>JAEVFN010000022.1:2843319-3317327 GCA_030449075.1 Murraya paniculata
ATTCAACTTGGCAATAACCTTTGGATTTACCACTAGCTCTCTCATCAAAAAACTTAATCTCCTTGACCCTTCCATACTGAGACAAAACACTTTCAAGCTCCGCATCAGTTGTCCACCAATGTAATTCTCCCACAAACAGCATTGTCCCACCATTCTCTAGAGGAGGCCGGATTTGGTTCTCATTCACCATTGCACGGTTGACATTTGCATTTACACCCATTTGATTAGCTTGAATCAGACCACCTTGAGGACCAGCAGCACCAGGATTTAGCACAGGTGCAGGCTCATTGGCTACTCTTCCCGGCATATTAGCAGGATCGACTCCAGTTCTTGGGGGCCCTGATGTAGACCCTTGAAAACCCATATTTCTAACATGGGCATCATGAGTTATCTCTTGGACACTCCCTTTTTGCGAAACAGAAGCTCCATCCGGGTAATTACCAGATCCCATGTTTGGTCTGTTGACAGCAACCTGCACATCATTTTGAGCAGGAAAGTGGGACCCAGCATTGATGTACTTTCCTTCAACAGAAACCCCAGGGATGTTTAACCCTTGTGAGCCCCCAGCTTGAACTCGTTGCTCAGGAACATCAGTTTTCTGAACTTGAAGCCTTCCATTGCCCACACCGGTGGATGGGGGAGGTGCCTCGGGCTGCTGAAACTGCAATAAACCATCTCCGACATTAACATCATTATATAGATCATCAAACTCATCATCTTCTCCCATCAGCTCTTCATCTGCAAGAGCAGGTATGGCTCCACCTCCCTGATACTGCATCTTTTGAGCCCCTCCATACTCCTCCTCATCATAATCTATTTGTTCTTCAGCCATTGAATCCATTTAAGCTGACCAAGTTATATCAAAATAAAGAAATATCATCTCTATTCCTCCCATACAAAACAATGAACAAAGATAAAAGACCACTCAAAATTGTTTTCCTTCTCTACATCAACAGGGTTGAGAGCGAAAGATCACCAATATTAAACACAAACATAGCTCAAATTAAAACCGAATGTGATTCATATATATATAAACACATAATCAACACTTATTTGACAAAAGATCCACTACCCACAAAGAAATACATTTAAGAATGATAAGAAACACTTCACCGTCCGTCCTATAACATCACAAGAAAACACAAATCTGCAACACCCGCCCGGTAATATTACATGAATTACACCGAAACCCTACGCACATGAGCAAAAATAACATAAAAAGTACAGATCCCCCGCATCCACTTCATAAAGTCAAAAGGACACAAATCCTTAAAACCTGTCAAATTACATCATACGGTAAACAAAAATTACATATACGTTTCGCTAAAATGAAACTGAAGAACATCGGATAAGAAAAAAACACAAAAAACAAAACGTAGAATCGAATCGGATTTTATTTAGGTACCCTTACTCTTATCTCCTCCGAAGACGTATGTTTTATCAACCCTTTAGCTTAAAAAACTAACAGCGCTTGATCAAATTGTATTCACCTTTCTCTTGCTCTTTGGTTTCTGTTTGAGACTTTGTTTTCTGCGCTGGTTACACAGTGAAACCCTTATGGATTTGATTCAGATTTGGTCTTTCCCACGCGGCCAAATGGCCAATTGCTAATTACATGCTTCTATGATATGAGCCTCTGTAGATTTAATTTAATATTAGTTAATTAAATTTTTAACCAGCCTTCTCGTAATTTCTAAGATTTTATAGTGAAGAGCGTTTTGTCAAACTCAATTTCATGCTATTTTCATCTTTTTCATTTGTCAACTTTTATATTTTACTATCATATAATTTCCTCAAAATGAAATATTTTATTAACATATTAAAATAAAATTTTGCAATATCTATTATTAGGAATGATAGACATTTTTTTTAAAATATTGATTATATATCAGTAATTACAACAGATCTCTCCCTCACAGAGGATTATAGATTATTACAATAGATCCCTACCTCACAGAGGAGGGATATCTTACGAAATAGATGTCTCTGCTCCACTCGCATTTCACAAGGGAAAAAAATTTATAAACTAATTCCATTCAATTATGCTTAATTGATGGAAGTTGAGACCTCATAATTGTGAGGACAAATGTTCACCACTGGGCCAAGACCCAAATAGCTGAATGATAGACACTTACATCTTGATATTTCAACTCAAATAATGTGGTATATAAAATTACTAAATGATAAGTTTTTATGAGTGTCAAATTAATTTATTATATTATTACATCACTCACTTAATTGATAATACGTCACTCAAGATAGAAACACTAATAATATTATAAAATTAAAATTTACCTGATCAACTAATTATTATTATTATTATTATTATTATTATTATTATTATTATTATTATTATTATTATTATTATTATTATTTTGGAAATTACCATTAACCAAGCATTAGTTATATAATTTCCTGGAAAAACGTAAGACCTAACTCTTAAGACATTTTCACTTGTAGGAATTTTGTTTGATTTGTTTTGTGCCATATTGAACGAGCATTATAACGATGAGAAAGAATAAAAAAAATAAATAAATAAATAAACAAATCTTACCATAAAGATAGGGGACCAGAGATAAAGCTAAAAGGGATAGTAAAGTAATTTAGGATGTGATGATAGCGACGTGTCATGTATATAATGTACCGTCCAGAATTGTGTTAATAATAATGTTGACAAGGGCATTCTATTAGGAAAAATTAACACAGTTTCTGCCTTCTAATTGGATAATAGGTAACCGAATTTCTATTCACTTATTTATTTTTAAACCCTGAATTTGGATTTGTTTCCAATTTGATAGTCATAACGTTTGTATATGAGGATCTTAAAATAAAATCTTAAGAGAAGAGTTTAACGACACACCTTTTCTCGGTCTTTTTATTCAGTGAAGCCGATGAAAGAAGATAGGAGACTTTGCAGAGTGATTTGGAAAACTGACAAATGTGGCTGAGAAATAAATGCCCTTCACACTTGTTGACGGTGCCTTTTCCCACGAGTTTCTAATTGTAAGTTGCATGATGCATCTCTTTCTTCTTGCTTTTAAGTTTTTCGGGAAAATTGTGTAAATAACTTAAAATTAGAGTCAATTTCAAAAAGTATTTCATTCACCCCCCTTTTCTTTTTTCAGTAATAAAAAATAGCAATAAAGTCGTCGCTTTAGATTGGCAATCCACACGCCAATCGCTTATTGATTAGCCGCGGGTTGGATTTTTCACATGCTGATTGGCTCTTGATCGTTCACGACAAGGAACAAAGGATAATCATTGTCCAAAATATTTATTTTTCTATAACTAAATTTATAAAAAAAAAAATTGATAAGTGGACTACTTTTGTAATTAGTATATAACTTTTGAGAGTCCGACTATAATATGTTAAGGATACCATATTCGATAATCTAGACACAGTTAATTAGTTAAAAAATTAATAAAAATCAGAAAATCTAAAATTACTCAGACTGCCAGACAAGGTATATTTAAGCTACAGCTATTTTCATAAATTTCCTATAAGTTTCAGATGCTAAGACAACAGGAAATTGGACACAAGCTTCTCGCGTGTATCAATCATGGTACCAACTTCAGGTTGGTAAAATGTCTAGTTTAAATAACCTCTTTTCCCGAAAAGGACTAGTTAAAGTAACTTAAAAGCATCTCCCTCACAAAAGCATAGTTTTCCCGTTTGTTTCCTTCCTAACGGTGATGTGATGTGAGCTTAAAATTGGTATTGTCAGGAGCGATGCAGTCACACTTAAGAGATAAGTTTCAAGTTTGTAAAATCATAACTGCACAATCATAATTGGCCCATAAATCTTTACCCACTGTAAAGCTCCAGCTGCCGCGATATATAATCCACAACAATTGCGATTTCTAAAAATGACCATCATTATACAAGTTTTCTCTTTCTTGAATGATTTAATGTACAGAACATGTACCTCAAAAAGAATTTAAACCGAGGGAATTCACACAAACAAATTTCTAACTCAAAGTACTACTTCCATTACTCCAAACAATATCAACTAAACTTCCTACCTCAAAATGTACTTGGTGAAGTAATATCTCCCAACCGAAAGGAAAAAAAAAAGGGTAAAAATAAAAAAATTTATCCATCCTTCTAAGCTGAACACTTAATATGCAATTTCAGCTCAGTCAAGGTTCACCTATTTGATAATTCTCTTGTGTTCCGAAAGTGTCAGCAGGGCTTACCCCTTCCTACCGTTCAATGAAGACGGTATATCCCTTATCAAAGAATCAACACAGGAAATCCATTTTTCTTTTTCTCCCAATTCAGCAGCATCTAAACTGAACACTTTTTACCATCAAGTACATGTTAACACCCAGCAAAGATGTGTACATGTTAACACCCAGCAAAGATGTGAGGAGGGACATCAGCATAGGTTTGAGGCAACTCATGTAACCACACAAGGAAATGCTTTCAGCCTCCTGAACAATCAGCTGAAATTGGCCTTTGAATTAATACATTCCCTTGAAAACAGGATTCGAACGGCATATGCTCGCTCCATATTCTTCATACTCTGCTTTTGTATGGCAAGCCTGTACATTGAGCAGAAACCTCAAAGTCAAAGTTTGGTAATCCAAGAATAATATACCTCCATCATTAGTGATCACAAGCACAAGCAACACAAATCAGCCAGCCAAATTGCAAAAGCAGGTAAGTGTGAACGTCAAAATTTATCTAATTAACCAAGTAGAAGTAATTGAATGTCCTCTTCCTCTCTCCTACAATTTTATCCAAAAAGCCCTTGATCCAGTTATAGAGTATATGTATCTTAGCCTATTTAGACTACCATAATGACAGAGTCATAGGTGTCATACTCCTTGAAAACCAAATGAGTGCTAGAGGTAGGTGATTATAGAACAAAGACAACTTAATTAATTCAACCATCAATACCAACCATATGGGCTTTTATCTCAACTTTTTTTTAAAAAAAAAGAGTATAATATTTTAGATCGTAAATTCAAATACCAGACGACAATCAGTTGACTACACCTATTAATATATAATATGGAACTAAGGCTTACAGAGTGGGAAGAACATCATACTAGAAACATTTCTTTGAATTTAAACCCTAGATCAAAAGAAACCTTTTTTTCCCTCTCCCCTTTAAAGAAAGGGATGAGAAGAAACCTTCAAATCTAAAAGAGGCTGTAAATTAGACATGCACCAGACATACAGGAAGGAGAACTTGGGATATGAGAAGAAAGCTGAATATGAGTTTGTAGATTCAAGAGAAATGAGCACTATTCATCACAGTTTCAGACTGATCATACCGCAAAAAATTCAGGCGTTGAAGCTAGTACAGAACCACCAAACCACACCGCAAATCTCTGAATAGCATGGCTGACAACATTCACTTCCACAGGTTGTGCCTAGAACCAATTACAAAAGAAAAGCGAGAATGAACAATCAGCTTACCATTTATATTGTTAATAATCATCAAAGTTTTCTCTAGTATAAATTTAAAAGTGATTGACATAAATGAAAAAAAGTATTTACTTTTACTTCCCCACCAAGTCGAGCATCAGATGCAAGAACCCGGGCATCCACAATCTTCTTCAGATCCCGTTGCAACCTTCTATGGAAGTCCTTGAACATAGTTGAACCTCCAGATAAAACTATATTCTGAGAAATCAAACCAAACCAATTACTCTGGAAAACTGACAAATATGAATAGCTGTAGATCTTTAAATTTTGCCAAAACAGAGGTATAACAATAAATAAAGCTAGATGTAATCACACTCCATGGAGCAGCGTAGGTATGGATAGTTAAAGAAAATAGGCAACCAGTATATAAACTTAAGGCACAAATGATAGAAGTAAATTTTCAATGGTCCTGCAACGACCGACAAATCAGAGTCTACCTCAACCCCGCCAGTGCAGGTTGTTCTTATGGTTTCAATGCGATATATCTCAACTATGCATTCTTTTCCATTTATAAGCTTATAAATACCTTATACAAGGCCCTTCTTGTGTCAATAGGTGCAGACTGGATACACTTGTCTATTACAGCTGGTAAAGGAGTGGTAAAATCGCTGCTATATATCTCAGGATTAAAGAACACCTACCAAACAAGCAAATCATCAGAATGTCCAGCAAAAAGCAGCATATGAAAAGCATAACATGATATTTGGTCATCTTATACTACTGAAGACTTCATTTATTAGAATTCGAAGAATGCCTAAAGTGCCATTCATCAGAAGGATAAACAATTCTCTAGATAGAAAACAACCAACCTCAGGGCCAAGAAATCGTTCATAACCTATATCACATGAATATGGTGCCCCTGTCTTGGGTTTGATGCCTCTCCATTGCTTAAAATATTTTGCTGGTTCTTTGTCATGCTTATTGTATTCCTGGGAATCATTGAAGGAATCATCTATGTTTCTCACGCACAGCATGAATAATCAACACAATTAAATTACAAAAAAATTCAACTAAAACTTTTCAAGGAAGCAAACCTTGACAATATCTGAACATGTATAGCAATACATTTCCTTCACTTTCCGAGCTACTTCAAACGAGTCTTCAGGTGGTACATTCTCACCTCTTTCCTACATAAAACAGTGATTAAGAGAAAGAAACCGTGAGGATTAAATTATTAATATACAATTTATCAATCACTTGTGAACATGTCATTCAGTAACCCTTTCTGAAGTCCAAAAGCATGATGATTAATCAACATTAACCAGCAAAACAATCACTATTAGAGGAATCATGAGAAAATAGGAAAATACCACAGTGACGTGTCCCAAATCACAAGAAATAGAGTTGCATGATAGACTGTCACACTTCGAGGTTGGATTTACCTCAGTACACAGTATAAATAAGGTGTTCAAATTCAACAAGGATTGAAATGGATAAAAGACGGAAGAATCACTATATTTCTCAACTCAAATGTCCAAGGAAATTACTACAGTCTAATTTATTTAATAAAATTTACTCTTTCTCTCAAAGCTATTAAGTGTTTTTATTAGTCACATTATTATACTTCAAAAGGCCAGTACATTAAGATGATTCTGTAAAATACATCACAAGACTGCACATTATCATTTTAGTCCTTATAATGGTGCATTCTTGGCATTGTATTTTTTTACTTTTGAGGATAAGAAGTTACAACTTGAACAACTAAACAAAAGCCCTTATTATTGATCCATGGATTAGAAGATTCCGCAGGAGCTCAGCTCCACCTCTTCCACCTAATCCTAGGCTTATAACAATCTACAAATCTTAAACAATTAATAATGGAATTCAAAGGGAAGCCATGATAAGAATTAAATCAAGAACAATGAGTACCTAATAAAGTAAGCACAGACCAGTCAATTTATAGTCTATACAGAGGGAGGCAACGCAAGCATACCCGCATGAGCTGCTGAATGAAGAGAGTGACATCTTTTCCAGCAATAGGAATCGACTTAATGCTGCTCCCAATGACATAACCCTCTGCAACTGGTACTACGTGAGTAGCCCCATCTCCAACATCCACAACAACTCCTGTCATCTCACACTAAAGTGAACACTATGTCAATCTAAAAGGAACAATATTGAGAAATAAAAAGAAGACAAACAGGTTTGGATTTCAACTACCGTCTTAGAATAAATACAAGGAAAACAAATTTGTTATGACTCTTAAATCATAAACTAGTAAACAGGTAATACTTAAGAAAATTTGTGCTCACACATCTGTTGTTATGAATATCTATTTAGAACTCAGAACCATCACGAGGAAAAATGACCAATCCTGAAAATTTTACTATGTCTTCCATTTAAAAATAATCTCAGTTCAAATGCTTCTAATAAAAAAAAAAAAAAAATTAATGTCAGTTTTACAAATCTCAAGGTGGGCCTCCTACTGCTATGAATGGTATCCAAGCTCGGTCATGTCCTGCATCATGTACGTCACAAATCTTTCCTACCTTAAGTCATCCAAATAGCCACACAAATGCACAATGTTACCAGAAGTAAATGTAATACTGAAGCGAGCAAGTACTGCCAAAGGAGTCTTATAGCCTCACTTAACCAAATCATCTTCATCCGTCTCTCAAAAATAAAAATAAAAATCATTTTCATCCGAAAAAATTTTAAGGCCCAACTTCAATGTCACCAAAATTAAATGAAATTGTATAAATGACAAGCTCAGACACTGAACACAACACACTACAATCCTAATAAATTAGGTATTCATGAACAAAATAAAACAAATACATTCATTTATAGTTTAAACACCAACCTTAGATGTTGTGTATCCGGCCGCAAGAGCAAGCACCGAATTCACAGCAATATAAAGGCCAGGAACATTAAAAGTCTCAAACATGATCTCACCAGTGTACTCTCTACTCTCAGGAGCAGTGAGTGGGCTCTCGGTTAACAGAAAGTAATGATCCTCTGGATCACAACGCAAGTAATTAAATATACACTGCTGCCAATACCTCTCCATAGCGTCCCAATTATCAACCTGACCATGCCTAATAGGATAACTAAGGTTATAAGTACTACTAGATCGCGATTTTGTGACTGCTTCATCTCCGATAAAGAAGTCAAGGTCGGCCATTACGCCTGCGTTGTACTGTGCAAGCCAATTGGCCTTTGAAGAAGATCTTGATTGATTTAAAAACGACTCGTTTACAGCTACTACAGTCGGAAGAATAAAACATGGCTCTACATTACCCGCAAAACCCATCTTAGTATACCTGCAACACAACCCAAAAAGCAAAAACAATTTGAAAGTTAAAAAAGAATAAAAATAAAGAAATAACGGAACATAGCCCAAAACCCAATAGGAGCATTTCATCAAACAGGTTCTGTACGCATTCATTTTCGTAAATTAGTAAAAAGAAGAACATACCCGGTGCCGTTGTCGATGACGACGGCAGGACGAGAAGTGGGGTCCATTGTAAAGAGAAAGGAGGTGAGAATCGTGGTGGTGGTAACGATGGATCCGCGACTGAGATCCAAGAGAAGGATTAAGGCAATGGAACATGATCGTGAAGAAAGTGTTGATGATGGTGATATACGAAAGACTTGAATCGCAAGTGAAAGGAGCGACTCAACGCACAGCAGCTTTGTAAGTTGGTACAAAATCCAACACCCATTTCAACAACAACACCGATAATGGAAATGATAAGCCTCTCTCATCAACTTCTTCATCATTGCTATTACTGTCTTTTCATTTCCTTTCTTTTTTTTTTCCCCCTTCTTTCCCCTTTTGCCGTATGTGCGAATTGTGATCTCGACTACGATACTTTTCTTGGCTATCAATAAAAACTACGCACCACGATAGCTGCCCGCACACGGAGAGGTTCTTTTTATCTTTTTCCTCTTTTTACAATTATTTAGACCTCACCAGACCGACCTGTTTCAAATGTGCGATCTGTCGATTTGACTGTCATTTAGCTTGACGGTGTATCTGGACCGTTTGTTTTATTGATCTTTGAACACGTCAAATTCCTGTTCATTTCTGCAACCCCGTGGGGCCCACGAGTGTGATGTCACGCCACTGGTGAATTGTTATGCGGGGTTTGAGTAGTTGACATTACAGCGGATAATTTCTTTCTTTCTTTCTTTCTTTCCTCAGTAGGAGAGCTCCAACGAATTGGTGAGGAATTTAATGGCGCTGAAACCAATGAGAATTTAAGGACGTTTGGTTTCCTCCTTTGAGCCGTCGTGCTCACTGCTAAAATTCGTAAAAAATAAATAAATAAATAACTGCGAGTAAGAAGATCTAAAATTCTAATTTCTAATGAAGCCAATCCAAACTAAGCGAATGAATTATGCACATTGGATCCATCTGCATTTACTTCATATCTGATGAAT
Organism: Murraya paniculata; assembly: GCA_030449075.1. NCBI lineage: Eukaryota > Viridiplantae > Streptophyta > Magnoliopsida > Sapindales > Rutaceae > Murraya > Murraya paniculata. The sequence goes on from JAEVFN010000022.1 coordinate 2,853,143, forward strand.
ATCGTTTAAATTTTAAACAAATTAAGCTCCATACATAGTCATCCCAAATTGAACACAATAATTTATCATAACAGATCATAAATCATGACTTAAAAAACTGCATGATCTTCTCAGTTTAATTTAAGATCAGACCAATCTTTATATTCACACACATTTATTACTAACCATTTAAATGTAACTTAGGCTATTAGTGAGTACTAAAACACTATTTTCTCTATTTTAGAATGCAAGATTTCGAATCCACAGGAAATTATTATTTCTTGAAAATATTTATAGCGATGGAGCAGATATTGTCTTTATTGCTCATAAATTTATGATTAATTAATAATGATTTGAATTTATACTATTGCAAACTCCTAATTGTAATATAAAAAATGAATTTTCGGAAAATAAATTAAAAAATGCAGCAAACTTGTTTGGGCCAAATTGGGCCGCGATTAGCCTAGATTTGGTGGGCTATGCTGCAGGAAAGCTTAGATTAGGTGATTTACATAATACACGCTATTTTGTAAGAGGTCCAACATTAGCAAACCGGGTTGCCTTAAAGTGTTTTTACTTGCAAGAAGTGGGAATGAGAATTCTAAAATCATGATGCATGAGCTCCTTACTTATAAATTTGAAGTTTGGGAATTGAAATGAAATTATAGTAGAACCTAGGACTCATTATTAGAGTTCTAATTCCTAACCGCCACTTATATTGCAACACGTGTCCCAATAATTATTTGAAATCGGTTTAATTATAAAATAAAAAGGATCTGAATTTAAGTTGAAATATATAAAATTTGGATAACATTACAATGTCACATAGAAGACACATGATTACTTACGTAACCTTGGATAACTTAACAAATATGACAATGAAACTAAACAAATGAGCTGCGTGTGATTACTGATGAAATCACGTGTCATAAAATGATAAAAGGGCAAAACGGTTATAGATTTGATGATCCAAAATTGAACCATAATCTAAAAGATATCAAAAGCATAATTATGCTAAACTCTACTTCAAACTATCTAACCTAAGAGCTAAAGTGTCTTTTGCAGGTACACTCGAACCTCACTTGGTGGTTTAAAGCATCGAATGAATACTCGGTGAGGTATATAGCTTTACTCTAACTCTAAAAATTAATTTAATTTTGGTGATTGAAGGGGATTTTAGCACCTTCAATGTTAGGAATCATAACTCCATTCCTAGATTTGACATTTATACTCCTACTACATTTTCATAATTTCTATTTTATCCTCAACTATAAAAAAAAAAAAAATCTTGGTTCTTGTAATTATTTTCTCTGCTGTTGTATGTCGCTTCTGTGCTGCTGTCGTCACAGTTGTTGTCGAGTTGCTATCGTTGTGTTACCAATCATATTGTTGTTAGTGCTGACAATTAGCTTTTTGTTATTTATTTATTTGTCATTATTAGTATATTACTACTTCTACTATTGTCGTCGTCGTCCTCATCATATTATTATTGTTGTTGTTTCAAGCCCCTAATAATAACTTTTTTAAATAAATAATGTTACAATATTATAAAATAATAATAATAATAATAAACTAGGACATTTCAGCCACTTGTAATAATTTATTTTAATTTTAAAATAAAATAAATACATCAATAACAATAAAACTCATTCTTATTATAATACCTGCTTAAGTAATTAAATTATTCTCATTCTTAATCGAACTCATTCCCATTGTATACAGAAACGACGTCGTTAGTAATTGGAAGTGGGGAGAGATCTGTAGCTAACCAAGCAACTCGAGAGTACCATAATCCACGCAATTTGGAATAAAATATGGCGTACGTCAGAAGAAAATCTGCACCCTGTATTATTGCATGTGTGGTCACGTTCTTTAACTCTGGTTAAGCACGTGCAAGTGACACGTGTTTGGCACTAGTGATACCCAAACTGTGCCCGTAAACCTGAGCCGCCGCAGTCAGTCGGTGCACTGCTTGTCAATTTTTTCTTTTTAATTGCCAGCCATTTCCCATTCACAACCAGGACATCATACTCTTCTTCCTTCCTCCTATCTTATCCTGTCTATATATATGTTGATGGGCTCCAGTCACTGCAAATTAATATACATAATAATACATTTATGAAATGAAACCTAACTACAAGAAAGCAAGGGCTGCGATAATCTAATGATTTTGCCCGAGACTTTTAAAACACAAGCAATCACGTCCCGAGCCAAAATGAATCAACTGATGAAAGCTTTAATTTAATTTTAGTAGAGCAAGTGTTTCTTAGGGAGAGATCCGTGTTTGGTAAGTATCAAACACAAATGATAATGAATGATGATGATAAATTGTTGTGAGGGTGGTTAGGGTTCCAAAAAAATCAAAGCTTTAATTTGTTAATCATTATTACTGCACTAATCTATGCAACGTGCTTTTAAACCTAACCTATAGAAAAAAAAAAAAAAGGCAACAAAACCAATTTAATTTCTTGCAATTTTGGTCTCCGTCGCATAAGTTAGTTTGCTGCAACCAGCAGTCAGCAAAACAGAGAAAATGTGCCTATCAGTGGAGATGAGATACTAATTGAGCGGTTGAAACATCCCAACTTAGAAGCTATTTTTCGTGATATACGGAAAAAGAGAGGTCAATATTCGTTGAGGAAAATATTGAATTATGACAATATTATGGTGATGTCACAATGTTTATTCTTCTTAACGTTCTTAAATATAAGTTAGAACATTTACCATGTAATTTTAAAATATATTATCCGTAATGTTAAAATTGTAAGTTATCCAAACATCATCACTTGGTAATATTGTTGATTATAACACGAACAATATCATTTATCAGATAAATTCTCTTTCATGCATTATTTAAAAAAAAAAATTGGATGAATCTATATATTATGATTTTTAAATAATTTTATTTAATTGTCGGTTCAAATAAAATATATTTTTTTTCTTTACCGGGTCCTTTGATTTTAAAAATTAAGATGCACCTTATGTTATGTATAATAGATAAGACTTGAGAGGCAGGCCATTATCTATATGATGCATATTTGTAACACAAAATCAGCTCTCTCAGCCGATGAATCACAGAAAATCCGTAATATCCAATTACGGCGACTCCCATTCGTTGCTCAATAATCGCTTTCGCACAGGAAATGACTTTAGTACCCTCAATCAACATCAAAATCGATCAACTCCCAACAAAAGGAACAATTCTTGGGGGCAAAATTGTCATTCCAATCGAGCAATCGCAACCATGGGCCACGGCCCGAAAAGACACCTTCCCCTCACCCAACGAACATGCTCTTCCCCACCCCCCCAATTACGACCTTTTCTCCAATGCGCACGTTAGCTGTCCTTCCATTATCATAGTGTAGCCAAAACGCGCACGAAGAAAAGAAAAAACAAATAAATACCATAAAACAAAAGCAAAAGAGCTGCAAGCTCACGAAAGCAACGGTCATTGCTTTTATTACTCGCAAGTATATTACAGCTAACTTTAATAAAAACAACGTTAGAGATGCAAATGTATTGATCGAAAAATAGGTGAGCAAGTGTGAAAAAGAAAATCAATACAATAATAATGTTAAGAGACTAAGCAATGCGACAAAGCAATGGTTTTTTTTTTTTTTTTCACTCATTGAATTATTTTGTGCTAATTTTCTATTGTTGACTTTTTATATCATCAGTTTATTTGTCATAATAACTTTCCGACTATTATTTCTCATTTTATTAATTGAGAATTAATTTAAAAGATGACAAGATGTAATGTATATTTTGTATTTCAATGCATTAGAGTTTTGTGATTTTTTGTTAACAATTTATTAAACCGAGGCATTCTTTATTATAATTTTAAAAAGGGACATCTAATTGTGCTCATGTGCATACATGTACATTTTAAAATCATTTAGATGGAGCTAAAAATTCAAAAATACAAACATTAATATACTAAAAAAATAAAAATAATATATTCAAAGTCCGTATTTTTTTTTAAAAAATTTTAGTTTAGTTTGCATTTTAAAATTGTCTAACGTCCGTACCATTATATGCACACATGCACTCAATTAGTCTCTAATGGATATATCTTCGATTATAAAATGTAGGTTCCATTATGCACATGAAACGGGAAAAAAATTATTTTCAATGCATTAGATTGTTTTATAAAAATCTTTTATTAGCATTCTCATTTTAAATAAAATGAAATATCATGACTATTTCTCTTGGTTGAAAAATATATGATTAAAATATATGATTAATAACTACGATTATTACAAAGTAAAGCCTTAAAAATATGCTGTTATAAGCGGACTTCTAACTTTTACGCTTGTTATTCTTATATTCATTATCGATATTAACTTCAAATTAAATATTATATATATATTTTAAAGTTTTATTTACTGGCGTCACTTATAAGCCCAAACTGATTATTATTATTATTTTTTTATGGTAATTATTTATATTGTAATTTAAATACCCGTTCCTCCAACTTAGTGGCTGTAAATAAATCAGCTCTTAAGTTTTTATTAAGCTCATAGTCGTAGGCGCTAGCCTAGCTTAGAGTTGCAGGGCAACACTGACTCTACACTGAATTCTGCTGACCACTGCCATAAATGGATCGGTTAGCGCACTGCACGACATTCATAAATTGTAACTGCCTCCGCCTCCGCTTCTCACATTGATCTCCAACACTCACCGTTTCGTTCCCGGATCTTATGTCATTTCCGAAACGTTTCGTTTGGCACTCCTTCCCGTCTTCGAGCTCCGATCGGGTCTCGCATTTCGCTCTACCCGTGCCCGACCCGGGCCTCCTACAGTATACGGAACTGCTCCTCTCACTGTATTCAGCCGAAGGTTGTAAAACATTTAGGTGATCCGTCGTCGTTTTTGATTGTGAATGCTTTGGTGCTTGTAAAATGAATCCTCTGTGCTGCATTGCTCCGGTTTCCATCGATCGGGACCGGGCGAATCCCGTGGTTGCAAAATCAACAGCTCATTGTCAGTTAGGTCATGAAACAGCCGCTGTTAAAACCGTTAAACCGAGTTTGTCGGCTCAGGTCTCCTCCGTCGGTACGGACTTCGATAAGTCGTCAACTGCTAATGTCGTCGTCGAGTCAGTGATGGAATCTCGTTATAACGGAAATGGTGGAGGCGTGAGTGCCAGCGTGGCAGGGATTTTGTACAAGTGGGTGAATTACGGTAAAGGATGGAGGTCGAGATGGTTCGTACTTGAAGATGGAGTGCTGTCGTATTATAAGATTCATGGCCCGGATAAGATTTTGATGAGTCCGGCTAGAGATAACAGCGTTAGAGTGATCGGTGAAGATTCCGTTAGGTTTATGAGAAAGGCTAACTGGAGTAGTCACCGGCTCGGCTTCGCGGCTCGCCAGTGTAAGCCTTTTGGTGAAATACACTTGAAGGTTTGTTCCTTTAACCGCATAGATTTTAATTTCTTTGTTGATTTATTCGTTGTCGTTATTGCCATTAGAAAGTAAAGTTAGAATCTTAATGGTAGCCAATTTTGTTGACTTACTTGCTCTTGTCACTTTCTGTTGAAGTATTCATTGTGTAGATGGAGGTTCATTTGTTAATTGAATCTTTAAGTTTAGGAGAAAAACTTTAGTTTCTCTGGTGGTGATTTGTTATGACTATGGTTGCATGAAGTATTAATGAACGATATCTCCAGTAATTTTCAAATGAATCCGCTGTTGTTCTACTGACAAACAGAGCATACGTTATTAGGAAAATAATGCTGGTCTCTTTGAGTGGTTCCTGAGTTTGAAGTGATATGGTGTGCAGGTATCTTCAGTTCGTGCAAGCAAGTCAGATGATAAAAGGCTTACAATATTCACGGGAACAAAAACTCTTCACTTGCGTTGTATATCTAGAGAGGACAGAACTCTGTGGATTGATTCACTGCAGGCTGCCAAAGATCTCTTTCCGAGAGTATTGACAAGCAACGATTTTTCACCTTCTGAAGATGTTGTTGTTTCAACCGAGAGGCTACGGTTGCGATTGTTGCAGGAAGGTGTTGGTGATTCAGTTATTAAAGACTGTGAGTCTATTATGCTCTCAGAACACTCTGACCTGCAAAACCAGTTGAACGCTCTTCAACGTAAACATATAATGTTACTCGAGACCTTGAGGCAACTAGAGGTATTTGACACGATTCCATTTTTCAATTCATTTCTGTATCTTTTGGTAAATTAAACCAAGTCTTGGGAAGGATAATTGAATGTGTCACCATTTGCATTGGAATTAGTGAGGAGGTTGATCTATTTTCTGTTCTTTTTTTGTTTTTTCCTTTCTGGAAACATTTCGCAGGCCTAGGTTTTGCCACCAATTCAGCCTCATCTTTTCGTACGTGATATAATCATTAATCTGTAGTGACTGGCATTATAAATTCTGAGCTGAATCATCATGATTGTCTTGCATTATCTAATAGTGCACACATGTTTGATTGGCATAATTAATTGATTGGTTTAAGTTGCAGCCATTTTTAGTGCCTCTTGAACTTTTACCACCTTTTGATTTTCTGTGCGGTTGTTATTCCAGCTCATGTCCTCAATTTCCTTTTGTTTTTCTCCTATGTAATTTTTTTCTCTTTTGGTGATTTCTCCTTGTAAAATTGTTGTGCAGACAGAAAAAATGGAGCTGGAAGCTACTGTGGTGGATGAGACAAAGGAACGTGATTCTTATTGCGGACAAGGGAATAGAAGATGTAGTGGTTAGTTGTACTTTTTTAACTTCTTCAGTAGAAATAATTTATTTCATCCATTTTTCTTAGAACGTAAACTGACCATGTATGTTAAACATATGTAGAAACTTTATCTGTGAATATGTACTTGTTGAGGGTGAATACAAGAGAGCCAACATATTTAGAGCTAGGTTGATATCTTTGAACATTTATTTTATTTTGCATAATAATATTATTAACCAACCACCGGAAGCTCTTAGAAATCAAATCTATTATTGTTTAAGAAAATTCAATTCATCCGGTTGTTATGCTTATAATTTTCAAAATGAAGCATTACAGTGAGAAAGGTTACATATTCACATATACTGCCAGGCAGTTGGCGAAACTGAAAAGGGCCATTTGAGCGTTTCTTATTATTTAACTGTTAATATCTTTACTTATTATGAAACAGTTATTTTTTATTTTTATTTTTTTTTTTTAATTTTACTCTTCATTGGTATATGCTTGGTCCCCGGTTCTCAATCATTCAATTAGAAACACTTAATGAAATTGCAGGAAGAAAAAATTGGATTTTATTTTTCATTTTAAGCAAAAAGTGTTGGGCAGAATTTCTTATAATGAGTTAAAACTCAGAATCGTTAAATTTTTGCTGATTTCTTAGCATCTTCATGTCTCAGATTTCTATTCCGTCATGTCTGAGGGCAGTGCAAGTGATTCTGATGCAGAAAATGAAAGTCAAGATGGAGCAGATGTTGAAACAGATGAAGATGATGGAATATTTTTTGACACAAATGATTTTTTGTCTTCGGAGGCTTTAAGAAGTGTCTCTTATCGAAGTAGGGAAGCAATGGGACATGCGTGCACATATGACAAAGAACTTTTATTTTCGGATTGTTTACGAGGGGTTGAAAATGAAATCAGGCCACTACAATATCCATATGTTAAAAGAAGGGATACACTACCAGAACCCAAGGAGAAAGAGAAACCAGTTGGCTTGTGGTCAATTATTAAGGACAACATTGGGAAGGACTTGTCTGGAGTTTGTCTGCCAGTTTACTTTAATGAACCACTGTCTTCTCTGCAGAAGTGCTTTGAGGATTTGGAATATTCATATTTGGTCGATCAAGCATTGGCATGGGGAAAGCAGGTCAGGTCCTCCGCTCTGCTTTCTTTTGAGGCAAACCAGTTTTAAACCATGATGTACCAGTTACATTATAATCCAGGTAGTTCATGCACAGGCCTTAGTTCTGATAGATTAACTATCTTATTCTCTTATGTGGATTAGCTCATGACTGCTTAAGCTAACAAATTTAAGCTTAGTTCTTGGTTCAGTATATGTATTTTATATGTTCTTGGTTCAATTATGCATTTTGTATGTAGTATTGATGATCCCTTTATCCTTCAACCAGGATTTCGTATATTTATTCATGATAACCTCTTCTATCCACAATTTTTCCTTGTTTGATGGGGTCTTTTGGGAGGATCTAATAATTATTGCTCTAAGCCTTGGTTCACAGGTCATGTTCCTTTCCAATTCTTAACTGCTGCTTTGGGACCTCAAAAAGACTCGATACCCCTTTACTCCCCATTGGGAGGAGGCAGCTGATCCTACTGAGCATAGGACTTCTGGTCAATTTGTGATATGTGTAAAAGGGTAGACAAAACATGTGATTACTATTCAGCTTAAGGTGTTCTTGTTCTAGTGCATCGAGGGATTGCTCCTTAACAGTCTGTTTCTCTATAAACATTGGAGCTTCTCTGTGAATTATCTATTCCCAGGACATTCAAGTTCCAAGCACAAGACATTGCCAACCAGCACGTGGTACCCATAGAGAAAAAAGGATAAAAATGGATTGTTGCAATACGATAAAATATGCCGATTTGTGGGCCTCTGGTTTGATTGGGCCACGACATTCAGAATGGCTTGATATTCAGTGGGTTCTGGGTTTTGTTCAAGACAATCTACTTTTGAAATAAGCCTATTTAGGACATATAGTAGAAGTGTAGGAGTTTCAAATGTGTAGAAGTTGCAAATATCACTCCCTTTTCAGAAATAGAAATGATTATCAGTGGGAAGTGTTCGAATATTTTTCCTTTTAGGAAGTAGTTTCTATTGGGCTTTGTATATTTAACCTTAATATTTACTTTCACTAGAAAGTCTACAGATGTTAAGAACTTGTTTTATATTGTAAATTGTAAGTGGGTGTTGACCTTGTTTTCCATTCCATGCTAAACAGAATGTCTAAGACAAGGAATTTACATGGTTCAGAACTTGTTTTATATTGTACATTGTAAGTGGGTGTTGACATTGTTTTCATTCCATGCTAAACGGAATGTCTAAGATGAGGAATTTACATGGTGCAGGGGAATGATTTGATGAGAATTTTAAACGTTGCAGCCTTTGCTGTATCTGGCTATGCATCAACTGAAGGTCGGCAGTGCAAACCCTTCAATCCTCTTCTTGGAGAAACCTATGAGGCTGATTACCCCGATAAAGGACTCCGCTTTTTCTCTGAAAAAGTATGTTTCTTTCTTCCACTATTAGTAGACTTGTACCCAAAAATACTGGAGAGAGTGAAAATTGAATCCACCCATTAAATTTTGCCTCATTTTTAATGAAGTACGCGACACTGACATCTGATGCTTTTCTGTTGGTCACTTGTTATCTGACAAGTCACTTTCATTTCAGGTGAGTCATCATCCAATGATTGTTGCTTGTCATTGTGAGGGAAGAGGCTGGAAATTTTGGGCTGACTCCAATCTCAAAGGAAAATTTTGGGGTCGGTCTATTCAGCTTGATCCTGTTGGTGTCCTAACCCTGCAGTTTGAGGATGGCGAGACCTTCCAGTGGAGCAAGGTCACCACTTCAATATACAATATCATACTTGGGAAAATTTATTGTGATCACTATGGCGCCATGCGCATTAGGGGCAGTGGCAATTACTCATGCAAGCTTAAATTCAAGGAGCAGTCTATCATTGACCGAAACCCACATCAGGTAACTTTTGTACTTGTAACTGACATCATTGGGCACTCTTATGTGTTCACTTGAGAGACAAAATGCTTTTTCTTGGTGCATAACTCTTGTTTCTGTGTTTTTTGCGTTTGTCTTGACAAAAAACAAAATTTTTCTTAGGAACACCTGCTTTACCAATTCCAGGCATTTAATTATCTGCTATCTGCATTTGAATTATGATCTATCTGGTGATACCCTCATTCTTTTCATTGTTTCTTTAAATTTTTATCAATAATCCTAGCATCATGTTATCTCTTATCATGTTTAGACTTTCATGCAATTCATCAGAGGGAATCTGATGGTCATTGGGGCCTTTTTGCCTTCCAACTGGAATCATGAAATTCTGTTTGGAAACTATATATCCTTAAATATGTGAAATACTGTATTGCAATGAAAATAACTTTTCTTGAATATGCACTTGAACATACATGCATAATTTGACCAACTGATTTCTTTTTAAAAAAATTGAGTCTAGGTTCATGGATTTGTGCAAGATAATAGAACAGGAGAGAAGGTAGCAATGTTGGTGGGTAAGTGGGATGAAGCTTTGTACTATGTTCTGGGAGATCCGACAACAAAACCTAAGGGGTATGATCCAATGACTGAAGCTGTGTTGCTGTGGGAAAGAGGCAAAACTGTTACCAAGACAAGATACAATCTCACCCCATTTGCGATATCCTTAAATGAGCTGACCCCTGGCTTAATGGATAAATTGCCTCCAACAGACTCAAGGCTGAGGCCAGATCAGAGATACTTAGAAAATGGAGAATATGAATTAGCAAATGCTGAGAAGCTGAGACTAGAACAATTGCAGAGACAGGTATTTACCTAGAGATCTTCTGTCGTGTTTCTCCTTGGATATATGAGGTCGGATCAATTTAGGGTATAAATTATTAGTTCATGTGATTTAGCATGGTGTCAGATATACAACTTAGGCCCTATTTGGTATTGTGGTTGGGCAAAAGCTACAGTTATAAAGTATTTAGCAAACACTTGCTACTGTAGTTTTAGAAGCTAAGTTGATTTTATCCCACAATTGTATGATGAAAAAACTATAATATCTTTATGATTTTTATCAAAACTATTATTCAAAGGGTCATTTTTACAGTAAATTTGTTAATTTTTATTTCATAGCTATAACCTTTTTTCCACAGCATGTCTAACCTTGCATTTACTGCTAGCAATACTCTTGGCAGAGTTTGCATTTTCTCTCAAAGATTTGGCTGCTGGAATGAACACACTTGACTTAAGAACTCTACAAATGACTATAAAAAGAAGGGACCCTACTTGCCCTCTATGATAAAGATAATTTTTGGTACAGAGTATTGCTGAACTAATATTGTTGCCTTAAGTCTAATGTAACTGAATTTGAGTTCCATGTTCCTGCAACTTACCTTAGTAAGTCTAGATCAGTTCCAGCACTAGTTTACTTAATTCAACATGCCATAACATTTAACTTTCTTCTATTTCTTTTACTAGGCAGAAATAACATTGAGCAACTTGTATTTTCCTTTTAATGCAGGCAAGGCAATTGCAGGAAAGTGGATGGCAGCCAAGATGGTTTCAGAAGGATGAGGATGGTTGTTATCGTTACATGGGTGGCTACTGGGAAGCAAGAGAAAAAGGGGACTGGGGTGAAATCGCCGATATATTTGGTCAGAGCAGTGATTCACCTCCATGTTTGGTAGAAGAATAGGCTGTCATTTCACTCAGGTTGCTCTGTAGTTATACTGTTATCATATTTCTTTCTTCGTTCCCCATTCTGATTGTTGTCGATGCTAATAGTTGCTCAATATGTTAGATTAGATTTAGCTTCTGTGGTGTTTAAACTGGGGTTTCTTCAAGGTGTAAGGCTGTTGCTAGTTTCTTGAAGCTCTAGTAAACCGAATATCCAACATTACCATTACAGGAGTCTCGATGGGTACTATACATGCTTGTAACCTGCTGAATTTCATTCTCATTTTCAACTTGCTGGTGAGGCTGATATTTTGAGCATTTACTAATTCTCGTCGGATTACTTATCCACTTAAATGCTAATACAGGGAACAGATCAGATACTAACCCACTCAATTGAGTCGGGTATCAAGAAATGTAATACGTTAATGAATGCAATTAAATTGAAAATTGGAAAACAAAATATTTTTCTTTGGACTACATGCTCGGATATACAGGCAGAAAAAACAATATCTGATGCAAATTTCAAAACTTGGTTCGTTCCCTCAATGAGAATTATCTCCCTCAATGAGAATTATCTCCACGCTTTCCGTCCTCGGAACTGTTTGCCGGAACGTTGCTGTTTTTTATTTTTCTCTTGTCGAGATTTAGCAACTTTGGCTCTTTTTGCAGCAAGAGGCATGGCCTTTTTGTGTTCTTTTTGACGATTGCTCAAACCACCCGTCTGATCATAACATCACATGATATCAAAATGGTGAATCACATTTGAAAATGTGCCAAATCTCAGCGGGTTAAAAAAGGAAAATACTGGATGGCTACAGCACAAATTAGTATATCGAAGGGAAACCAATACCACCTAAAACTTTAGGAATTGAGGAAATTATTCATGCAAAAGTTTGTGCTTTTGTAGTTAGAAAGATCAACAGTAAGGACGCAATTAAAGATGTCAGCAAGCAGTGTCTAAGGACAATTGATTGAATTAATTCAGCTGCTCAATCAACGGTTTGAAAAGAATAGATAATAAAGCAGCGTAAATACAAGCGTACCTTTTGCTGTTTAATAGCAGCCCGAGCCATGTACTTCCCTCTGTCTTCCCTCCCCGCTCTTACTAATGCAAGCCTTTCCTCTTTGCTTAACTTTTGCCGTACATGAGCCTAGAATTTGCATGAACAGGGAAGTCAGTCAAAATGTGTTCGTGGCACCAAAGAAGAAGAGAAGGAAAACAAAAGGAACATGAAAAAGGTAAAATTGGAAGGAGAAGATACAGGAAAAGAAGAATTAGGAAACTGGGATGAAAATATCTCTTTATCCAATTAATCCAATGAAATCTACTATTTCAAAATGGCCTTAAGCTGATGAAATTTCCATTGAGTATGCTAACTACTTATTGCACATAGTTCATCACATTGTTGTTGAATCTCACTTCAAGCATGCATAGAGTTTTCAGTTTACATAGGACTATAATATGGTTGGAGCAGTCACACAATCTATCAACCACCTATGCTTCTAAGATATAAGATACCTCTACTTTTTCATTCATTCTATAGTTTCTACCTAGTTTCTGAAGCATATAAAATTGATTCCAATTAGCATTGCCCTGTCCTCCAGAAAGCTTGCAGTTTTTGGGCTTCTGAAATGCCAGTGACCAATAGGAGAGCAAGCTGAAAACTACATACAGCCAATAAAGGCATAGAAGACTTACTTCAAGCTTGGCCGGGTCCACACGCTTAACACTCAGTTGATCAGAACTTGGAACCTTAAACCCTTGCTGAGCCAAAGCAATCTTCGCCTCCTTCTTTGCCTAATAAATTATTCCAGAGCACCGCAGAATAAATGCATAAATTTGTATATCCAACATAAGTTAAGAAAACTGGTATATCCAACAGTCAGTAAGTTTCAATAAAATGCAGGTTTACACCATGATTAATTTTTGGAATAAACTCGCGAACAAGTTGGCATACCTTTAGTTCTTTGATCCTCTGGAAATCTTCATTAGAAAGAATGCCATCGCTTGAGTCAGAGGACACACGGCCTATTTTTGCTTCTGCTAATCTCTTCAGAGCCCGAAGACTTGTGTCAGCAGCAATAAGCTGACCATCAAAATCAGAAAACTTCCTCTTTTTTGCTTTAGATTCTTTGGTCACTGGACTGCCATCCCCGGCATCACTTTCACTGTTTTTAGAATCATAACTTTCTTCAAGCTCATCAACCTCCTCTGCCTCTAACTCCTCTTCTTCGTCGTCATCACCTTCAAGATCGTCTTCACTGACACCACTGTCATTGACAATACTATTATCACCATCATTGTCTTCATCTATTGCATTTTCATCTCCACTATCATCCTCACCACCATCATTGTCTTCATCTATTGCATTTTCATCTCCACTATCATCATCCTCACCACCATCATTGTCTTCATCTATTGCATTTTCATCTCCACTATCATCATCCTCACTTCCAATACCATCACCAGATAACTGGTTTGCTTCATCACCATCAGTCTCAATATTCTCATTATTATCATTATCATCATCAGAGGCAGATTCATTTCCATCACCATGTTGTAGTAACTCAACACCAGGAACATTGCTAGCAACACTGACTTCCCCAAATGCTCTAGGCCGGGCCTTGGGGTCAGTAGAGCGCCCACGATCCTTCTTGACCAGTAAAGAAGGGCAAACCTGCAAGCAAACAAGTAGTTAGTCTACATAAATAGACCAGGCATATTACTGCAGACAATGTTCTTACACACACTAAAACATGATAGCACAGCAGTAGAAAGTTATTAACACCTCTCGGAACAAAGTTATAAGTGATCGAGCAGCTGATGAAACTGCCTTCTCGTGTGATTTCTTATACAGTGCAAGGTCTTGCAGCAAATCTTCTGTCATCAACTAGAAGCCAAAATAAATAAATAAATAGTGTTAGAACATCATAAACAGGCATTCGTCCAAAAGTCGTACATAAGAGACAATATGGAAATATGAAATAGAGTCCAGATATTAATATAAAGAAAAAAGAAAAGGAATTGTTCAACTATAGCTAAAACAACCCATTTCATATAAGTTGCAACATTCACATATGAGTTCATCAGGACAGCTATAGGTAGTTAGGTACTTACCAAAGGCATTCGCAAGCATATTTCCCTAACAACATTCAGTCCAACAGCAATTGCCTAAAACAAGCAAGGATAAATGATAAGTCAATCTGTCATTGATTGAAAACAAAATATGAAGCAGCTATACCTCTGTACGTGAACGATCGTGTACAAACTGATTAACTATCTGTTTGAATAGAGGTTCAACTGCATCAGGAGGCACCTGGTTTATTGTAAGAAAAGTTATAGAAAGTAAGAAAAGAAAATAGAGAAGAACTGTTAAAACTCAATTGGAAGAATAAATAACTAAATAAAGAAACAAAAGAGCTTCATGTCAAATCCAAAAGAACAACATACAGAAGCCAACTGTACCATATCATGACAAGCCTGAACTGCTGCTGCAAGCAAATTGGTGATATCACGTTGATGAGGCTGCAAAAGCCAATACAGTCATACCTCTATTGACCAAGAGAATTACAACTTCAACGGATGAGTTAGAATTATATACCTGAATGTATTTTTGGAGAAAAGGGTAAAAATTTAATAAAATCAACCGGTGAAGCCCAATTATTCGAGCAATCACTTTCAGCATCATCATTTTGATCTGATGTTCACAAAAAGAGTAAACGTTAAATAGATATGCAAAACAAGTTCTAGTGAGAACTGAGAACTGATCAATTAAAAACACAACGAATAGTTTCCTCTACAACATAATGAAAGTTCAACATCTGTGTCCGTTTGGTAATCCCATCCTTGACTCACAGCAATGTGCAGTGTTGAAAAATTACTGCTAAATAAGTATTTTCAGAAAAATTCATTCACTATTACAATGTCTTCAATTTTTGTGCTGACCTAGGCCTTGTTCAGATTGACTTTGCGTAAGTGTTTGACGACACTAACTGTTATAGCTTGGAAGATAAGTTGATTTGATTTTACACTTGTACAATTAAAAAATTTATATATCTTTTATAATTTTTATCAAAATTATATTTACTACATAGTATTAACTTTTATTTCATAGTTTGAGCTTATCTACACAGCAATTGCAGCTTGAAAACTATAGTATCTCAATACCAAATAGGACCCTAATCAACCTCAAATTTTATTGTGCATATGATTTATCTCAGTTAACTTATAAAACCTTCCTCAGTTTCAGAAATTATTTGAACAAAATGGTAGTTGATATAAAGCTTGCTTGTTTTCATAGAAAGCAATAATTAATCAAATAAAAAATGACCTCTCCCTTTCCAAGGTTTCCCTTAAGCCACTGCAAAATGCAAAACCCCCCAATTTAGCAACTCCAAGTGCGAAGACAAATTTCTTCATGTTTCGGACATCTAAATGCAACTTTCCTTTTGCTCACCACTATCATAATTGCATGCTTAAAAGTGAAACCAGAAAAAAAAAAAAAACTTACAGGAGCGAAAAGACAATAAATATGCAAGACATACTTAAAATGAGAAGCAGAATACATGGAATATTAAACATTGCTGTCAGACAACCAGTGTCCATATTAGGATCAAATTTAGGGGAAAAATTCACTTGTCAACACATCAACAAACTAAAAATTAAGGACAGGGGAAACGGAAAAAAAAAAAAACACATATGAGGCAACCAAAAGATCTTCTATGAGTTAACATCAATGAATGCTAACCTCAAATCGTTCATTGCAAGTTTGAAGACGAGAAAATAGCTTCTCAGCAAATCCCTGCAGGAAAATGGAATTTAAAAAAAAAAGCCTTTTATCCATAAACAAATAAAGGAATCTGACTGGAATATTGTTAATTATTATGATAAATGAAAAGTGTCAGACCTGTGGATCAATTAGATGGTTAAGAGGAGAGTAATAAGTCAAAGAACTTTTTTCTGATGACAGGCGTTGCTGCTTTTTCATGCTGCGCATGGCACGCTGCAGTTTTGCTTTCTTTTTCTTTTTACTAGAAGTTGTACCTTTGTGTTGTGCCTGAAATCCAACACAAAATAACAACATTGAAATTAAACTAATGCAATGTTCAAATTTTGCAACTTGTGTTTCTCGCAATTAGTGAATTACAGTAAATATGACCCCACTCCTCTCTACAAGGTTGGAAATACAACAATAAAACATAATTGTCTTACATGTACCACTGTGGCTTTCTATGTGTCCGCAAATAAATTTTGGAAATATTTGTTAAACTGATATCCATAAAGAGAATATATGACTGATATTCATAATGAGAATATAAGAGTGAATTAAAACATTTTGGGCAACTACTAACCTTATAAACAGCTTCTTTACTGAGGATGACTTGTGGGTTGTGAGTGGTCAAGTCATCTTCATCACTAGAAGCATCACTATCATCGTCATCTTCAATCTTCTCATAGTCAAGGAGAAATGATAGAGCAGCAATCATGATCCTGACAGATTTATATACAAATGATACTTCCTTTAACTCCAACAGGTAGTACACAAATCATCCATGAAAAATTAAAATAAAATGCATACCTTGATGAAGAATGAAAACATGCTTTACAGATAGCATTTGCTGTTCTCTCATCAAACCACACCTTTCTTCGATGAAGCTCACATAGAGTAGTAAGCGCTCTCCTGGCTCTACTTTCATCCTCTGTCTAAAGAAAATACAATGATACAAACATCAGTCCAAACCTAGAAATTAACTTACATTTTACAGCAATACCGGGATCTCGACATCGAACACCGAAACTGACCTGTAGGATTGAGAACAAGATGCTCTGAAGTGCTCGATTTTTTGGTTCATTCTTATTCTTCTGATTCATGCGCTTGATACTATGAATAACATGAGAAAATGCCAACTTTCTCAGATTCCGATCGCCCAGAGTTTGAAGTTCCATGAATACCGCAAGGGTGGCTTGGATATCAACTATCTAAATGCAAATATTCATGTCAAATTCAAAACATAAAAAAAAATTCCTATGTTTAATTCCTGTCAAAATAAGGTAAAGTTTTGAGACCACTGGATTAAGAACTATCGCTTTGAGTTATCGGAGGAATGATCATCTTGATCCCATGTGTTTGATAAAGAATTATGGATTTAATTCTCAGGTTTTTCAAAATTTTCCAAACAACAAATTACCAAAATAAAGAAAATAACGAGTAAACTATTAGCTTCAGTGTTGGTAATATTTTAGAAAATCATCACCATATACCTGTCGGTTTACAAGAAGAATAAGAGCTTGGGTGACGTGGCACCTAAGACCGGATGGCAAGGCTGGTGCAGAAGATTTCAAAAACTCGGCGAGCTGACTGGGGAACTCAGCGAGTTGCTTGCGATAAAACGGCATGACGTGTGCCAAAAACATGGCTCGGTCACCAAGGTCTTTTGCCACGTTAGGGTCGCCGCCAATGCCGCTAATAGAGCTGAAGTTGAGAGCTGCTTGTTGCTGGAACAAGTCGAGAGCCGAGTTGAATTGCTTGTAAACTAGCGTCAGTTCGGCTTCGTAGCCATCGGGGTCACATTTCATTTTTGATTGGAGTAACGGGAGACTTAGTTTCTCAGAGCTCCGACCAGATGCTGAGAGAGGCTCCGGCGAGAGGGCAGTGATTGCGTGGTGATTGGACATTGGTGGCGTGACTGTGTTGGTGCGGCTGTGCAAGGGCGAATTTTCAGAAAACCCTAGGAAAACCCTATTCCCACAAAATCCCTCTCTCTGCGCCTCACTATTTCATTTCCGTTTAAACATTTTTATTTAAAACGCTAATGACCTTTTTGTATTAAAATAGTAATTCCCCTTTAGACATTTAATTTCCTCTGACTAGTAGTAAGATAGGGTATTTAAAAAAATAAATAAATAAATAGGTCTGCCATAGTTGTGGTTGGATGTGGTCGTGGAGTAAAATTCAA
Organism: Murraya paniculata; assembly: GCA_030449075.1. Classification (NCBI taxonomy): domain Eukaryota; kingdom Viridiplantae; phylum Streptophyta; class Magnoliopsida; order Sapindales; family Rutaceae; genus Murraya; species Murraya paniculata. The sequence goes on from JAEVFN010000022.1 coordinate 2,871,454, forward strand.
AAATAAAAGAATTATTTTTTTAAGTCTAAAAATTGTTTAAAATAAATGGAAGTACCTTCAAATATAAATAAAGTTACCTGGACAAAAAGCGTAATTTTCAGTTCTTCCCCTGAGGTTTGCCGTATCTCCACTTTAATAGAAAGTAACAGCGTATCTCCACTTTCCTCCCCCCATCAGCCATCGCTTGCATACCGTTTCATTTATCGTTGACGGATGAGGGTAAATTCGTAATAACACATTTATATCCCAAAAAATAAATTTAAAAAAATAGTTGTTATCCCATGCATCTATTGCTCGCAATATATCCAGCAGATTTAAGAGTGTTTCTTCTCTTTCATCAAATCTATCCATCGCAAACACAATGCTCCTTCGTCTAACTGAAGCACACACATACTCCATCTCTAAATGCTTTGAAGATAAAGAAATAACCGTAATCCTGCAACTTTAGCGCAGACAAACAGATGAGAATAGAACGGGTGATAATCAAGGGACGGCCTCGAGTGAGTGTCGCCTGCGGTTGGCGCTAGAGGCGACTTTCACTCAATCGCATAGAAGGTTAGTCTTTGAAAAAAAACTCTTTGCATGTTAGAAATCAGTGATTGGGCATTTTTTGTTATTTAGAAATGAAAATGTGTTTATTAATGTATCGAAGAATCTGCTCTGTTGCTCCTGTTGTTTGTGGATTAAAATGAAAATGGGTTTGTTGATGTTTTGATGAAGTTGCTCCGCCGCTGGCGTTAGTTTATTAGTTAAAATGAAAATGGGTTTGTTGATGTGTTGAAAAAGCTGTTGTGGATTTTTGTTGATTAAAATGAAAATGGGTTTGTTGATGGTGTATTGAAGCAGCTGCTGGCATTGTTATTGTGACTTTACTTATTCAATTGATGAAGTTATGAGCTAATAGTGGAGTTGATATTCCTAAAAGTGAATTTACGATTATGAGAATATGAAAGTTGAATGGCATGGTAGAGGTCAGGATTAATCACAATCGTATATGTTTCTGAATAAAGGAGCAAGCAGTAATCAATTTCCAAGTTAAGACTTCAGGCATATGTAAGTGCAACTGAATCAATCAGTCATTATTTTGTAAGTTAATACTAGCACATTGCTTAATGGTAAGTGAAGCTATTTTATGTGTATTGCTGCCTATGAAAATGTTTATGTTGTAAGTTATCACCTTTTAGGAAATTGAATGCTTCTGCTAGTTCTCTGGTAAGGGCTATTTAACTAGCTCTAACAGATTCCGTTGTGTGCGTTAATTAGCTTAGTAGTTTGTTGACCCATATCCAATGCCTATTATCCATTTCTCTAGCAGTTTAACTTTAGGAATGTGTGAAGTGAACTTCTGTTTTATGTTTCAGGAGTTGGGATATAACATTCAATATCTTTATATCAAAGAACTGATATTTGTTAATGTAGTGCGACCTGTTATTGGCTTCTTGATTTGTGAGGATATTTGACAGCCATCTTTGACTATTATTGCCAATATATAAGCTGCTACATATTGTCTTAGGAATCACAAAAATTTATTATTGCAATATGGTGATTTTGAATCCAAAACTTGGTAGTGTCAAGAAAATAGACCCATGTTTATGTATCTTCATCTTTTGTATGTCTTTAATAGACTATTATAAGTTACTTTTAGTTTTATCAAGTTCTTTTAATTGTGTTATTTCAACTGAACTTTGTTCAATTGTGGTTTCCTTTAAGTAAGCTAATAGTGTTGTTTGGTCAAAATAAGTTCGGCTTCATAAGTTTCATAGTAGAGTGTAGAATTGGGTACAATTTTGGGTTAGACAAGTCAAAAGTCTTATCAAGTAATTGTGCTGCTTACTGAATATTTCTTGGTATGATTTGAAACATTAGAAAGCAGAAATCAGTTTTAGGTAGTGTTATTTATGTTAATAATGGAAAATCATAAGTACTTAGTTTATTAAACATGATTAAAAAGTTAGGTTCTTTGTTAATGAGTCTTCTTTCCTTGATTTCTTGATTCAAATGATATTTTTGGCATCATCTGACTTTGCAGAAATTCCATAAAGTTGTGCCACTATAATTATTATTCTGACTACTAGTGCTAGACTGCTAGAATTATGATGATGATGTCTGTAATGGAAGTGATAAGCATGGCAATAACTATAATTGCAACATTGCTAAATAAGTCTATTTGTCCTATTATTTTGTTGATTTTATTGTATGTCATATTATTTCATTTAATTATTTTCTCAATTCTTCTAGGTGAAAATTTCAGCTTCAAGACCAAGCTAATCATCCAGCAATTCAGCGAAACCAAGACACAGTGGCTCGTAAATTGTTGTTGATGATCCAGCCATTCGGGTGCTTGCCAGTCCTAGATGATAAAACTTTCAAGATTTCGCATAAATTGTTGTTGATCTGCTTGATATATTTTTACCATTGTGAATCTATGGCTTGATTCCACTGTCTACAACTTTGAAATTCAATTAAAAGTTGAGCTGTGATTAATTGATGAAAGAGCGTGTATGGCTTGAGAAGCAAATGAAAGAAATGGGGAATGTGAACACCCCCCCCCCCCCCCCCCCAAACCACCAAAAAAAAAAAAATCTATCTACGCTTTGGTGCTAAAGCACATTACGGCAGTTGAAATTGTAAATTAAGTGCTTGATTTTAGCGTGAGGGGTATATGAGTCCTTTCACAGTCGACAGACAGTCAACAAACAGTCTACAAACAGTCTACAAATGGTAGGGCAGGAAAGTGGAGATAAGCTAATACTCGCTCGCTATCAATGCAATTTTAAGGAACTTGCAAGCAGCAGAATGATTCCAGTAGCTCCTCTTATCTGGCTATCTTGTTTTTGTTTAGATTTATTGGCACTATACCACTCTTTCTATAAATTCCAGTCAGTTTTAATGTTTTATCATTGCAGTATCTTTCTTAACTCTTAATGTTGTGTGAATGTTAATGAAGACATTATTTGGAACTTTAGAAAGGCATATGAAACTTGTCGCAGAGTGGACTGATTTGCTTGTTGATGGAGAAATGGAGGTGGCTTTATTTTATCTAATAATTTATATTTGTTTTTATTTATTTGGATTAACTTCATGAGTTTGAAGTTTTTTTTTTTATTGTTGTACTTTGTAGTTGAATATTTTGATTTTATTGTTTTAATATCTGTATATTTTGCATCATTTGGTGTTTTACCTTTTTTTTTCCAATAGTGGTTGCTGTAACCCAGCCCAAAATAATAACTCAAACCGTTTTTGTAACCTAAACCGTATTTGAACCCGAATTAACAACCCAAATCCGAACCAACTTATGAACCCGAACTGAACCGACCGAACCGAATTAGAATCCCAACCGAAATAATTTTTCAACGCGTTTGGGATGAATTCTTGAACCCGAACGGATTTTAAATCGAACCAAAAACCAAAAAAATCAAACCAAAAGCCGAAATGCCCAGCCCATAAAAGAAAGAATTATATTAGAAGATACTTTGTGGTGTTGTATGTAGGTTTAATCGATTATCTTCAAATTCAAGTTTCTTTCGTTCACTCTCATTGTTTTGTCTTTTTTTCTTTTTTTGAAAAAAAAAATATTTTCACCTTTACAATACTTTAATTTTATTTTTTAAAAAAATATCACCCCAAACCAAGTTTTGTGTAAGATGTTAAAAATAAAATTTTTAAGATTTAAAGTAAAAGAATTATAGATTTAATAATGCGTATGTTATATGAGTGCTCAAATTTATAATAAATTGTCTTTAATTATAATTCATATTAGAATTATTTTTTAATAATTTATTTTATTAAAATAAGATTGTTTAGAGTAATTTTTAGAATTCAAATAGACCCATCTCTTTTTTTTTTGGGGTTTACACTTAAATTATATTTTGAAATTAATATTCATAAATAATATTAATTCTAGAAAAAATTGTAGTAAAAGACGGAGGGCATTGGTTACACCACATAGCATCAGGAGAGGAAGATAATAATAGATGACAAGCTGAAGCATGAAGCAGTTCCTTGTATTCTCTTTGACCAACACCCCAGTGTAAAGCTTCACCAGCAACAGCTTTACACTATTAGATTTACAGCTGCTGCGGTATAGGGTTTGATTTTCTGGTCCAAGATCCGAGCACAGGCTATGAAAGTGCAAGGATTACCCACTAGTAAAACTAAAACGGCATTTGGAGCCATTATCATGAAAAAGGCGTTCCATTCAGCTTCAGGCCAGCTTTCAAACAGCCCTCAGGTCCATTCTCTTTCTCCCTTTCATCCATAAACTCATAGACATACTTGAAACAACATTTTCGGAAAAGTATAGTCTTCATTTGTGATAGCCCAACATTTTTAACTTCTCTGTTATAAATGAAATTAGCTTGTTTGTTTGATGTCTGTTGTCATGATCTATTAAGTTTGTAGAGCCCAAGTTTTTCTTATATTGGATTTTATATATAATAAACCTTCAACGTAGTATTAAATTGCCTAAATTTTATAAGTGGGTAGCGTATCTCTTACATGCTAACTTCACTGGATTTTTTCTGGAAGTTGATCAATCATCAATGTTTGTCAGGGTGTATGCAATGTGAGAATGAGTGGTGAAGAGTTGATGTCTAAATTACTTGACAGAAAATGGGCATTGACAAGTCCCGATGCTAAAATTCACCAAATCAAGCTTTTTACTACAACAGGAAAGCATGGAGGTGGACCCTTGGCTGGCATTTCCTTTTTAAACAATACTTGTCTGTTTCTTGGTGATGACATGATAATGAGAGATGAAGATCGATGCTTCTATGTTGTGAGGGATGATTTATTGCATCCTCTGGTAAATGGTAATAAAGCACGAAAGATGGACGCACTGCTTCCTCTTCTAAAAGATCATTTAGTGACTGATTTGGTGAGATTTTATTTCTTTTGGATATTGGGTGCATAAACAACGTTAAAAGTATAAGTTTGTTAGCTGGTTCCAGGCACTTCTTTGGCACCCTCATTTTATGGCATCCTATTGTTGCCTTTAAGAAACAAGCATTTCTATCTTTGCTTCAGTGCATCTTCATGCATAATACATACCATTGCACCTGGGAAATTGCATGGCACACTCCCATTTATATTGTATGACAGAAGAGCTTATTTGGATTATCAAATGATAATTCCTTGATACTAATACTACTTGGCCTCATGATTATTTTGCTAATGTTTTTGGGGCAGATGGTTGTCAGCATTTAATCAAATTATTTTTTTTTTTTTTTTTTGTTGGCCAATCTCTTATGTGGATTTATGAATGTTAGATGTCAGCCCTGTTTCTGTGTTTCTCTCATTTTATCTATTCGATGGCATTAAATATATGAAATTATTATTACAAGCAGTGTCCGTTTCAATTTTAGGCACTCTGAAGACCATATAACATTCAACTGGGACTTTTTCTAGGTTACATGTGGAGGTTGTCAAAGTGCACATGCAACTGCTGTTGGTATGTAATTTCTTGCAAAGAATGAATTTTCCATGCTACAGAATTCTTGCCTGGTTTGGTGTGGTCAGTGATAAAGTATCCTGTTTCAAACAACTAGTTTGTGTATATTTGCAGCTGTTTCATGTGCAGAGAGAGGATTAAGGTCACATTTGCTGCTGCGTGGGGAGCAGCCTCAAATTCTGACTGGCTATAACTTGATTTCCACAATCTATGGAAAGGTCACATACGTGCCAAGAACTCATTATGCCCATAGGATAGAAATGCTAAAGAGCTATGCTAATTTGGTTGCGGGCAATAACGGTGATGTTTTATGGTGCAATGAAATTTTTGAGGCATCCTTAACAGCTCAAAAATCTAGGGATTCATGCCTTGGGCAAATGGATGCTCATAAAGACACTGACAACTGCCCAAAGAAGGTGTTAATTGTCAATGAAGGTTCAGGGGATGCTGTAGCATTATTAGGTAACTCAAGAATCACAATTTTGTATAGATTGTCATCTTTCAGTTTACTTGTATTTCTGCTACATATATTTTTGAGGAGTCCTTTTGGTTAATTACTAGATGTTAATGAATCGGCAAAAGAAAAGATACTGAATGTTGGTAACTCAGACTGGTCCAATGAGGTTTCACATTCTTAATCTTATTGCATCTTTCTATTAGCATATCTTTCCAGACCTTGATGTTACTATGAGGCTTCATCCCCCAGTCTTATAATGCTTGAATGAGTGAAGTAAAGTTTTAATACTTTAATATTTTGAATGATTCACATTCACATAAAAGCCTGATCTTAAGTGTAGTGCATGTGAGGGTAGATTGCCATTAATTTTGACATCGATTTGATTGATAATATTATTCTTTTAAGGAATGTGAATGAGATGCACCAGGAAGTCAGTTCCTTTATGTTAAAAATCTCCCTCAGATCTCCCTTAATTTTACCGTTTTAAAATTTATGTTTTCAGTTGGGTATTTTTTTCTTTTCCTTTTTCCACTTATTTTCTAACTGGTTATTGCTACAATAGCTTGACACAGCTAATTTATTTCAATTAGGTGTCTTTCGTCTACTGCAGTACTTATCCCAGGATCATTTACTTGGAAGAAAGAGGGCTATAAAATTTGTTGTTGATGCTGGTACTGGGACAACAGCTGTTGGTTTAGGTCTCGGAGCCATATGTTTAGGGTGTGTTCCACTCTTTATTACATTTCTAGTCAGACTGTCTAGGGCTTTTTGAATGATTACATTGTCTTCGCAGGGGATTATCCCAGGATCATATACATTGTCTTTTGACCCTGTGGCAGCTCGCTCACCACTGATACTGCTTTTTGCCAGGCTTCCATGGGAGGTAACTGCAATAGCATTAGCGGGTACAATTGATGGGTACAAGCAACAGGAGAAAAACCTGATTTCTGAGTTCAAAAGACTATTTGGGTTTCTTCTTAAGAACAGCAGCTTAAATGAAGTAGATGGTGAAATTGTGCATTGGGTAGAACGTTGTCGACCAAGAAAGTGCGTAATTTCTTTGCTTTTGTCATAGTCGATGCTATCAAACCGATACTCATATATTTCAATATCACTAAACTTGTTTTTTCCTAAAATTAGTTCTTAACCTTTGAGAAAGAAATTTTAGATCTACCTTTGCATCCCAATGTATGTATTGTTCAAAATTATAATCAAGAAATCATTATTTATTTTTGCCTTTAATAATTTTAAACTGTTTGATTCGATGCTGTATGTACACAGTATTTTTCTGAAACTCTACAAGAATTATGAGGGAAAAGTTGGAAGTGGAAACTTCATGTGATAATATTTAAACTTGATCATTATCATTTTTTTTAATGATATAAACATTTTTAGCACAGTAGATCAATTTAATTGTATGTTTCTCTAGAAAGACAATAAAAAGTCGTTTTCAGCTCTATTTTTGTAGTTAGTGTATTGAGTTCTCTCACTATTTGTCAATTATCAGATTTGGCAATGTGTTAGAAGGGGAGATAGAGGCATGCCATCGAATTGCCCAGCTAACTGGTATTTTAGTAGATCCTGTGTATACTTTAGCTGCCTGGGAGATGGCAACACTCGTCAGTGATGAGAAATTGAAAGGGGATGCTGATGTGGTGATGCTCCACACTGGCGGCACACTTGGCATGTTTGGACTAGCACAGAGGTACAAATCTTCTTTTCATTCACTCAAAGATGGGGCTTTCCCAAGTAACAGATAGTTTAGCATGTCTGTGTTTGAATATATTTTGGGGGGAAAGAGCGAGACGCTATGTTTCTCCGTTAGCCTGTAGACCATTCAGCATGTCAATATGGGATGTGGGCTACGTTCTAAGTTGTGGACATGGTGACAATGTTAATTTTGTCTGTCTCTGGATAAATATGTCCATTTTTCCCCCCTGAAAAGGCTCTGTGTTTATTTTGAAGTGGTATGCTATGCTAAAATACTTGTCAATCTATCACATTCATTAATGATGATTCTTTATTTTCTAGACTTCGACCCTTAACTAGAGCAGGGAATAGTAAAACCACCAAGTAGAGTTATTCAATTAATATTAGCAACTTTGTGGGTAATTTAACACTCTTAAGAGTTTTCATGTAAACCTTTCAAGCAATATAGCTAAACAAGACATCTTTCAGTACATGTCCCTGATGCAGGCTGGAAAAGCCTAACACTGGCTGCAATTAGTTAAAAACTCACCGACACTATTAGAATGTTGTTATCTTCGTCATGTGCATGTATCACTGCCACTTTCTGTGTAAATAATTCTCTCAGATGAGAAGATATTAATTTCTGCACTGCTTGACATGGATGAGCCATCTTTCTTTTTGTGCTGTAAGAGTAAATTGCACCATAGTTATCATGACGATTATGCTGTTTATCCCATGGCAGGGCTGTTATGAAACCTCTTAGCTGATCTGCTGATTTGTATTTTTTTTAATTTTTATTTTTTTAATTGAAAAGATTGGTTAAAGTTTCGATTGAAGATCACAATCCTGATTGCTGCTTATCTATAAATCGAAGGAAAACTAATAATAATAATGCTCGATTGATGATTGCATTATGCTAACACTGTCAAGCAATACCTAATAAATTCAAGTTTCAAATCAAGTCTTCAACAACCCAACAACCCCCCCCTTCCCCCACACACGACAACCCGAAAAAAAAAAAAAAAAGCGTTCAACCACTTTGCATCCATGAGTCGTGTGCTTCATAAGTTGCGGACAATTTGTCATACTATTTAATAGGCAAATATCAGCCCACTTCGAACACAGTATTGAATATTTAAGTGTGGGGTGTTCTTGGACTGCTAATATCTTAGTGTTTGTCTCATTAGACAGGATCTAGTCTCACGTATTGCACCTTTTAAGCAGGAGGACCACAAGCTGTACATGGTGGACTTAAAGGCCCCCATTGCCAAACCTACCCAAAAACCTAATAACCTGCCCACTCTCGATTCCACATTCAGATGGGCTGCTGTATATATATATTTTTTTCACAATCTAGATAAAGATAGAGCTTTCTCCATGGTAAAACTTTCTATGGAACTGTAATCTTGAAATCAGCAGATATAGTTTTCTTTTTGTTGTCTTGATAAAGCTGCTTTGCCCTATAATTTAATACTTGAACATTCTTGATCATAGTGTGAATTTGTATGTGGAAAGTGATTAAAATAAACATATAATTTCACTCTCGAAGCTTACATAGGATCTTAGACTTGATGTGGGATGGTTGTGTAGGATGAGAAGGGTATATTATAGAGGTTATAACTTAGGTTACAAGTGTCCGTCTTGCGTATATGATATATAGTTTCAAATATTGCGAAGATATGAATTGAACCCAAAACCATCTAAGTCGTTTTGCCCCGTCGAGTTGGAAATTTTGCTTCTTTTCTATTATTTTTTAGTTTTAAATTATTTTTTATTTTTCTATTACTTTGAGGATTTTTATCTTTTTTTTGTGTAAATACTGAATTCGAGTGCCATTTGTTTTGTTTTTCTTACTTAGATTAGCAATATTTTATTACAAAATAACATTTTAAATTTGTCTATTTTGATAAATATGCAATATGTAGGGATGGCATAAAAAGAGAGCCAAAATCTTAATTTTGTTTATTCAGACTTTTTTGATAAAATCTTCATTATCCAGATACGTAATTTCTCTTATCCATCAATCTTTTTTATATTTCCGTATCGTCAAGACCGCATTAAGAAAATGCTTATAAAACCTTCTCCAAACATATGTTCAAAAACTGGGTATTGATTCGTTGCGGTGACACGAGACAGGCATACCAATGGCCAATGCAAGTAGTAGTGCAGTGGCGTGGAGGTCAACACGGTCTTTTTAGGCCGCAGCATTCCCGGTAACAAGGGGGAGCAAAGGAGGATGGTCTCGCCCTCATGGACCACTCTGTCGGAGATAAAGGCTATTTCTTGAACACGACCTTCATAGGCCAATCGAATCATGGTTGTGTTGGAGGGTATAGGAATCGTGGCTCTCAATGACAAGATACAAACTGAATGCATTTTTATTTACTTATTTAATGCACGTTGGTGCAAGTCCTTATCGTAATTGTTAAAAGAAAATTATTGGAAAGGTCAGCTAGTTCAACAAATGGAATGTTTTTTTGTGGGTGGGTGGGGAACTTAATAGAGTAAAATCCCCTTAAAAAAGGGGGAGGTGGGGACTGGGGAGAGAGGGATTACATCCCCTTTTACTTACTTTTAATCTCCATAAAAAAGGGTAGATGCGTGGGACTGTTGCCGTGTTGCAATTGCCTACACAAAAGAAAGAAAGGTCGTGCTTGTGGCCCATGAATTTATGTGGAGGAAATGGGGAACACGGCAATATAACCTAGGAAGCTACTACTTGAATTTATTAAGTTCATCAACAAATGTGAACCAATCAAGTATCAAAGCTTCTGTTGCTTACAAATGATAGGGCAAAACTACAATGGATCAGCTCTATCACTCTCTATTTATGGTTCACATTTCTCAAATCTCTGATATCTAAAATATGTGACAAAAAGGTTAGAGCATGAATCGAATATTTGAGATATGTAATAAGTAACTTGAAAAATGCAATAAAAATTTGGTGTGAACTGTGATGTATTATACACCATGCAAGCCAAAAAAACTTCATTAGAGTCGATATGAAGCAGTAGCGGGAAGCTACTGTTTAAATAGTAATTTGATACCTTACATGCACAAACTGTGTGATCTCTGCCGTGAGAATGAACGTTTGATGCAATAAAATTAATTATGTTTGAGAAAAAATGAAAACACAGATGAACCAATCAATGTATTCCTTTCTTTGTCAACTTTATCATATATTATAAATTTTTGCGTTATATTTGAATAATGTATGAGAAATTCTTATACGAAAATTACTTCACCACGTTTGTTATCTATGAAACCATCCAAACAAATTCTATATCATATGCACAATTATTTTGTTTGTTTTTTTTTCCTATTCTACTAATAATATACACAATTACTACTTTAAAATCAATAACAATGGTGGTTTTAATTCGCTAAACATAAGACCCTTGATGGTAGTGCCCAAACCCCAAATACATATGCTTGAATGTTATGATCTTTTAAGAAAGCAGCGCGAACGAATGAGAGACAAGAAATTAAGGACGTGGAAGGGGAGACGATGGTGTGTGCGAAGTAAGCACTAAGCAGGATGTGGATTTGATTAGATATTAAAATGAATTAACTTCGATTTTGGTGGAGCATCGGAAATCTCGTGTTGGTCCTGCGTCCTGCCGCTAGAATCTCCGGCGCACGTGTGCTTCTGCTTCGCTCTGCTCTCCCAACTTGTTTTGTTTATAGCTACATTATGTTAGTTAATTTGATCTGTTTCTTCTTCTTATTCATAACAAACGCAGCTGAGCAGCAGCTAGCAAGCAAGCAAAGCTATTTGTTTGCAGGGTTCGTTCATTCATTCATTCATTCATCATTCATTAAAGAGCGGATATTGGGAAAGATTTTGGAGGTTAAATGCGATTTGAATATGATGGATGGGCATGTCATTTCAATTCTTGCTTTTTATCCAAATCCAATGCAGCATTTATTTATTTAATAGAAATGGGAAAGACCTACCTGCTCCTCAGCCCAAATGAATGCTGCTACAGTCTTTTGAAGTCAGCAATCAGCAGCCTCTATTGATTAATTCACCTAGAACGGATATTTGTCACTAAATAATGGTCTTAATTACGATTGATTACACATGTATGATAGTATGATGTATATATAAAAGCGTAAATTTATCGACATTAGCAAATAAATAAATAAATCCGGTTCCTTTTTCAGTAGCATCCCTCCTTTAAACGAAACCACAAGTGAAAAATACAGTAACCAGTACAGCACAGGGAACGCTGACATTTTAATCAACAGTAAAGGTACAAAAAGAAAAGGATGGTCGTTTTCCATGGCCATTATGATCCAAAACTTGTCAGCTCATTTATCATCTTTTTGGTACAATTTTTATTAACGCCCAACTCAGAAACACCAGCACATTGTATCCTTTATGTCTTACTCCAGTTGTTTTGCATCTTAACAAACAGAACGTTTCCCATTTATGGATTTTGCACAGTCAATTACCTTAAAATTTTGACTGATTATACTGACTTGTTTTATAAAACACAACAGCTATCATTCTACGATACTTGAATTACTTTTGGCAATTAAATTTACCAACTCACATATATTATTAAAGAATTATTTGAGATTGTTGTTGCGAGGCTCAAAAATAATTTTAAAATATTAAAAATTAATTTCAATGTTTGATAAATTTTTTTTAAAAAGATTAATTTTGACGAAATCACTTACATTTCAGCTGATTTTAACAAATAAAGAATTAATAATTTTTTAAAATCTAATTTTAAAAAAGAATTCATATTTAATATAATTCCACGTGTATCATTATATATTTTAATGATTATTATTTCACTTTCTGTCTTCGCACACGCTTTACCCTAAATCCTTTTTCTTCATACTTTCCACTCCATCAAAACTTCTCTAATACAGCAAACATCATTGCTGCAAGATCACCACACCACTTGGGTTAGCATGTGTTTCATTACTTTATTTTTTAATTTATAAATATTCAATAAAATTTAATGTGCACTTTATCAATATATTTTTTTGTATATGTATGTGTACACATACATTCATATTTGTGTCGTATCAGTATCAGTATCAGTGTCAGTGTCAGAAATAAAATTTATAAATATTTAATTAATTTTTTTATAATTAATTATTTTTATAGTATAATTAATAACAGAATTATAAAAATTATAATATTACCAAACTAGCCCTAGGTCCAAAAGAATTTGAGCTGTGACAAATATTGATCTAAAGTTCGTGACACTATCTAGCCTTGTGCTTCAAATATGGAGAAGGGATTTCGGTTTCAGGTTCTAATTTCAATTGCTTTTACCTCGAATATTTTCAACAAGCGCCATCACGTCACGTTTGCATGAAGCCATGAACCGAGAGAAATAAATTTGATTTTTTCTTTTTTTTAGTGTTATTTATTTTGAATTAACTATATTAGGCAAGAATAGACAAATTTAAAAGGCTAATCGAGGGAGTCAAAAATATATAAAGCAAAGCTTATGAATAGTCAAAATAGCAAATATGAAAAAGTAGCAGGCACCAGGCGGTTATTATGACTCTCCAGTTTCTGCATAGTGAGCGCCTTTTGTTCTCGTGTGTGCGTGCATTTCCCTACACCCGCCCCCATCTTAGCATCCCTTCTCTTTTTAAACATTCTCAAAACATTCACCCCATCCGCCACGTGTACGGACCACATCCCTCTCCCGTGGAAAAATAAAATGCAGGGGTGTTAAAGTAATTTCACGAAAGTTACTTGATGGCAAAGGACATTTTTAGCAACTTTTGGCTTGTAAAAAAAGAAGCCCAGTTGTACATTTTTCGCAGAGAAATTAAAAGCTTGCGAAGGAAAGAGAATTTGACAGAACACTACTAGCCCTTTGCATCCCGGCCGGGAAAACAACTGACCGATGGGAGAAACCGGTATTAGCCGGTTTCCGGGAAACCTAGACCCGAGAGCGCAAGAGTTCAGACCAACAACACTCTTCAGACCGCCTCAAGTTTACTACCCGTACGGGGCCGCTTCTCCTGCCGCACTGCCTCCTTGCGCCTCAAACGACGTCCAGGTTGTGCCGTTTGGCGGCGTGGGTTACGCTCAGTACCCCACGCACCCTCAAGCGGGAGTGCCTCTCCCGCCTCCGTCTACGGGGCCCACGCGGACGTTGGTGTTGAGTTATGTGGCGGCTGACGCCAGCGAGACGATTGTCAGGAGGGACTTGGAGGTTTTCGGCGAGGTGAGAGGGGTTCAAATGGAGAGACTGATGGAAGGAATCGTGACGGTTCACTTTTATGATCTGAGACACGCGGAAATGGCGTTTAAGGAGATACGAGAGCAGCACATGCAACTGCAACAGCAAAGCTACAGGTTAAAGAATCCTTACGGTAGCGGGTTGATGCTGATGAATAATAATAATACTAATAATTCAGCTACTAGTTGTTATGATAATCAAGCTGTTGCTGAGAGCTTGATGATTATGAGCTCGTATGCCCCAGTACTACCTCTACCGGCGCGTGGGCTCGTCGCTGGCAGGCCCATTTGGGCCGAGTTCACTGTTCCGACGTGTAATGCTGTTCCTGATGGGAACAATCAGGGCACTATTGTCCTCTTCAATTTAGAGTCCGGGGTTTCTTCTTTTACTCTCAAAGAAATTTTCCAGGCTTTTGGTAAGTTTTTTTTTTTTTTGGTGGGTTTTAGCGGGGTTTTAGTGTGCGAATTTTTTTTTCTTCCGGTTTGGAGGATTTTATGAAGTTTCTGTCGGTTTCATAAGGTGTGAATGTTCTATTATTATGGCTTAGGTTTTTAGTTTATTTCACTATTTTTTTTGGTGTGTATTTTGTGTTGTGACCAGAGCCATTTGGTTCAACCCAGTGGGTCGTTTTCCTGCCTTTTCATTAATGCCTTTGACCACAAGTGAAAGAAACTTTTAAACTGTTACAAATTTTTTTGGGTGATGAAACGCGGAAATATATTTCTTTTACAGGTCCGGTAAAGGAATTAAGAGAGACGCCATTGAAGAAACATCAAAGATTTGTAGAGTTTTATGACGTAAGGGATGCGGCTAAGGCTCTTAAAGAAATGAATGGCCGGGAAATTTACGGAAAACACATTGTTATCGAATTCAGCCGCCCCGGTGGCCACAGCAAGAAGTTCTTCTGTGCCAACGCCAACTCAACATCTTGCACCAGCAGTCTTAATTACTCTACTACTTATCAAACAAGGAATTCAGATTGTCCTCCTCCGCCATTGTCTGCTCACTCGCCTTCCTACGCTCCCCGCCCTTTCTTCTCACAAGCCCCACATTTTAGAAAGAAATCACCTTCGAATTCTTTCAAGGGGAACCCTAATAACGTGAACGCGACTTGTTCAATCGAAGCCTCGGTGGCTTCTTTGCCGATGGCGAATGCAATTGAGGATATTAATATTAATCCTGCCAGGAGAAGTTCCAAGAAAAGCCAAATCTATCAGTCAATAGTCTCCATTGCTAAGCCGCAGCAAGTTAGAAATAGGAATAGGCCGTGGAAGGGAAAACACGCCAAGAAATTTGATGCTCGTTTTCTAATAAGCGAAGACGCCACGGTGGAGTCTAATTGCAAAGATTCCCGAACCACTGTCATGATCAAGAACATACCTAACAAATACAGGTTTAGCTCTCAAAATCAAAATTATAATTTTATATTTATTTTACTTAGTTAAATTGTTGCTAGATAGTATAATTATGATTAATCATTTTATTTGTTGTTGCAGTCAGAAACTGTTATTGAACATGTTGGACAATCACTGCATTCACTGCAACGAGCAGATAGCGGAAGGAGATGACCAGCCCTTGTCTTCTTACGATTTCGTTTATCTCCCCATCGATTTCAAGTAACTCGATTCTCTTTTATTTCTGGTCCTCAGTTCTCTTTTATTTCTGGTCCGCTCCTTCTTTATCCAACTCTGTGTTTTGTTTTGTTTGCCTTCTTAAAGCAAAATTTAAAAGAAACATGCAGTAAAATTCAATAATATTATTTAACTCTTTTCGGTTTTGTTAAAAAAAGCAACAAGTGCAACGTGGGATATGGGTTTGTTAACATGACGTCTCCGGAGGCAACCTGGAGGCTGTACAAAGCCTTTCATCTTCAAAATTGGGAGGTCTTCAACTCCAGGAAAATATGTGAAGTTACCTATGCAAGAGTTCAAGTAATTAAATTTTATTTTATATAACTATTTTAATTCGTAATTAATTATATATCTATAATTGGTAAAATATGTGATGTGCTGGCGTGTAAAAATGGAAATAATGATGATGAAGGGATTGGAAGCTTTGAAAGAGCACTTCAAGAACTCCAAGTTCCCAAGCGAGATGGATCACTATTTGCCAGTAGTGTTCTCGCCGCCTCGAGACGGGAGGCAACTGACGGAGCCACTACCCATTGTTGGACTTGGTCTCGATCACAATAAGCAGTCCATGTCCGTCATCGGCGACATCATTGGTCATGCTCTCACTAATCCAGATGTAGTCACTGATCTTGATGATCATCATGACAACTTAGACGGTTCAGATACGCTAGATACTGCCAATAACTCTGAGTCTGACTACGCTGACCAAACCCATCTCTTAATTGGCGGCAGCTGCAGCAGCAATAGCACAAACGGCGGCGATGTGGTTGATGACGATGACAGAGATAGTAGCAGTTGTGCGGTTCTCGCGGCCTAATTAAGTGACGAGGAGGCTCGATCTCTTGGACACGCGGATAAGGGTGTTACATATGTATGCATAAATTAAATCTGCCCTGCTGCAATATCGCACCAATGGGTGCTCGTTGAGCGCCGTGCCCTTTCTTTATATAGCCTGTTTTCTCAGGCTTGGCTAGCTGACCGCTGCTAGTGCTATCACTTCCATTTACTTCTCTATCTTTTTGTTGTATTTTATTTTCTTTTCAGTTATTAGCGTTAATCTTTTTTTTTTTCTCTTTCTTTTCTTTTGTTTTCTTTTTTAAGTTAGCTTCAAAAGTTGGTAGTGCTGGTTGCTAGTTTGGAAGAGAGCAAAAAAGATGGAAAAGTGGTAGTGTTGTTATATTTAAAAGGCTATATAATTAAGTTACTATCTAGTTCTGGGGTTGAGATTTTTTATTAAGCCAATAATTAAGAATTTATTCATTGGAAACGTTGAAGCATCTTTGCCTGTGGTAATGTTATTTTTTATTATATAATATGAATGAAGGATTGACCAAGGAATAAAAGGAAGCCACCATCATTCTGTGTGTGTGTGTATTATGGTGGGCATGCGTATGGCTACGCTGCGAGTCTGTGCTTCACATTTCAGTGATGTTTCTAATTACTATTGCCAACGCCTTTGCTGTCGTCTCCCCCCCAGAGTCTCTCTGCTTTCCTGCGCGCTCTATTGGCTTTTTCGGGAAAGCGAACTGTGCTGCGGCCACGTCATATCTTAACTTGGGATGCTAATTTGTGCAAATGTGGATAAAAGTTTTGTTTTGACTTAGTGTTCTGTATTCGTATGTAATCAAGGGAAACGGCTATCGCTAATTTTAGTTCGACTCACAAATTTGCGCAGAGAAAGCTGAATTTTGCTATACATTATACCACGTGTATTTGAAGAGAGGTGTCATTCATCATTGTAGTAGCTAGGCTGGTAGCTGATCTTTTGAAATCGCATCTGGGAAAATTTACTCGTAAGAGGAAACCTAGCAACTTTGGACCTCAAAGAAAGTCAAAAACCTAGGAAGTAGGTTCCAGCTTCACCTTTTAACCGATGGAAACTAAAACTAGCAACAACCTGCAATGATTTCCCTGGTCAAAGTGTAAGTTGGATCATTAGGCCATCAAACCATTCGCATGTATATGTGACAAAAATATATACAGTTGAATTACATGGGATATGTTGTTAGAATTTTTCCTATCAGTTTTAAGTTTTTTGATCGAAGTGTTAGGTGATGATCATTTCTCTGAGACTAACTTTCCACTTGCAAGTTATGTTTCAGATTCTTGACAAGTTCCTTTTATTTCGATCGATCTGCGAGTTCTTGCCTCCATTCCGGAAGAACGAACCTTTGGGAATTTGTTTAAATATTATTAGATCTGCTGTCGTCGAGACTTGTTTTACTTCTTTTATACTTATCAAGCTAAGACTTTGACCAAATTACTCATTTCTCATGCGCTCTCTTTTTTTCAGTAGTATATAATTAAGAACTTTGGATGGGGTTCGCTAGCATTCATTTTCGTTTTGTCCCTCTTAGGAAAATTCGATATTAGTTACGGTGTTAATACCGTAGTAAACATAAATTTTATAAACTACACATAAGACTAGTAGATGAAATGTAATTAATATAAGACTGTTATTTATTAAAACAATTAACATATTTTCTAAAGAATTTTAGTAAAAAATATTTTATTCATGTACTTTAATTAAATAAAAAATCACTCATCAATTTAAAATAAAAAAATTATACTTAAAACAAGTGGAATAAATTTTATTGAATTGTTTTAACTATAAATTCTATATTTATTATAGGACATTTATAAACTTTTTTGTTTCTATTTTCTACAATAATATTTGTTCGTTATACAAGTTAGTTAAGTAAAATTATTTATTTTGACGTGTATCCAGCCAAAACAAAATAAAAAAATATTCTTCTATTACTAGACACATGTATGATATATCAATAAACTTATATCTAATTTTGAGTCTTATGCATACCTTATGTAATTTTAAACTTGACGAAGTGTAGAAGGATATAAAATAACCTTATATTACAACAGCTTTGAAAACATTAAAAGAATAGTTTTTTAAAATTTGATTTTGAGAATAAGATTTAATCACTAATAAAACATCACATGTATTGTATAAACCCAAAACTATCATTATTCAATTTAAATACAAAATCAAATATATAAGGTAATCAATATTATATTAACTTTTTTTTTTACTTTTTTTTTTATTTTTTCAATAACTCTTATATTAACTTAGTTTACTTTACAAAAAAAAAAAAAAAAAAAACCTTAATTTTTTTTACATTGTATTCATGAGTTTTAGGTATAATCTACAAAATTTATATTTTATTTTGTACTTAATGTTGATTTATAAGTTTTATGTTGTATTTATATATTTTATTTTGTTTACTAGTAAGACACCAATTTACTTGTTTTGCTTTTATTTACAAATCTTATATTTATTTTTAATATTTATGTTTTATTTTACACTTAATGTTAATTTACTAATTTTATATTATATTTGTAAGTTTTTACATTGTTTACCAATAGTATACTAATTTAGTAGTTTTATATTAACTTATTTGTTTTGCCTTCCTTTTACACACCTTATGCTCTATTTTCAAAATTTACGTTTTGTTTTACGATCGTTGTTGATTTACTTACTAGTTTTATACTATATTTACACGTTTTTATATTTTTACCAATAATACATCAATTTATCATTTTATATTAATCTACTTAATTTACCTTCTATTTATAAATCTTATATTTCATTTCTAAATTTATGTTTTATTTTGAACTTAATGTTGATTTTCTAATTGTATGTCATATTTCTAAGGTTTTATCTTCTTTATCAATAATGTACCAATTTATCAATTTTATATTAATTTAGTTGTTTTACTTTTTATTTTCAGGTCTTAAATTTCATATCTAAAATTGATATTTTATTTTACAATTAATGTTTATTAACAAATTTTATATTAAATTTACCAGTCTTATATTTTATTTACATAATTTATATTTAATTATGATATTAATGTCGTGATTTTAACCACAATATCATAGAAAATACCTCTCCGGAAAGTATAAAATTGGAATTTGTTTACCTAAGCTTTAATAATTGCAATAAAAGAGAATACATATTTGAGTCGCTTTTCTCAATTAAAAAAAAAATAGTAGCGAAAAATGTACGTACAATGAATGATAATACCCGGCCCGTATGTAAATCTTATCTGTGAGATAACGTTCACTTATTTGAAATAATTAAAAATTGGAACTCGAAAGAAGATGCAGCAATTCCAAGCAAATGATCAACGGATAAAGAATCAAGAAAGAAGAAAAGTGGAGAAAAAGGGCAAAAAGGCCAAAGAGGGTGTAAGTGTAAGGTCAATCGACCGATCTCCTTTTCCATGAATATCACTCGAGTAGCAATTGGCAGTTGGCCTTAGGCCCGCTTGTCTACATAAACTGCAATTTACTAACAATAAGAGAGAGAGAGAGAGAGAGAGAGAGATTAAAAGGAGGAAACGACCACGTGAAATTGCTGACAGCCAACATCAGACCTCTAATGCCACGTATGATTCAACGCTGACGTGGCATCACTTGTGGCTGACGAAGCTTTGATCTTGCTCCGTACCATCGCTGCGCACCAGGTGGTTGTTCATCAGCGCTGCAGAGCCTAAAGCCTAACGCTTCATGATCACTCGTCAGTTCTTTTTTTTTTTTTTTTTGGCTCACATTGCACGTCCGTTAAGAAAGATTTCGCATTTTGCTTTTATTTTGTTGTAAAAGCTAGGCCCTTGACATTTTACTGTTACATGCACCAGCTTCCGCATAGCATTATAAAATGACGTGCCCAGTTACTGGTTCGATCTGTACAGCTTCGCGCGCTCACTGTGCATCACCATCATCTCCTTCGTTTGTGGCTTTATTAATTGCCTTGATTTTATGGGGGCTTGACGCGTGGACCACCTGATTATTTCCACGATCCAGACCCTGAGTGGTGATGCCGGTTGTGTTTTATACTACAGAGCCTGTTGAAGTGTTGATCCTCGTATTGTTGTTGTCATGTAATGATAGACGATAATAGTAGCGGCGACAGTTTTAATTTCTGTGTGGACCGAGGCATGCACAAACAAATGACAAATCTCTAGTCCTCTTGTATGACCAGAAAGAGCCACGATCATTGATCATTGATCACTGCAAATAAGCCAAGTTTACAGGACCACATGTTCCGTTTTGATGGACCACCCTATGGCTGAATAGCCTGAAAGCTAAAAAGTTACTTTCACATTTGCAGAATGGAGTCGGGAACAGAAATGAGTTGTATTAGTGCTTAAAATTGTTATGCAAATAAATGGGATCAATGGTTGCTTTTTGTTTGAGGGAGTGCTGGGTACGAACCTAGGAATGCAACCATTTCAATTAATTTTTAGCGTGTGTTTTGGTTTTTTCACAATTTGTTTAGGTATACACTTTAATTGCACCTTTAGGCACCCGATTTTTTAACCCATTTTTTCTTTGATTAGAAGAAATTTGACATTAATAAAAGTAAAGCGTGGTCCACTCTTTAGTTAAGTGTTTAATACTTTTTTGAAGGGTCATTACATTTTCTTTTTTCCCTTTTTGCGAAGCATTGCATAATTGATTCAAGGCTTGTTTGGAATTGCTTTGGGAAGGTTTAAAAGTAATTTTAAAAATTTAAAAGCTAATTTTTGTATTTAGTAAAATAATACTAGAAGTACTTTTGTCAAAATCAATCATTTCTACAGTTGATTTTGAAAAACAAAAAAGGAGCAGATTTTAAATTCTGATTATGAGGATAAATTTTATCTTTTAATATAATTTCATAAATATCCTTAAAATTATTACCTAAACCCAAAATTATCCTTATTCAAATTGAAAATAAAATTAACATTTTAATAAATTTTATTATAATTAATCAATATCAATGTATTAATATCAATTTGTTGATAATTTAATTATCAATTATTTTAAGATAAAATATAAAAAAAAAAATAAAATCAATATATTATAAATTTTATTTTTAGTTAAAATTATTATTATGCACAATTAAAAATATTGTACGTACATGTTTTTATAGTATAAGTAAATTTTATCTTACATTATGTACATTTTGGTCATTTATTTTCTCACAACAGTTTAACAGTAAGATTTAACAAACAATCATAACTGTTTTCAAAACACACAGTACTTTTAAAAACAAAATTTACCAAACATTTAACTGATTTTCTTCATAACTGATTATTTATACAGTACAGCTAACAGTAATTATTTTAAAAAATACTACATTCCCAAACTAGCCCTCAGAAGATTTTAGTAAGAGCACTGTTAGTTCATCCGAAGTTGGTGCCTTGGTGGATGCTCCAACAGGTAAAATCAAAACAATGCTAGGATCCTTTTGAGATTGTATTTTGGAGGTTGATAAGTGATTTTGAAAAACTAAAAACTAATTTTAGTATTTAGTTAATTTTTTAAAAAATCATTTTTGATAAAATCACCTCATCTTACAGCAGATTTTGAAAAATAGAGATGAACTAAAGGAGTAGCTTTTCAAAATCAGATTTGACAATTATTTTTATACTTAATACAATTTTATATATATATCCATTATAAAAATTCAAAATTAACCTTATTAATTAGGAAATAAAAACTTTAAAGAGATGATTATTATTACTAATTATATTGAGATAAATAAAATAAATAAAATAATATAAAATATTTATTTTAGTTGTTAATTATTATATATACTCAATTAAAAAAATATTTTATATACATCTCTATGAATGTGTACAAAAAATTTATTCAATATTATATCAAATTCAGTCATTTATAATCATACAACAATTTACTAATAATATTTACCAAACACACACGATTGCTTTTAAAATTCACAACATTTCTAAAAACAAATTAAACCAAACAAATTATTTTTACAACATAACTAATATTTCTTACTTTAAAAACTACAACATAAATGAATTGGCCCCCTTTTTTTTAATGTTACATCTTTAGACAAACCAACTTTTAATTATTATTTTTTTCCTAGAGTAAATTTTTGATTAAAAATATTATGTAAATTTGTAATATATACTTTTACTTGAAAAAAAATAAAAACAAAAGAGAGAGAGAAGTTCTTGTGGGTCATTTACTTTCCTCAATCCAAGTTTTGGAGATGGGAAGGGCAAGTTAATGTGGGTGGAACGACAGGTTAATACAATATTGATAATGGGTATGGTTATCATTGGATGCTCTAGGGATTCTGGAAACACGGTCTCTCAAGCTCTGTTGAATGTTGAAACCGCTATTGTTACAATTACGAAGAGACGTTGCAACTTGCCAGCACAATGTTATGGCCATTAAATTACTTGTTTATTTAATCGAGCACCCGTAACCCCTCCGAGCACACGAGTTAAATTAACACCATTAATTTATTGTGATTAACAGTAAATTATTAAGTAATCAACCGACAACGACCGGATTAAAGCCCATAATTATCTCCCTGCATTAACAGGATTCTTTGTCCTTTCCCAGGTGAAAAAGCAACGCTGTCTTGTAATTTTTAACCTTTTTTCTTTAATATTGTGGGGAAATAGTTTGACCGGTAACAGGGAAAAACCGGTGGGTGGTCAACGATATGGCGCGAGTGGGGGGTGAAATATGCGTGCGTGGCTGAGAGGGTTCTTTTGAGATGATCAAGGCCACACGGTTGGCCACTTGGACCCATCTTAATATCTTATTAACTTAATTGATAACTTGTTTTGAAACCCGATAAAAAGTAGAAATTAAATTATGATTACATTTTTTAACATTTATAATTGTTTACTAGGGTATGTGTGAACTTTGGAAAACACCATTTGTACGGCTGCTCGTCTTCTTTTGGGCTTCACTTCATTATATCACATTCCATTTTAGTGAGCTGTGCTTACAGATACCTGTCTAATTTTGTAGGCCGCTGCAGGCAAATTTACTATTTTAAATTTGAACTTATTGATTTAATATTAAGAAAAAAAATCCAAACATCTACCGTCTGCATTATTTTTCAATTATTTATATTTTAATTTTAATCATAAAAATTAAAATTTTAATCATAGAAAAATATTTAAGCTAAAGCTATTATTATTCTTGACCTAATCTTCTCAATTCCTAAATTTAACCTAATTCACTGCAGCCACACGTCCTGCTCTTTCCAGTATATGTATATATATTTTAAGATATATATATATAAACTATAAATAAGTAGAAATTTTGTATTTTCAAGTTTAATATTATTGATATTTTATTTTAGTTTAATTAATTTTTCTTGTATTGCTTTAATGACTCGAACCTAATGATTACTTGCTAAAATTGAGTTTTTATTTGTTTAATTAATTGTTAACTGTAGTTGTCTAAAAGGCAGATTATCGGTTTTTCTCTTACTGAAATCAATATATACTACTAATCCTCTTATTGTTCTTATAATAGTAAATAATCCTTTAGCAGCATAATTTTATAGTTTTATTCTTATTTTTAAATACACTTTATTTATAGTTGCCATAAATTAAAGATATCATATAAATAGAAATTATAAAAAACAACTTTAAGTACTAAAAATAAGAAATGTTGTCTCGATGTGAATAAAAATAGTAGCAAGATTTTTTTCTTATCATAAATAAATAAATAAATGTGTGTGTGTGTAATGGTTTTTAGATATTATGAAAAAGAGTAAGAAGGCAAGTGGCATATATTGATTTCGGTAGAAAAAAAGTTGGCAATCTCCCTATCTAAAATTTACTTGTTAATATTGTTGATAATACTTGTATATTGATTAAAAGATAGAATAAGACATTGATTTTAGTGATGATAATTTACCTAAAAGAAATATTTTGTGTTAGATTGATATATTTCGTTTTATTAGTTCTAATGTTGAAACTTTAATTTTTAATTTACATTAATAAGATTTAAACTCGAGTATTTTATGCATATTTTTTAGACTATTGTTATATATTTATATTTAAATTATATAATTAAATTTTTAGGTATTATTAATTTTTTTAATATATGTGTTTTTAAATGTGAGAACCTACTGTGGATTGTGGGTAGATTTGGTAGTTGTTGAAACCACAACATGTGTTAGGGCTAAGTTCAGTAATTTAAATTTTTCACGAATGACCGTATCCATTGGCATCCCTAACTGCGTTCTTTTTAATGTTTTGCAAACTGCAAAATAACAATTATATATATTATATATGTTTCTACGTATTTTAAATTCTTTGGGTCAATCACATATGCCATTTAAGTTAATTACTCCCTTAAATAAAAAAAAAAAAACACTCATATGGTTTTTTTTTAGTTTGATTTAAAAGTTAATAGTTAAAAAATAATTATGTTTGATATAACTTTAAATTCAAATAAGTCTGACATTCAACATTGAGATTTTTTATCAAGTCCGGTTAACTATATGTTTATGTTAATATTAGTGTATATAAAAGAGTAAAAAGAAGTAATCAATATGCACCATAAATATTTGAGATGATATTAAAAATAAGATTTTATTAAATTATAATCAATATAACTTACAACTCTTGTAATATAACAGTGAATTCTACTATCATATCATAAATTTTTATATATTTTATAATAATTATAAATTACGTAACTGTAACTTAATAAAATTCTAAAAAATATAGACATTAACTAAATGATATTTTATACTCTTCCAAGCTAAACAAAAATTGACAATTGTGCAGTTATTTAATAATTTTCTTTTTGTTTTTTAAGATATCTATTTGTCAAAACAATTGATGATTCTAGAGTCTAGAGAATTCGCATAGGATATTAGGATGTATGCCATCCAACTCGTGTAAAGGTGACATGAAGCTTGTCATTATCTTGGGGATGATGAAGACCGAGCAATTACCATTAATGCTATTGACGAGGAAATGTGGCGGCCTTGTGGTTGAAGGGCAAAGTGCTTTGGTCAAATTATGCCAGCAGTCCAATCAATTAATTTCACGTTGAAGGACAAGGATGTCATGTCACGATCAAATACTGAGCCCAAATGGGCCAAATTTGACTATCGCCACAGCCCAGCATGCAGACCCAGATAATTAGGCTTTAAAAGCCCAAATTGCCTAATTGGGTACGATTCTGGGGCAATCCAAATTTTCAGGTTTATCATTGAGTTCTTCGCCCCTTGAGAACAAAATAAAACTGGTTGCTCAATGTTTGTTTTTGTTGTGTGCATTAGCTGACAGATTATTCAAAGACAAATTTGATATTCCATTTCAAGCATCAAACAGATTTATTGTGATACAAATTATTAAACATAAAACAACCGGTTTACGAGCAACTGCTTCGGCTTAAGCACCTAAGTATCAGTTTTTTTTCCTTTTTTTTTTTTTCTAATGATCCTCACATCAGAAAAACGAAGTCTTGGCTTGAACATAAAACCCAAATGAAAGCAAAATCTAGTGAACTAGAGTTCATCTTTGCGGGGATGCCTAGAGTTGTCAGGGTGCAACCTGACAGGATAAGAGGCTTCCAAAGTTATACCACACAGCACTTCTTCAGCATCGATCCCACGTAGCCCAGTACTTTGTTCCATCCTGAGTTGCTTCATATCCCACAACTGCCACCCCATGATTCAGCTCTGTGCCGCAATCTCCAGTGAACACTCCCTACAATCACAAACTCAATTTTCACATTACCAAAATGGTCACACTTTAAATGTTTACATGCACCAGTACTGCTGAAATGAGGCAGAGACTTGTTACCTCAGAGTAGAATTGAAAATCCTTGCCGCCGGCATCTATAGCAACAGCTACTGGCTGGTTTGCCACTGCTTTCATCAAAGCATTCTCATCATTTTCAGGTACCATTTCATAACCATCTAAAATTACTTCAGGAGCATCCTTCTGCAAAACCAAAAGTAATTTAAATATACATCCCCCCCATTCGATGAGCATATATGAATAAGGTAGATAACTGACGCCATAGAACATATATTATGTTAGCTATGTTACAGGTTACTTACATTAGGTAACTCACAGGATCCATCTTTGGCTGTGTAGGGGTAACTCTTTTCAGTTGTCAATCCCTCAACTCTTTGCAATAAAGTTTAATGCTTGTTCCATTAATCCTCCATCACAACCATGGCTATCTTTGTCGCAGTCAACCAGCTCTTGCTCAGACAAAGACCATAGCTCACCTGTTTTGATTTTGTTAATTCCCTCCACTGAAACTACAGTTGAAAATGCCCAGCAGCTTCCTGTAAAATCAACAAAATTTCAGCAACCTTTTTAAGAGCTGTACTTCAATATGAAATATTTCAGATATGGAAATCTTGGAAGCAGCTAAACATTCTTGACAGTTATAGTGATTGGTCTCAAAATTGCTCAACTTAAAAACCGAGAAGTTAACTCTTACCGCATCTGCCTTGATCTTTGACACCGGTGACTGCTCCTTGCTTCCTCCAATCAACGGATGGATGAAGATCTTGAGTCTTCCCATGCATGAACCCGGTCTGTCTCCTGGGACCATGTAACATCCTGTGGTGGCTTACCTTGGAGCTACGGGAGCTCATGAACTCATGGTTGGTCATATCTGCAAACCTGTTAAGTCTCAGCTTGTAAGGCTTATCCATTTGGTTCACCTTGTGAATATGCTTCAGATTCTGCTTGAACACAGTGAAGCGTATTTGTTTTTCCTTGAGGTCGCGAGAGACTGGTGGAGGCTCCTCCATCTCTCGTACAAGTCCCAGAGACTCTCCTCGGAGGCCAAGTCACTCTCTTGGTAACTAAAACTCTCAGCCAAGCCAAAAACTAGAACCAGTGACAACCCCACCAAGAAGAATTTCCTTATATCCATGAGGAAGAAATTGCGTTTTATGCATGAACAAGAAAAACTAGATTGTATTTCAATAATATATGGAAAATGAAACTGTTTAATTCTCACCAACAAAGATCTTCTGTACTTATATGGTAGCCTGGTGAGAACAGTGATCACAGTATTTGAGAGCTTTAAAACAGAAATTAAGGGAAAAAGGTGCAGGTCTTTTCAGATTTATCTATTTATAGAGACGGTGTTTGTACATTCTCTGCTGCCTACATGATATCCATGCTATGTTTGTTTAAGGTTGTCTGCAGCATATATAGAAGGTGACGAATTGGTTGTGTCGCAAGCGGCTATAAAGCACAATTTTTTGCAAGTTCTGAGAAATAGTGCTCCTAACCGAAATGCTTTTTCCTTCAGAACCGAGACGCGTGTACACTTGAACTTTGGTATACTTCTATCAAGGGGCTTGGATTTTTCACACCACGATAACTCGAGGATGAGATCGGCAGGGCTAATTACCATATCCTGAGGTCATGTATTCTGAATTTACCCGGTCGAAAACAAGAAAACTTTGATTTCATTTATATCACAACCTTCGCGTATTCTAACTCATTGTATACACAGGGAATTGCTCGGCTAGTTGAATATGGATGAGGCAGATTCATTTGATATCCATGTTTCCTACGTGAAATAATGGGATGGAGCTATCATGCTCTCAAGTTCCAGTAGCTTTGAACCTGTATGCGATGCTATTGTGGCATGCAAATATCATGCACAAGTCACCGACGAAACCTCCCGTTCAAATCCTTTTACTTGGATGAATAAAGGACAGTCGAGTTTGCTGTTATAAGAGGAATAGAAGGCAAGCATTGAACAGAACATGTTCATTATTGACTTATGAGTGGATTGGAACACAAAGGATCCCAGATGGCGGTGTACCATTAAACTGCTCAAGAACATATTTACATATTCTGACTTTCAACATCCAATTCAGTTCCTTCCAGCAGCCTCACAATATATACTAACATTTTTGAGGCTATTGACGGCTGAATACAGGTGCAATAAGGAGGGAGCCTCGAACGCTAAGCCCTCAGTTTGATCATCATCATCTAAGCACCTTCAGCACATCTAGATTCAATCAAATATAAATCAAACTAACAAACAAGAAAACAGGCATTACACCTTAAACTGTATAACTTCAGTAACCAATTGGTATTGATATAAGATCCAAAACTAATGATTCTCATCAGGTCATAAGAGATCCTTGAAAAGATTGTTCGGGAGCGGTGACCTACAATTAGCTAACAAAAACGACTCACAAAGTCTCACATAAACAGCTGACATTATATTTGATGAAAAAGATTACGAACCATAAATCCACATGAACACATAACGGACAATTGGAACTCCTTGGTCTCTTTTAACTTATATTAAGTCATTTGAGTAATGAAACAGGGAGATCCATTACCGTTTCAACAACACCAAGGTTACACTTCAATGACATTCACACAATCCTACTCCTCAATCACCAATGCATGCAAAACGACAACGCATAAACAATCAATCTAAGCAAAAATAAAAAACAAATTCCATCAGCATAAGAAATGAAACAGCAGCTATGCGTTTATAACAACTGGGGCATGAGCTTACGGTGAGCATCATGCTTATGCGAACTCAATCCAGTCATAACATAGTATTCCATTAAAAATTAGGGAACAAAAAAAAAAAAGGGCAACAAATACGAAATTACAGAGCATCCTTGTATTTGTTTTCTTTCAGCAGCTCTTCTCTCACTCTCCTGACCTCCGCTTCCCGTTCCAACCTCTCTTGCTGTCACACCGAAAAACAAATAAACTATTAATTTATTCACAAGTACCAAAATTAACCGTAAATTACGAAGATAAAAACTTCATCGCTTTTAGGAGTTTTACCAAATTGGGCGAAATGAATGAAATCAAACAAGAAAGCAAATATGAAGAAAGACATAATAAATTAAGATAACTGATAATTTAAATCAGCGAAAGAGGGGAAGAAAAAGTAAAGGAGGGAGCTTCACCTTTTCGTCTTGATGGAGGGCGATCCAGACGTGCAGTTTGTCCATGGACTGCCAGAAGACGAAGGCCGCCAATGACATTGCGAAGTATGTTGATACTTTCACCATCTTAAAGCTTCTTCTTCTTCCTCTTTGCTGCCGCTGAATGTCAGAAATTACGGGACTTTGGCTTCTGACGGTGTGCAACTCAAAACTAGAAAGTCCAAGAGGAGTTATACAGTGCGACGGATGTATATTTTTCGCAATGCACCACGATTGGTTTCTGACTACACGCGCAGGATTATCGTGGGCGAAGGTAAACTCCGGAATCGGCCCAGACCACTTAGATAGAAGCATATCTCTTGCCATTGGGCTTGGTGGGCTGGATGGCTTCAGTGGCGGCGTTCGTGTGATGTTATACGATGGATTTGAATATCATTTTTGATAAAATTTTAAGCGAATTTATATAGGATAATTACGTGGCGTTTATTATTGTTTCGAAGGAATTGACCCTAAAACTAAAAGAAAACCCTGGTTTTCTCTTGAAAGAGATTGTTTTTTTTTGAAGAAGTAATGCATGCCACTCCTTCTCTGTCTATTTAATAAATGAAGTTGAAAGAGCCATGAACTCAAGGAAAAGCCTTCATTTGACAGTGTCAATGTCTAAAGACAGCATCACGAAATGCAGACATTTCAATCAAACAGCCAGCCGACGAACTCAGCAAATGGAAGAAGACGCAAGGAAAATGACTGGGAAGAAATTCTGTCACGAGTGCCTTAGGGCCCACTTCTTTGACAAAGAAACTCTTTTGACCCATTCACCAACAGCTTGGAACATGAATTTATTTTATTTTTGCCTAGAAATTCTACAAGATCTCTCTAGTCTGCATGTACTCCTAAAAGTTTCCGACTACATTCCAAATCTTGAATTATTCTGCTGCCAGATCCTCCGGAATATGTATTTTGGATATCACGATGATGCGACGTTGCGAGGTGTTGTTAATGGAACATTGGCATTTTATGCAATGGTACTTACGTATCATAGATTCCCTCATTAATAGATTACACAGCTATTAATTTTTTCGTTGCTGGAATCTGTAGAATACTTGGAGGCGTGTAAGTTGCCTGCCGTTTTTTTATTTTTTATATTTTTTCCCCTATCATCTGTAGACTGCAGTATTATCAACTTATTAGAAGATCACATTTAAGTTCGTTAGAATTGTATTTTTCTTAGTTACCAGCACAAATTTTTCTCCGAAGAGAAATTGGAAAATCTGTGTGTGGCTTCAGGAATCACTTACCTGCCATAAACTGATCAACGTCTATGTTGAAACAGACTCACAGCATCAATCCTGTATTTTCAGGGGAATTATGAGCGCGCTGCCAAATCTCTCCTTCATCTCCCAGGCAACAACTGCCGCTACCCGGATTTTTGAGATGATTGATCGAGTTCCAGTTATAAATTTTGAAGATGAAATTGGAAAAACTTTGGCGTACGTGACAGGAGAAATTGAATTTAAAGATGTTGACTTCAGTTATCCAACGAGGCCTGATACCCCAGTTCTTCAACTATTCAATCTTTTAGTTGAAGATGGGAAGACTATTGGCCTTGTTGGGAGCAGTGGTTCTGGCAAGTCCACAGTCATTTCTTTGCTCGAAAGATTTTATGACGCTGTCAAGGGAAACATTCTCCTTGATGGGCACAAACTAAAAAAGCTTCAGCTCAAATGGTTGAGATCCCAGATGGGTTTGGTTAACCAAGGGCCGATTCTTTTTTCAACATCCATAAAGGAGAACATTCTGTTTGGCAAGGAAGGAGCTTCAATGGAAACAGTAGTAAGGGCAGCCCAGGCTGCAAATGTACATGACTTCATCGTTAAGTTAAATGAGGATATGAAACTAAGGTAAGCTGTGTTTTTTTAATTCAACAAAATTGCACCAACTTATGTTGATGTGGCTTTATGTACCTATCAGGTTGGGCAATTTGGAGTTCAGTTGTCTGGAGGTCAAAAACAAAGAATTGCCACAGCAAGGCTGTAATCAGAGACCCAAAAATTCTTCTGCTTGATGAAGCAACAAGCGCTTTGGATGCAGAGTCTGAAAGAGTAGTGCAGGAAGCCTTAGACCAGGCTTCACAAGGAAGGACAACAATTATTATTGATGAGCACCGGTAAAAATATTGCCGATGCAGGAAGCATGACTTCTGATATCGCAAAAGCGGGCAGTGCCATCAGAACAATTTTCACAATTTTGGATAGGAAAAGTGAGATAGACCCTGAAGATTCAAAAGCTAACGAAGATATAGAAGAGCCTACAAGAGGATCCATAGAACTAGAGAATGTATTCTTCAGCTAGCCTTCAAGACCTGACCAAATTATTTTCAAGGGTGTTAGTCTCAAAACTGAAGCAGGAAAAACAGTGGCACTTGTGGGACAAAGTGGATCAGGAAAATCTACAATTATACAGAAGATGATTGTTGGAAGAACATGCGTTGTTGTAGCTCACCGGTTGTCCACAATTCAGAAGGCAGACAATTTAGTGGTGATTAAGAATGGGAAAGTTGTTGAGTAAGGAACACTCTAGTCTCCTAGCAATGGGAAGCGGAGGTTCCTATTACTCTCTGATTACGATGCAAGCTAGTCGCTCTCCTTACAGCCGAAGTACTGCCATTATATGCTGGAAATTTTGTTGAATATGTGAACTATTTCATAATGAATTTTCCAAGATTTGACATGAAAATCCACTTATCCACCTGCGTGTAAATACTTAGCATGAAACAATTTTAAGGTGTGACAATGGTCAAATCTAGCAAAAATAAAAAGTCATTTTTCCATAATAATGGATCTTACATGTGTAATCAATCATCCTGCTCCTGGTAAACTACTACAAATAAATCCATATTTTCTTTACATATCAATGCTTTGTATGAGCCTTGAAGAATCAATTCTAATTCAGAAAATTGTCTTGTAAATGATAAATGGACAAAATAAACAAATAAAAGACGACACAAAGGGAATGACTAGGAAGAGATTATGGCTTGAGAGACTTAGAGCCGCTTCTTTCAATTAATGTTTTCACGGCATGCTGACTAGTTGTTGATTTAGCTAGAAGGTTCACCTTACCCCTAAGAATTTCCGATTAATTCCAAAATCTGGACTTCGTTCTGCTGCCAAACCCTCAACAAGTTCTAAAGTGTCACTACCCATTACAAGTTGTTTTTGGAACATGGGATTCTAAGCATGGTATTTACAAATTATAACATTAACATTATCTTTAATTTAAAAATAACAGAAAGATTCGGTAGTTAGCTTATGTCTATACTAATGTTAAAGAGAAAGACAATAGATCTTATCTCTCAAATGATTCCCTATTTCCCTATGTAGCCAAACGGATAAAGAAAGAAACCACATAGTGTCATTGCGGCTAGTACAAAACAAGGCAGCCTGAACAGGCGTGAATGAGCTATATTTTTCCTTTTCTCTTGTCCTTCTGGTATTACAAGTTTTGTAAAAATGGCTATGTCTCGTGAGTACTAGAACATGTTTATAATTGTGTGTTACAGGGTAAAAACTTCATTACGCATTATCTCAGTAACCAATGGGCCTGTGGCTCAGTAGCAGAGCTCTTGCACTTATAATGGTGAAAGAAAAAATAATAATAATAATAATATGGGACAAACAAGTAAAATATGGGACGCTTTGGTTATACTGATGGCACAGCAAGTTGCAATATAGCTTTTTGGAAGTTCGGCCAGCATCGGTAATGGATTAATGTCTCCATTGACAATGTATGTACTGAGTTGTTTGATCAATGACTTAGGATCCTCTAATCTCCGTTTCTCCATTGAAGTGCCGAACAAGGTACTAGCTGGTAACTGTTTGCATCATTTAATTTAGAAATGTTCATGTAATATAGCTTCATAATTACGATTATAGTCAACAAGCTGCTTTTCATCATATTCACAGTGCCCGTTCCAGCTTCTCTGTGTTGCAATTTTCGTGGGAATATCTGCTTTCATTATCTTTATTTTAAAATAATTTAGGCTAGAATGCAATCCATTTATATTTTTTCTTATCAAACAGGAAAATACTTCGTTTTTTTAGCCTCAGCAAAATTTGAACGAGACTGATTTAAATTTTCTGGATAATAATACGTGGATCCCTAATATTTTGAAAAAATAAAAATACAAACATAAATAAAGCCATAGTTTTTAATTTGTTTTCACAGTGGTCCCTGACATCAGGAGAAGTATAGATTAGAAAAGGAGTTTCAATTTTATCTTTTACCTCAGTTCTACTAGTTGACGGATTGATTCTCTTTGCTGGGTAATTCTATTTTATTGCTTCTAGTGCTATTTAGATTTCTTCACTGAGGGTTTAATAATTAACATTGTAGGAACACTCTAATTTGCATTAATTTTTTTTTTTTTCCTATGAATCTTGAAGCATGGCATTGCACTATTGCTTCTTTTATATATCGCAGATAGAATGACATTACGTTGTATCGTTCCGTCATTGAAACGTTAATTGATTGTAATATGGTATGATCCTTACAATTGGAACAGAATATCACTCTCATTGGTTGAAAGCATAAACAACAATGTGAACTGGTAAAAAGATTATAAGCTGGAATCCATCAGAGCCGAAGCTATCAGAATTATAACCTGATCTGTTAATCATAAAATTATTATTGCATCAGCAAGCCAAATTCCAAGTCTTTTCTTTCACCTTTCATAGATTTATTTGATCATCTGGCAAATCAAAGTGGGATCGAGGCATCAAGCTGTTTGTTCTGTTCTTTTCTCTTTATCTTATAGATCTGAAACTACCATCTGAACTGACTTGTTGGTGATCACATTCTTTTGCATCACTTTCACGATCTTTCAGCCAAAAAGGAAAAAAAGGAAAAAACAGATCCCTGCTGGAAGTTAAATCATTAGATTAAATTGCCCAAACCAACCTTAGAATTACTAAGTAATGACACATGTAGCAGATGTAACTGAATCAAATTTGATCTGGTTGTTGCCGACTTAAGGCAGATCCAAGATCCCAACCGACATGTCATGCCAAATGAAAGCATATATATGCACCATCCCATTTTCCATTAAAA
Organism: Murraya paniculata; assembly: GCA_030449075.1. Classification (NCBI taxonomy): domain Eukaryota; kingdom Viridiplantae; phylum Streptophyta; class Magnoliopsida; order Sapindales; family Rutaceae; genus Murraya; species Murraya paniculata. The sequence continues at coordinate 2,905,709 of JAEVFN010000022.1, forward strand.
TCAAGCAGTTATATCTGATCTCTCCACCAGATAGAAAGAACGTTTAGCTTTTGCTATTTATTGATGTCTGATTGTCATGTCTGCTGGATTTAATTAATTTTATGCAGCTACCATGTGCATCTAAAACGTAGGGATACGCTAGAAACCAATCCACCTTTTTCTGTAAGATCGGAAACATTTGGAAATGCTTATCATGCATTTGACACGTACCCTTTCTTATGACAATTTTGATGTTAAAAAATGCAAAAGCGGCGATTGTACTGCGATTACCCGACATTCTTTGCAAATTAATCTTGTTCAAGATATCATATTATCATTAGGGGCGGGGGGGTAGTGGTTCAGTTTCCGTTCTGCAAAAATGTTTTGGCCTTTTTTATGTGCCTAAACTTGTGCTTACCGTCGAATAGGAATCCACTTTTGGTATAAATTAGAATTTACACAACAGATAATTGCATGAACGATGGTTCAAGCCGCTGAACCGTTAATTAAATATAACAAAGAACGTACGTAAAAGTTCTGAGTTACTTGTCCACGTTACATGGAGAAGGAACAAGTCAAAAAAGAGAAGATGGTGAAATGAGCTTTCGCTACAGATCAAAGTGCACGGCTTACGTATCACAGAAAAAGTGGATGATTATTTAAATGTCCTTGTTGTTTACGATTTCATTGACTTTGTTATATGATGCTTCTGCCGTCTGAAGATGAAATATACAAAGGCCGAAGTGGCTAAATACAAAAGAAATGGGCATAACCACTTGTTGGCTTGGCAACTTGCAAGTATTTTAATAATTATTATTTTATGGCCCGTAATGGAACGAGTAACCTAACAACAATATTTTACAAGAGATTACAAGAAACGTCACTGAAAATTTCAAAAGAAATGCCCGTTCTTTTACAACGATGGGGACATATAATTATCCATGGGTTTGGATAAAATAAAGTGCAAATAAAATATCTGCCTCATGCTAATCTTTAATAGTTGAAAAAGATACGTCCTGTGCCACCAATATCAGAAAACACCAAATAGATTAGTTGTTTTGATGTAACTTGATCTTTGATTTCAGAATTAACTAGAATTTCCATTGCCCTTTCTGTAATTGGATGCTTCAGTCATTAGTCATGGCCTCCCAATACTCAATGGTATGAAACTGTACGTTGGTTTTAAGCTTAACCCACGTAATTGCAATCGTCAAACCGTTTTGCGTTCGCTCCAGCACATCATGCCTATTGTCATTCCAGTCTAAGCATCCTTATATGGACCCATTGCCCACTTATTTTCTTGGTCAAGTAAACTGGTATTGATTAAAAAGCATCTCCAATTTCACACCCATTTCCGAAACCGTCATCAAATTCACCAATTTGTTCAACACGTTGTGCTCCGTAGAAGTGTTTGAACTTGTTTTTTACCAGTGATGATTCAAGACACCTAGCTCTGGCAACATGATAGCGCACACCGAAAACCCCCAAGAGGAATTAGCCTTGCCCATGGCCCATCACCAAACATCCCATTATCTCTTTCCGCTCCCTCTTAATTTGTCGGTTAACGCGTCTGGCCACCCACCCGTACCCTCTACTGTAAAGCTAAAAATTAAAAACAACAAACTCCTATTGGCTGTGGAGGATAGGTGTGGATCCCATCCACTGCTGTCAATTTACTAAGATACCCTTACGAGGGTCTGTAGCTTACCAGCTTTTATCACAAGCCGCAATATGATCGAGTATTCGCGGTTTTCCCTCCCCACCAGCACGCACAGGCATGCCCTTCCTTGTCCGCTCACTACCTCGGACCGATCGTACCGCATTATGCCACGTGGCAAGACTCCATTGCTCCTTTCTTATTCCATTTTTAACTATATAATAACCCCTCCACCACTCTTCGCCACTCTCTCTTAAGACTCCTCCCGGACTCTTAAACCAAAGCAAACATGAAGGTGCGTTCATGGCTGGCCACGTGCGACAAAACCACCGCCGCAAACGACTCAACGGTGCCGTTTCCCAAGAGTCAAAGACATCTAGTCTCTGACTCGAGCAGCTCCTCCGATGCTACCGGAAGTGGCACGTCACCTAGCGACAGCAGCTACAGTGGCAGCCTCCAAAGCAACCTCTCACTTCAAACTCTGCCATCTGTCCCTTCCCTCCAAAAACTCTCACCAGGTGAAACCATAAACTTCTCATCAGCTTCCCATCTTTGCATTAACTCCGTTCAACTTGGACATAAACTCCCCATCGGTTGCATCGCCGTCCATCACAACCTCCTATACGCCGCCTCCTCTCATGAAATCAACGTCTACGATCGTACCAGCACCGCCTGGGCTTCCATCAATACTTTCAATGATAACGATTCGTCTTCCGGCTCCGTCAAGTCTGTCGCCTTCTGTGACGGAAAAATCTTCACGGCTCACCAGGACTGCAAGATCCGAGTCTGGCAGTTAACGCCGACTAAACACCACAAACTCAAAACCACTCTCCCTACGGTTAACGACCGTTTGCTCCGTTTCATGCTACCCAATAGCTACATCACCGTTCGCCGTCACAAGAAGAAGCTATGGATTGAACACGCTGACGCCGTCACTGCTCTCGCCGTTAACAACCGTTTGATCTATTCGGTTTCTTGGGATAAAAGCTTGAAAATTTGGCGCGCTTCTGATCTCCGTTGCTTAGAGTCGATCAAAGCGCACGAGGACGCCGTCAACGCCGTGGTGGTTTCGGCTGGCGGAACCGTTTACACAGGATCTGCTGATAGGAAGATTCGGGTATGGGCCAAGACTTTTAACGAAAAGCGGCACGCGTTGATAGCAACTCTAGAGAAGCACAAATCAGCGGTTAATGCTCTGGCGTTAAGCGACGACGGATCGGTGTTGTTTTCGGGAGCATGTGACCGTTCGATATTGGTGTGGGAGAGGGAGGACAGCGCTAACCACATGGTGGTGACGGGAGCTCTGAGAGGTCATGGTGAGGCGATATTATGTTTGATCAACGTCTCTGGTTTGTTGATGAGTGGATCAGCTGATCGGACGGTGAGGATTTGGCAACGAGGAAGTGATGGGAGGTTCGGTTGCTTGGCAGTTTTGGAAGGTCACACGAAGCCAGTGAAGTCTTTGACGGCAGTTACGGAGCAAGGGCAGAACGGTGACGTTTCAGTTTTTAGCGGTAGTCTTGATGGTGAGATTAGGGTGTGGCAAGTCTCGGTTTCGTCCCCAAATAGCAGTCCGTTAAATTTGCAAAAATGGAATTTGTGAAAAAAAAAAGAAAAACAAAAGATTTTTCAATCGCTGCCACTGGCTCTCTCTTTCTCTCCGGTCCACAATTTTGGATACGTATTGGAGATTTTAGGTAAGCACTGGAGCAATATTGTGACCATAAATTAGATGTGATGATTTATTTAATCTACTCTTTGTTCGTTGTATAGTATTTTGTTGTTCTTTTCCTTTTTGAATAACAGATTACACTAATGATATTTATAATTCGAAATATGTCAGAAACCCTGTCTTTATAGCTTTTGTATGACTAGTCTAGATGTCAATGATATCAGATTTCTGATCGGTAGGAAATCTTTCCCATAAAGCTTAATAATGTTAACAGGATGTTTAAAGGGGAAAAAATTGATAACAATAGTCAATAGTATAATACTAGCCTAGTTGTTAATGGCTGCAAGTGTGGCTAAATTGAATTGTAATCAATGTGTGCATTAATCTGAAAAAAAATACTATCTGATAGTAAATAATAGCATGATGGAAGAATGCAAGACGGGCTCATGCTATTTATAAAGATTAAAATGTTATTGAGTTATTTCTGATGGCAAGAGGTTATTGAGTGAGACATTTGGAATCATCTTTGGTTTCCCATTTACAAGAATTTAGAATCCAGGACCAAGTTAAAATTTTTTAGCCTAACACAACCGGATTACTGCTACACGAAGGCAAAATCGATGCCAGTCTATGAATTATATATATATATATATATAAACATATTTGTTTCCATTTTGATTTTTAGTATTGTACAACTTGGCGGTTTATGTATTATATTAATTACTTTAATACATTGAAATATCATTTGAATTTGGGGAATCTCCAAAACCTGAGTCTGAGACCTTGAAATCGGACACATTATAGGGGCTAACCCACTAAAGACTTATAAAAGAATCATAAAAGGATTCACACATATACAATACCCACTAAATTTATCTGATACACACTAAGAGACTAACTAGGGTTAAGCCGATCAACAAAAAAGGGTTAAATAGTTTGAATGTGCCCTTTCTTCGGCAAGTTGCACCGTTCAAATAGTATTTTAATACATTTAAGCTGTAAAAATAATAAGCCAGGTCGGAAATATTCAGACAAATGAATCCTTATTACCGATTTCTTGCGTGGCTGGAAACCTCTCATCTTGTACTTAATTAACTAGCAAAACGTACCGCCGATTAAGCTTCATGCATGATCATGCCCTAAAGAACATAGTTGTATCCTCTGAAGCACTTGCTTAGAGATCTGAGTAGTCGAGATATCCAGCCTTTTTCTGAGGGCTACTTACAGCACTTTTGTTTTGTCAATAGGGTACTCCGGTTGTACTCTCATTAATGCTGGAATTTTGTCATATTCATGCATGTATTTAATGACTGAAAAATATTCTTAACAACAATATAGGATTTATTTTCTTTAATTTGACATACAGGCATTAGTGTTGCGGCAATATATTAGAGACATATATACTTACATTATTATTGGATTACTATGCAGTGGCGGAGTCATTAACGGACTTGGAAAGCAGCTACCCCCATGACCTAAAAATTCTAGAAGATATATTTTGTCCTACTCAATTGAAATTATAAACTCGTTGAATTAATTATTTCATTAATTTATGTTTAATTTTTTAAAAAAAAATATCTCATCTATTTATAATTTTTAGCCCAATTATAGAATTTAATTCACGTATAATTGTCCGATGGAATCTACTAAACAAATGCCAATTCGAATGGAATCCATTAAATTCATTATTAAACATACAAAACAAATAGATATCTAAATCATACTTTAGCTTTCCACAATTTGGGCATTTTGCTGTCTTTCTCTTAAAGGCTGAAGCCTTAATTTTTAAATGAGTAATGATTGAGCCACAACCATCTTGTACAATCAAGTGTGTACAAACTGATGTGGCATAAGAGGATTCGTTATATAAAATCATCATGGGTCCATATAATTGAAAAAGATAATTATTATTATTTTTCAGTCAATCTTTTCATGCCACATCAGGTTGTACACATTAGTTTGTACAAAACTGTTTGTGACTCTATCATTATTATTTCTAACTAAAACATACATACATTATCGTTTATTTACACTTTATATTAGAAAGATATTTTATCCCCGAAAATTCGATTTTCTATTCATGTCACCGTTAACCTACGCCATACATGACTTAATTATTTCACAAGGAAGATAAATATGTTAAGGCAACATGCATGCATGTTACGTTGCACGTACGTACAGTAGACAAATAATTACTCAAAACAAGTGTTAGATTTCTGTGTCTTGTGTAAACACAAATGATACTCTGAGGGGCTGTTGGGTGTCGCTGAATTTCCGCTAGCAATTATAAGTTTGAAATACATGATCACAATGTGTAAAGCATCACAGCTGTTTTTAGTCAATTTCATTATACACCATCCTATCTTCTTCTAAATGCAATTTATTTCCACAACAAGTCGCACTTGTTTGCTTGCTGCACAGTATTAGGATATGACATGTCTCAATTGGTGCAATTCAGTACTACATGATGGCCTACCAAAATCGGCATTATAAGGACTTTGTATTCACAATAGGACCAAAAAGAGAAAGAGACGCCCAATTGCCATTATGACTATGCACCATTTGGTGTCGTCTAGCTAGTCAAGTAAACGAGTGCTGCCTTGGAATGATACATCATACAGTCAACGTTTACGATAAATTATTGGCGAGAATTTAAAGAAAATTATTCTATCAACTTTTTAAATTCCGCGACTAAAGGTTTAGAGAAGCATTAATTATCTCGGTTTCAAAATTTGAAAAAAAAATAAAAATCCTCTAAAATAGTAAGTAGTAATTAATGATAGTCTTGATTTCATACAATTTACTAGAAGATAAAAATTTAAGATGGTTTGATTCTTTTCATGCACAAAGTGATCGAAAATGCGTGTGAGGTTATTCTAGGCCCGTGATTATGTTTCTTAAAAATGAATTGCACAGAGAAAATCTATATTTGAATAAGGGTAAATCATTATTTAGTTTCTACAGTTTCAATCATATATGCAGTTGGTCATTATATTTTAAAAGCTATTTAAAACACTGTCATTTTTTAAGTAGCTATAAATTTTTAAGGACAAAATAGTTTTTTTAAATCCAACATAACTTCAATTTTTGAGAATACAAAACCTAATTAGATAAATGGCTAAAATTATATATATATATATATGTATGTATGTATGTATGTTAGTGTGGGCGCTCTCATTTTTTTAATGCGGAAGCACTTTTAAACTGTGTGGTTTAATTGATTTAAATTTTAATGCTGTTATAAACTATATGGCTTAACAACGTGTACACATTAAAAAAAAAAATGAAAGCATTCGCATCTGAGAATGATTATATACAGTTCTTCTCTAGTGCGGATGCCCTCATTTTTTCTTTTTTCATAAGAATACACTTTTAAGCCTTTAGATTTAATAGAATAAGTTTTTAATGCTATTAAATTGTATGGCTTAATAACGTGTCTAAAATTTAAAAAAAAATGAGAGCACTCACATTGGAAAATAAATAAATAAATAAATAAATAAATAAATAAATATATATATATATATATATATATATATATATATATATATATATATATAAAAGATCTCCGTCACTTAAAATTATTTTGTTTCATACATGGTTTTTCTTTCCTTTGCCGATACAATGTTTTTTTGTATTAAAACAAATTACATTTCCAATATTCGTATGTATTACTTCCATCTGTATTTTGTCCGCACTTAAGAATGTCATGCAAACAATGTTAATTTCTGATAAAGGAAAAAGATAAGGAGCTTCCTTATCAAAGGGACGGATAGTACATATGCCAACCTAATTTGAATGTTCTTTAATTTCCGTTTACTTTGAAGTTAAGGCAAGTTGACAAAACACAGCACGAAAAGTTAGGTCCAAATGCATGAACAATGGCTGTCTACTACATTTCTCGGTTTCTTCTTTTCTTGTTTTTCTTTTTCTTCTTTGTTTACATTATTACATACATGGATAAAATCCCCGAAGGAAGAAGACAAGAAATAATCCTTTCCAAAATAATAATAATAAAAAGTTTCCGCGTTATAATGTTATCTCAAGTCGGCAAATTGAGCAGGAATAATGGAATTGACGCATTATCATCTCATTTTCTATGTCATCTTTGTATTTGCGTGGCAATTTCTTTGAAAGGCTTGAAGAATTTTGCAATAGGTTTTTTGTTTAAAAAAGAACAATTCCTTGTTTGGTTCAACATTATGTAATTGTTTTGTGAATTCTCATTAATGGTTGTGTATTTTCTTTACTAACTGGTGTATGTTTTTATATTTGATTATGTTCTTTGAGGTGGGTTTTTGCTTAATTTGTGATTTCATAAATAATATGCGCAGATTGATTGCATCTAATTCAAAAAATTTAAATTTGATTTATGGGTGATGGATGCCATTTTTGTGGAACCTAATTCTTATGGAATCAATTGAGCATATAAAAACAGGTTGTAGACATTCTATTTTCACTTTAATTCTGTCCAGAAGCAAAGGTTTTATTTCACATATGTATATTATATGTAGTGGGCACCTTCTTGGGAGCCATGACTGGTGCTTTAATTGGATAGAAAATTAAGAGTGGATTTGTTTGAGGGGCTGGAGTTGGAGCTCTTTTTCTATTGAAGGATTTGAAACTTCCATTGAATTTTGGGATCGAATGTCTCTTGTATTTCGTGAGCTATTTAGCCTTAATGATATAGCAAGAATATTTGTTTATGTGGACCACCTTCTAGTGTCTTGTTTAGATTGACACTTGGTCGAGTTTCCTAGATTCATGTGATTTCTTTGAAGCTCAACAAAGAGATAAGAGAAAAGGAGTTAAAAGAAAATACAAGTTGAAAAGAAAGTAATAGTTGAGAAGTTACAAGAGTAGGCACAAGTTTTATTTAAACTTTCTCTTTTATTATTTAATTTCATAATTATCTAATTTGTTGTGTGCACGGGATTTCAATTATTATGGCCAACAGATTCTTGTAAAATTTCAAGTAGAGATAAGTAATAGAGAAGCATATTGGTTAAAGAATAATATATAGTTTGCTATTATAGTATTTGTATGTTTGTGCTTTTTGATTACAAATTGATTATTTATTATTTTAGTTTTCACTTGAAATATAATGTTATATTTGTCCAAATATTTATTGTAGGATTACTTTGAGGTCAACGTCTTTAACTTGCAAGTCTGGAGAAGCATCTGAAGAAGACAATGAAAAGACAAGTTCAAGGTAAATTTCATGACAGCTAGTAACGGCATTTAAATTGATCAATAGTACCAAGGACCAAGACAATTAGTAATCTTTTCTTAATTTTCCTATTATAATATTTTAGGTCATTGATATTTGTACTTTTTGCAGTTGAGTTCATGTGATTACATTGTAAATGCTTAATCTACTTTTGCTTATTTAATTTTATAAATATTTGTTCATTTTACATTCTTGCTTTCAGTGTGTGTAGTTTTTTATTGTTATTAATAATATTGTAAGCTTTAAGTAAATTACAATTCATGACAACAGTAATTGCCAGAAATTACATGTTCTGCTTCAAAGATTTTAGTCTTTAATTTTAATTTGATGTAACTTCTTGTGACTATTAAATTTAGTTACATATGACATTAGATTTTCTAATGACCAAAAAGATTAGTCACTTACAAATCTTGGTAAAGAATATGAGAATATATTAATTATAATCTGCAACAAAGAAGAAATTCGCCCACTTCTAACAATTGGAGACAATTAGTTTTAGTCACTGAAAGTAACATTTAATGACTGAATATGTTTTCAAATCACTATTTTATCATTTTTAATATCAATTTCAGACTCTTAAAACTTTAATTTGAGATGAATGTTTAGTCATGAAAAAGTTCATTTTTCAATGATAAAAATAATTTTAGTCCTTAGAGCCTTTTAACACAGTTTTTCTACGACTAACTTATTACGATTAACATGATTTTTTTACGACTAATGTATTACGATTTACTTTTGTATCATAAAAAATATAAGGTAATTAGTTTATTATCTTTAATAACTAAATTTTTATAATAAAATATCATCATTCTTTTAGTAGTGTGATCAAGGTCAATGCTAATGCAATTAACAAGATTTTGTAATAAATATCAATCGTGCTTTTGCGTGCATAGCTGTTATTTATGGTTACTGGTTAGGCTTCTGTCCACAAGCTAAGGATCTTATTTTTTATTTATTCCTGCTTCATTGGGTTTGTTTCTGAAGACTAAGATATAAAATTGATGATGTTAAGATATATAGTTTATTAAATTTATCAGGATCAATCAGAGCGTACCCTTTAGTTCTAAAATTTATAATTGATTCTTCTGTAATCTGTCTCGAGATCTATGTTTCAAATTTGTAAAATAAGAAAATGGGAAGCTCAAGGCTGAATAATTTTATTCCTGGAACTTTCTAGTACGACACAGCGAACGAGCAAATAGCGGCAAACGCCTAAACGAAGAATTTGATTAACGAACAACACTTAAAGCTAGCTGGCTGTCTCCTGGTTAATTTCTTGTAAACGCCGATACTAAAAATATATTTTGGGTCATTTTAAAAAATACAAGGCCTAACAGAGAATCGATGCCAACTCGCATAATCTGAAAGGAGAATCTACTTTAATTACTGTATATATTATAAACAATTAATGCTTAATTAATTTAATTAGCATATGCAAGGGGCGCCACGCAGTTCGATCGACAAGGGTAAGAATCACAACAAGGTCAATAAAATCCGTAAGCAGAGAAATGTTCGCTGAAATTAACGCTGAATTGGTTTGTTGCATGCTTTGACATAAAGCGTGCATCAAACAGGCCATGTTTCCGTGGCCTGAGATGTAATGGTGGGATAGCATTTCCATCGAGAAGATGGGGGGGCGTGCAGCATTCGAGAATACTGCTGGATAAACGAATGAATTCGGATGACACTTGTGATATTACAAGAGGTATCAATCAGCCTCTTGTTTTCGATCTATGCAACAACTCCTTTGGTCCTAGCTAGTTTCTTCAAAATTAAACCAATAAAAATTGCAAGTTTTAGAGCGCACAGTGAATTGATTATTGGTTTGCCACGCTTCGGGATTTGCAATTAGCTGCGGGCCAACTTGCACAGTCAACTTGTCATGCAACTTGCTTATCCCCTTTCTCTCTCCGGTACCCCAAAAACATGAATTCTCGGCCACAAAGGCTACCTCCGAAATCATTCTTGTACTTTTTGGGTTGGTGAGTTGATGGCTGTATCGCGGACTTGGAGACGAAGGAAATAGTCAAAACGTATCCCTAGATATAGAATTTTAGGAAATTTTTATCCTACTGCTGTTGTAATTTACAGTAACTTACAAAAATAATATGAACAATACCCACGTGTGGCACTATTTATGTTATTTTTACAAAGTAAGTTTAGCCAGAATTTTTATCGCTCACCATATTCATTCATTTATACTCCACAATTGTATCATCTATCCTTATCTCTGTTGATTTTATATATTTTGTCATTTGGGGTTTTATCCTATATGCAATCCATTCCTAGCAACGAACACAGAAAGGGTACTTTATCAATCCGGACGTTTTCAAATCGAAATTTCATACATTAAATATATCATGAGCTGTCTTCAACGTTTATCAAAGAAATGGCTGGATTTGTCATGTATGTACATAAAGTATGTACAAACAAATGAGGGTTCCATTCAAATTAAATAATAATAATAATAATAAGTGTTTCTCTTCCAGTGGGCCTAAGGAGAAATTCGAAAACGACTAAACAAGAAAGGCTTAATGAATAGACAGATATTTAATGGCTCGATGTGCCGATATCTTCAACCAATGCGATGAAAATTATTTTGATTCTGCAGACTTTTTACAATTATCATTTCTTTTTCCTACTTTCTGACGGGATCGATAAATTTCTCCAGGACTCGAAAGATACATATAAATATTCCACATAATCACTCGCATAACTAATGAAGTTCAATAATAAAGTGTTTTATATGATTAAAATATTATAATCAACTACATTTATAAGTTCATTAATATGTGATTTTAATGGGATCATAAAGTTATATAAAATTTTTTTAAAAAAATATTATCTTATTATTTTATTAAAATTATTAATTTAATCTATTAATCCAAATCGAAATTAAAAAATTATTATAATAATATTAATTATTAATTTATCGAGTATTAATTTATAGAGCCTGCACCGTAGGTGGCTGGCTAATCAATAATTAATGTTATTTGTGGTAATGAAATCACGTAGCTACGCTCTTTCTGTTTGATTAATAAAATATTTAATCATTAGGTGGGTTTCTCTCTTCGTAACAATAACAAAGCCGGGCAGGGCATGATCTCAACACTGTTCGCGATGGAAGAGTTTGTTTTTGTTTTTTCTAATACTGATATATTACAGCAGCATTTTATTAATATGTTTTGGAGCTCTATCAAGATTAACTTAAATTAATTCCGTTATATAGTACATCCTATGTTAGTCGTTCTCACCAATTTAAATGCCTCTATCTAACTAAAATAGAGTTTGTATGTGAGAAAGCTGGAGCTCAAGAGCTGACAGGTAGCAAGCTGAAAAATAATATTTAAAGACAAGTCCCAATTGATTTTAAATGTAAATGTTAAAATTTAGGTATTGAATCTACAAATATATGAGATCAAGTCACTAAACTTGGGTAAAATAATTTCTCTCAGCAGCATACCTTATATTCTTATTTCATGCCTCTTTTATATTACGCGAGTGCCCCTCCCTAATCCCCTTAAAATCTTTGCATACATTTAGCCTTTATTGAGAAATTACATTCAAATTCACTAGCTAAAAACTCTTTACACAAATAGGTTACGCGTATTATTTGTTGCTCTTAATAAAATTTTAACCCCTTGATTGTAAACTCTTCTTTATGTTTTAAACCTTTAATTAAACATATTTCTTTGCTATTTTTAAATAAAGAGTGAGAAAACAAAGAGAATAGGTCTATATAAATAACAAATCTGGAAAAAAAATACTTTTAGAGTTATTGTCTTGTGAAAATATCTTTAAAAAAATTTTAAGAAGAGGAAAAATTCAATGGATATGGACTGTGAACATAAAAAACAAAACTAAAAAATTGAGATTTCATGAGGAAAAATTTTAATTAAGGTTAAATTTATCATTAAAAATTGGTGTTAAAACAAATATATGTTATTTTGAATATTTGATCCTCTCAAGTTACAGTATTTCGGCATTTGAGGTAGGCTATAAGTTGCGTTAAATGAAACTTAGTAAAACCCTTAAATGAAACGTGTAGTGGTGGTGGTTTTCAAGTCAAAGATCTTGCATAATTTTTTTTTTAATTACATGAGACTATTGCTCAAATTATAACTTATATTACATGAGACTATAACTGATATTTACAAATCAAATTATTAATAGGACTAGACATCAATTCTTATGAAATATTGTCAATATTTTTTATCCTATTGAATATTCGAGGGATGTCTCATCTACTCATACTTAGATAAGAGAGAAAACTATTTTCACTCAATTATTAATTGAGGAATGAATTAATCTCACAATATATTTGTAGAGATTCAAACTGCTGCCTTTACATTTGAGGGCAACAGCCTTAACCACCCGGCCAAAGGCCGAGTGGCTAAGATCCTACAAAATTGCATGCAAAGTGAAAATATGGTGCTAGACCATTTACTTTAATGCCTACGCAGAACTGTAGGTGTTAGAGAAAAGAAAAAAAAAAACAAAGCAAAATGTTGGTTTTAATCATTTTTTAAAAAGGGTATTTTGGAAATAAATATAATTATTTGAAGAGTGGAGCTGACTTAAATTAAGAAGGTTAAATATTATTAGGCTTGGCAATTTAAGGGTTTGGGCCAGGCTTTGTCAAGCCTAGGCCCAAGCCCGTATAACTTGCAGAAAGCTCAAGCCCTCCCAAAGTCCATCCAGAACTGGATAGGCTGGGGCCAGGCTTGGGCTTTTGCGAATTTTTAAATTATTTTTTTAAATAAAGCTATAAGTTAAAAAAAAATTATCCAATACACAGTACTACAATAGAGTAAAAATCTTAAAAATTATTATCCAATACATAATTATCCAATACACAAAATACTAACACCACAAGTACACAACATAATAAACCACAACTGCTAATATAAAAAATAAACTAATCTAATATTTGCGGGCCATCTTCTTCCTCATCCTTCATTTCTTCTCCGGTAAAAAGTTGTTCTTCAGGAACTCCACCTAACAAAAAAAAAAAGTGTTAAAATAAATAGTAAAAAAAAAATAATTAGTAATTGATTTTGTAAAGAATATTTTTATACCTCGACCGCCAGTGGCCCATAACCAATGCTGAGAGCACATGATGGCTTCTAACGTGTCCAGATGTAGTCGACTACGATGTGGGCTCAATGTTCAACCCCCCGTACTAAAAGCAGACTCCGAGGCAACAATAGTCACATATATGGCTAACAAATCCTTGGCCATCTCAGCCAAAATAAGATATTTGCCTTTGTTCATCTTCCACCATTGTAAAACATCAAAGTCCGAAGTTCTTTCGACTAAAGGATCCTCCAAATACCTATCTAAGTCGGACTTCGAAATAATAGGTCGACAATTTTGGGTTGCATACATATCAAAATCACCTATATCATCCATATCATCAAAATCAATATAAGATTGGTCAGACGGAACAACAATTGAGGTAGAAGACTCACCAACAACACCATATCTCGTAGTTGTGGATTTGACCTCATAATAAGTCATCATTTCATCACAAAGTTCTCGCACTCTCTTAAGCTGATTTTCAAGACCAATTGCATAAATCTTTGGATAATAGTAATTAACCAACATCATCTTATATCTCGGATCAAGAATAACAGCGATGACCAATATCCCACTAATCTCGTCCCAATACTTCAAAAATTTTTCAATCATATTATCCGCCATGTTCTTAACTGCAAGAACATCTGATGTTTGCCACCCCTTCAATGAAATCCTCATTTTACAAACCAATAGAAAAAATAGATTAGCAGTGGGGTATGCTGTACCCGAAAACATCTCAGTCAACCTTGAAAAAGGCTTCAAATAATCCAGCATTTGCTTAGCCAATTCCCATTCCTCACTACCAGGCAAACACTTGTATTGGGGCTCAAGTGTCTGCAGTCGAGAAAAAACATTTCTATACTTCACTGCAAGTTCAAGCATACCAAAAGTAAAATTCCATCTAGTTGGACAATCAAGCCGCAACTTTTTCACATCCATTTGGAATTGACGGCATGCCAACTCAAACTTTTCCACCCGTTTTGGGGACGAACTCCAATAAGGCACACTTTCTCTAACACGTGCAATACCACTCTCAATTACTGACAACCCATCCTTCACAATTAAATTCAAAATATGAGCCGCACACCTCATATGAAAAAAATTACCACCCAATATCATTGACTCAATTGACAACAATCCCTTCAATCTTTCAACTAGTGCATCATTAGTAGAACAATTATCCAAAGTAACCGTTGAAATCTTTCTATCCAAATTCCAATCCAGTAAACATTTCACCAAAATTTGGGAAAAACAATCAACTGTGTGTGGGGCTTGCACATATATAAACCTATTCATTGAAAAAAATAAAAAAAAAAGTTATAAAAAAATTAAATAAAACTTTAAAATTTAATAAAGTAAAATTATCTACAGATAATTAAATAAAAAATTTTAATATTTAATAAAGTAAAAATACCTTAGAATTTGACTTTGCAAATGCCAAGAGTTATTAATGAAATGTCCCGTAACAACCATATAACCATTCTTTTGATTACAAGCAGTCCACATGTTTGTGGTTATTGCCACTCTACTATTATTAATCTCTAACAAATTCATTGCCTTCGCCTTTTCAACATTATATATCTTAAAGATTTCACTCTTTAAAGTGTTTCTGGACATAGGCTTCACCAATGGGTTGCAATAATCAACAAAATCTCTATATGCCTCATACTCCACAAACCTAAGAGGAATCTTGTTCTTTACAACCATTGTCGTAAGTTTTTTACGAGCAACCAATGGATCAAATTTCTGAATTCCAAGCTCACCACTTTCTGTTGTCACCAAGTGTTGCTTATTCTCAAAAACTTCTTTAATTGTCAGTTGATTAAAACCGTGAATTTGTCTAACGTGTCTATTCAAGTGACTGGTTCTTGATCCACAAGTAAGAACCGTTCCACAATGATTGCATTTTGCCTTCGCTACCCCACCAACATTAATTTTTGTGAAATGGTCCCAACAATGTGAGACAACCCTCAGTTTTTTTTTTTTTTTTTTATCACTCTGTATTTCTTATTGAACATTTTCTAACTCCGCAGCAGATGGATTCGAAGGCAAATTAGAAGATTCAGAAGCATTTTCCATTATTAATTTATAACCCTATACAAAATTAAAGGAGATAAGATATTATATTAAACCCTAATATCATATAAAAAATAATTCTATGATATTGAAAATTTTCTAATAATACTGAATATTTTTAGACCATAATGTCATAATAAGTTTTTTAACAATACAGCCAACAACACAGCACAAATGCCACAGAACAATATTAACCAACAGCCAACAATCGTCAATCAACACCAAAACCAGCAACACAGCTCAAAATCATTAACTACCATTCTAGTATTGTTCAATATTTTCTACAATCCAACAACCAACCTTACTAAATAAAATTACTATTTCTAATAAAAAAATCCAGTTAAAAAAACTGTTCATTTTCTTCTACATCCATAATGTTAAATTACATATATTTGGCATAAAAAAAAATTGAAGCTTACGGGAACACTAGAACAGGAGAGGCTGTTGTTGGTCCTTCGAGACTTCGAGTGGCTGACTGGCTAGTGGCTGCTGCTGTGTCGTGAGCCTTCGAATGGCTGCTGGTGCGTCTCGCGGATGGTGCTGGAGGTTGTTGGATGCCGGCACAGGGTCGGACGCTGGACGCTGAGGAAGAGGCTGAGCCGCTAAGACACAGGGTCGCGGAGACAGCAATGCTGGATGCTGGACGCTGGACGCTGGACGCCATTCGGTGGAACCTGGATTCTAGAGCTAGACGATGTCTGCTGGTGTTGGACGCTGTTGGCTGCCGGTGGAGACAGCAGTGAGATGCTAACTGCTGAGGAAGACTGGAAGAGGGCAAGAGGCTGAGCGAGCGACAGAGGTCACAGAGCGAGAGACGAGAGTGAGGGAGGAAAATTGGAAATTAGGGATTTACAATTTAGGGATTTAGTTGTATTTTAGTATTTTACCATAGTTTCCTTTTTTTTTTTTCTTTTGTTCGGTTTTTTTTGTTTTTTAAGTTTTTTTTTTTTAATTTGAATAGTTGAATTGTATAATATATTAATATATTATAATTTTTTTTAAAAAAATTATATATTATAAAGTCCAGGCTTTTATGTGAAGTCTATATCTAAGCTCATTAGATATGGATTTTGAAAATTACAGGCCCTTATCCATAATATCAACCCGTGGGTTGGGCCGGGCCAGCCCGGGTTTTTTTGCCAATCCGAAATATTATAAAAGTTGAGTAAATTAAAAGCATAAGGGTTTTTAAAGATGTGGAACGGGGTGTGGATAGTATCAATTGAAATCTTAAACTTATGTAACAGCCCAGAGGCTATAAACGAAGCCCAACAAGTGGCATTTTCGTTATTTTGAACAAGTCGTTTGTTCCCCAAATGTTGTCTGCTTTTATAAAACCCTAGCCCCTCATCCTTCATCAGGCGTAAACCGCCGCTGCCACTCTGATTCCTCTATTGAAGTTCAGCAATATGTTCTTCGTTTTGAAGCCGAAGCAACCACCTTTTTTTATTTTGGCCCTTTTTTTCTTTCAGATAAGTCGCTTTTGATAGGCGTTACGTTCCTCGTCTGGATTTATAAATCCAGAGGGACGAGTCAACGAAAGCGTAAATCAACTTCGTTTCTTGCCCATTCTTTAATTTAATTGCAAGCTACGCTTCATGGTCGTAGTTTGTTTTACGGGTGGAATTGCCATTCAAATTAAGTTTCCGATTTAATTTTTTTTGAATTAATCAAATCAATTACTGATTATTTTGATGTGATTATTTGGGGGTTGCTTCTTACTGGTGAACTCTTTCTAATAAATAACTAGTGAGGGATGTTCATGTTTCCGAAGCATAGATTAATATTTTTTGCCAGTTTTAAACAGCGCTGCGTATGCTTCCATTGCACTGTTGCTACCTGTCTGCTGGTATATTCTTTCCCTTTTTTTTTTCACCTTAACTTTAGATTTAATAAATGCAATTATCTTTTGGGAATTTGGGTGGAAAAGAAATTTTTTGATGAGTTTTAGGGTCCCAATCTTGTCGTAAAATAGAACTTTAAAATGGTTGGATAAAGCTGTTGTATACAAACTACAAAGTCTTTCACTCTTTTGGTATGTCGCTCCACATTATTATATTTACTATTTTCTTTTAAAAGTCTTTTATTTTTTATCCGGACCACCATCATTTAATTTTTGTACTCTACAAAACAGCTTTGTATGGATAGATCTCTTCATTACTTTCAAATAAAAAAAGTTGTTATATATATATATATATATATTTTAATGAGCTTAGTTTTGACTCCCCCAAAATCGATTAGGTGATTAGGAATATTTGGTAATGGATTGGGTCAATTTTTAAGGTAAATTGGCAATTGATTGGGTCTATTTTTATATGAGATGCAGATGTGAATCCAAGATAAAATAAATAAAATATTTGAAGCAATTTTTATTAGTAAAACAACTAATAGTATTATTAGTACAAATATAGAGTACAAGTACGGCACACAAACATCACTATCACGCGCAACGGAGGAAAGCAAAGTGGATGAATTCCGTCCATTGATATTTTCACATCTCAAATTAAAAACAGTAGTAACAAAGTGCTTATTAATCATGCATGCTAAATGAAAATACCAGCAATCTCGATGTGTATATATATATATATATATATATATAAGGTCTTAATTAATACGAACGAACCGTCGGGGCAGCTTAATCGGTGCAGCAGCGATACATAATGAACTCCTCCATGCGACGGCCGCATTCGGCACACACAACCTGCTCCGGAATTCTGCCGACGCCTCCAGGCAAGATGAGGCGGTTGCAGTGATGAGGGGTGCGGTTTTCATAGAGATGATCATTCATAGCACCAATGAAACTCTTCTCCGCGACATTGGGCTCCCACGTGGGATACTCATTCAAGCATTGCAGAATGGTTTGATCCTTGGCCTTAGCCATGTATGTTCCTTTACAAATGACCGCCCATCCTTGATCACTCCCATCATAGCTAAGCATTGTCACAATCTCTTGCGTTATGGGATCTTGTTGCACACTCGTTCCGAATTTCATTTTGGAGTGCCACATGCTTTCGAGCCTCACCCAGAAGAACCAAACGAGAGGGAGATCCGGCAATGTGTGGCTAAGCTTCTCCGCATTGATGGTACTAATGATTCGCCGGACTTTTTCTTTAGGATTGCTCTTACCAACGTAGAGCATCTCCAATGCGATGCCCGCAGCTCGTGCCACCCTCCCCAGTAAGGCTACGAAATTCCTGATCCATTCCAAGTCTTCTCCACCGTACAAGCATATATGCTTTTGTTCCATAATCTGAAATTTTAATTTAATAATTTGCAAATAAATTAAATGAGCTAAAAACTGCTAATAAAATAAAACGAAATGTTGTGGCCGGTTAGTTATTAATTAATGATATATATACCCAGGTGGGGAGGACTGGATCAACGGAATCAGCCAACAAATCGATTCTCCAAGTCTCTTCCTTCCAGAGTGCTTCCTCCCTGGCGACAGTGAAAGGGAAAGCAACGCTGCCCCAAATCCACATCATGTGGAAGGCGTTTTGGTTGACAACTCTTCCTTGCGGGTCGAGGACAACAAGAATGGGCTTCTTCTGAAAATCCCACTTTTCCTTGGCGTACCTGATCACCGCTGGGTCAATCACTGAGGGATGGTGCACAGAGAACCATGGCATCATTGCTTGGAGGGCCTGAAACTTGTCTTCCTTTACTTCTGTCCATGGTGTTGACCTGTCCACGATTGGAAGCCACACCACCTCGTACTGACTCTCTGCTCTTGACGACAGTTGCCGTGATTCTCTAAACATTTGGTCTAGAATGAATAGCTCCTCGTGGGAGACGTCCAAGTCCGAAATAAGTAGCAGCACACTCTTCCTCCTCAGCACATCAATGCTAGTCTGTTTTCAATTCAATTTTTATGTCGTTACACAATGAGGAGGGTCAACAGCGAGTGAGCGAGCAGTGCTGTGACATTGTATAGGAAATTTAATTCAGAGAAGAAACGAGAGGGAAACTGGCAGACAACTACCTTTCGCTTAGTAGGGCACTCCACAAGTGGCAGCTGATCGTCCTTTGTATGAATCAACAACCTGCTCAGAACCTTCATGTTATCAATGTGCATTGTTTCCATGAGTCGCACAAGTGCTTGATATGATTCGATTTGTCTTTTTTCGTCTGCATCACACAAAAAGATTTGGATCATTCTTCCGGCATATATAGCCGGCCAAAATATCTTCTTGTAGTTTGGTGGGGGGGAAGGTGGAGGACTCACCTATGAGTTGATGACAATGTTTGAGCTGTTGCAAAAGATGGCTGTACATGCTGTTGATCTTGTGGGCTAAGCTTGACAGCTCCCAGGCCTCTGTTGTTGATATTACGTACCTGAGATCAACCTTCAAATCTTAGACTTACTATGAACTAAAAGGCAAAAGAAGAAAAGATATATAATATAGCAACCATAAGGAATGAGGATGTGATTGACCATAATTAGCCAAAAAGAGAAGGGGTAAAAAAAAATCACAACATACTCATGTCCCGTGCCAATGAGGCCCAGAATTTGACCTGCGCTGGCCACAATACTCCGGATAATCCAGTAAACAGCGGTGGGAATATGAGCAGTGACAGCTGTCATTTCTGGTGTATCAGGGGTAATGTAATCGGACGGAAGCTCTTTGAAGTCTACAATGCATTTGGTCAGGTCTAGCATGGCTTTGATCAGGCTGCTAAGAGTCTCAAATCTCGGCTTTAAGGTGTCGACACGCTCCATTATCTCTGGCAACTGCTTGATGAGTGCCACTGCTTTGGCAAGTGGGTTGACGGGGTAGAGCTGCGCCACCACCCAGAATTCACCGTAGTTCAAAGCAAATGCAGCCAAGGCTAGCACCACTTTTGCGTCCCAGGAATAGCTTGTAACAATGTTGAATATTCCCAAAGTTGTTGCATGAGCATCTCCACCTCCAGAACACTTGCATGATATCTATCATAATACACATATTTGAAGTATTTTCTTCTTACAATTAGCAATTCTTTTTTTTTCTACCATAATAAGAATACAAGTAATGATAAGTCAAAGGGCAAACCTCGCAGGAAATTCTGTTAATGGTGGGTGACAGAAGATCGAGCATGTCAAAGAAGTCGGACTGGAAAGCCTTGTCATCCAAGACATCCACTTGTGCTTGTGTTCCCTACATAGAAACCCAAAGTTGGTAAAAAAAGTATCATCTAAAATGGTACATATCATGCATGGTAGACACAAACTAAGTTTACAATTAGACCACCTGAATGAAGCCAGGAACACTGGGGGCGGCACGTTGAAAGATGTCCTCAATGATGTAAAGAAGAGGCTTCACATTAAATTCACGGCCATCAGGAGCATGAGTGGCCTGAACTTGCCTCATCATTGCATTGTCATCAGAGGTTGAGAACATATGGCGATCGCCCCGGCCCTGTTGCATCCTACGAGGCACCACTGACATTGCCATTGAAGCTAGCTAGCTAGGTAGAGGTAGAGATTTTTGGAGATGGACACAAGAGAAAGAGAGCAAAGGCTTTGTGTTTGGTCTCCATCTGGGTTTAACTCTAGGACTCTTATAGCTCAGTAAACGGAATAAAGGCCATTGAACTTGCTACCTTGCTTCCAATTCGGTTTTAAACATAAAGTACAACTGGAGGTTTAGAATTTCCGATAAGGATTGGAAATTTTGTCCGGTAAATGCGTCTTTTGCCTTTACATGTCAGTCCTTAGAAACCCCGCGTAGCAGAAATGCTCAACTAAGTCCAATGCGCAACACGTGCTAGTTCTTACTGCAGGTTAATTTTTTAGTTTATATCGCGGTCAATCAACTTTAACCGAAGCACAAAACAGATATTACTGAGGTATACTGCATGCAAATTCTTAACTTAAATGGCGTAATTAATTAATTCTCGTTTTTGTTTCACGATATGATACTGTCGCAGGATTCTTTTTCTGTCCAACTTTTCTTTTTCTTTTTATTATCCAAGGAGTTGGTTTTTCTTTCCTTTTATGAAGGGTAGAGAACTTTAACAGGATCGGGATGTGCTGTCCATGCAAATGTGCTGCTGAACCTTATCTAATAAGTCCATTCAATAAGTTCTCTCGTTTGAAAAAGTAACAATGGTGTGTATTGAAAAAGAATGGTGGCCAATCAGTTTTCTGTTTTAAAAAACTGTATTTCTATATTTGTGCTGGCTTTTTGGTAGTCTAACTGATTATTACTCCTTTTAATGAAAAAAAATAAAACAAAATAAAATATCTCTAAAAATAATAATAAATAATTTTTACTCTAATTGCTAGTGCATTTTTACTAATCAACTTTTTTCAATAACTAGAACTTGCATTCCACAATAATTGTACTCGCGAGTCAACCAAATTTCTAGCGTGAAATTTGCAATGCATTTTATTTTCTGTTCCGCAATTAGTTAATTTTAATCTGTTCAATCAAATATAATCCAATTTGAAGCGAGGAAATTCGGACAATGCAATTTTGTGACATAAGCAACCTTGAATCGTTGAAGCAGACTGCTATCGGGATAATCATCAACAACGCCGTCGGCAAATATGATGTCTCGTCAATTGCCAGCTGCCAGGTCACTGTTTTGATCGTGTAGCTGCTTCCTTACTTGTTCCAGGGTTTTAATAATCTTAGTTGAGGCCTGGAAGAATATTTTCTGGAAGTTACTGAAAAATATTCAGGCTGTTAATTAGATAAGATTTTCTGGGGTCTACCAGGAGCATATAAGTTCGTCAGCTTCCAAAATGTTAATCATGGGGCTAACCATAGGGACCACAAATTGCCTTATTAAAGCATTAAAAGGACCAAAGAGTTTTCGTAAAAAATTTAAAAAAATAAAAAAAGCCTGAAGTTCTCTTCTTTGGCTTAAAGAGAAGAATGTGCGATGAGCAAATTATCCATAAAGCAAAAGGCTCATGAAATCAGAGCCTTCCACAAAAATTTTCAGAATTTATTTATTTCAATGACTTTGAGACGCTGGAATTAAAGTATGAGATACTTGTCAAATGAGTCCAAGTATATGCGGGGAGGGAGGGGGTCTTAAAACTTGGTTACTAATTATTATTTAGGTCATTTCCCTTCGGTTAACTTACTCATTGTTAAGTAGCAATGAGAGACCTCTGCTTTGATGGAGGTCATCACTGCTCATTAGTCAGTTGTCCTCTTTCACGAGTAAATGGAAGCAAAATAGCTTAAAAATAGTGGAAGGAGTACGTTTCATCTATTTATCTCTTTATGAGTCCGCATGCTAGATGTCACACATTAATTAATATAGAGATTCTTCCGTGCATTTATTGTTTATACAACCAATTACCAATAAAATTGATGGAAGATGTTATTTTAAGATTTAAGATTTTTATTATTTTATATTTTAAGATTTTTATTATTTTAATTAAAGTCAGTGTCTTAGTCTTTTATTTATATTATAATTGTGATTAAGTTTCTCTTTTAAAATTAATTTAGATAAATAGGTTTATTCTATTATAAATAGAGATGCGTTATTATTGTTTTTATAACTTTGACTTTAATTATTTAATAAAAACTCATATTCTAAAATTCCCTTTGTGATTTTATATCAAAATCTTTTTTGTAGATTTGTTTAGATTAGAATGTCATTTAATCTCGCTTAATATGTTATTAAAATCTCATTAAGTCGTTTGGATTAAAACTAGATCTAATCACACTTCAATTAGAGAGTAGCATAATTGTGTTGGTTTGGACCGGAGCTAGAACGATATTTAGTATTTAACTACTCTATCAATTTTGCTTCCACAACCCTGCTCCTTCAGTTGGTATCAGAGTAATTCTATGCCAATTGCATAGTTTTTTGACTATCCATATCCCTTCCCCACCAAATCCATCACTAAAAAATAAATCCCAAACTAACAAACCCTGCCACCATCAGACTCGCCATCATCGGGCGACCAAACTCCATCCATCACCATTATAAACCGCAGCCTGCAACAACCACACAGTAGCCACCCAAACCCATAAGCTCCACCACTCAACCCACCACTGTTCAGCTACCTTTACCATCGACCAACACCATCATTAAACTCCTATTTAGCCGCACATCCAATATTCCCAGCCACTATTGGATCTGATTAGCCGCTGTAATCACCGCCACGAAAATGCAACCAAGCACCACAACCACTAATTCAAGTCAGTTTTCTGACCAAACCGCAGCGATTTTGTTCAATTTGCGATCATCATTGCATTCCTTATCACCATATTTATTAGATCCAATCATCATCACACCGAATCACGGCCACTAGTCACCAACCACAAACCTGAAAGTTGAGCCTTATTTACGATTTTACCATTGGTTATATTTTTAATTTGAGGAAAAAGTGATAAAGATAGAGTATTAGGGTTCATACTATCTTTTTGAATTTGAAGATATTCCAGATTTTGATAGTAATCCTAGTGATATTTTTGATTGGATATGCATGATGGCTGATTTTCTTCAAACTGTCTCATTGAAAATTATTATTTCTCTTGCATCATTTAAGTTGGTAGATAATGCTTTAAATCGATGGAAACAACTATAAGAATCAAAGACTCAACAAGGGCAAGAAGAAATCAGAGAATGGTTTGATATGAGACAATTGATGGAAGACCATTTTGTTCATTGTGATGATGTTGAACCATCTATTTTGACACTAATGAAAGTAAAAGATGATGAGATAATTGATCTAAGATTTTTAACGAAAAGGTACAACCTACTCTTAATTTAACTAATGAACCTAATAGTACGATAGGGTTTGTGCAACAAAATCAAGTTAAAGAGACCCCAACAAAGATTGACATGATTATAGCTATTCATGTTTAAGACAAAAAAAAGTTATTCTTAAAGAAGATTTGGCTACAAAAACAAAGTTAATTGGCGAAAACATTCACTGACATTTGGTAAAAGTCTTGAGAGGCTTGGAAGTTATTTGCTCGTAAAAGACTTCACATTTTTGCAAAAGTCTTGAGAGGCTTGGAAGTTATTTGCTCGTAAAAGACTTCACATTTTTGCAAAAGTCTTGAGAGGCTTGGAAGTTATTTGCTCGTAAAAGACTTCACATTTTTGCAAAGTGACTAGCAAGATCAAAAAAAAGATAAAGCATGGAGAATTTCGAGTTTCAAGCTCTAAGATACATTGATGCTCCATTCCAAGTTCTATCCTCTAGATAACTCGATGACGAGTTTTCATTTAAGAGGGGGAGACTGATATAAGACGTTATTTTAAGTCTTTTATATTTTCTATTTTAATTAGAGTAAGTATCTTAATCTTTTATTTCTATTATAGTTGTGATTTAATTTTTCTTTTGAAATTAACTTAGGAAAGTAGGTTTACTCTATTATAAATAGAGAGGTCTTATTACTATTTTCATAAGTTCAACTTCAATTATTCAATAAAAACCCCTCTTTTAAAATTTCATTTGGGATTAGCAATTAAAATCTCTCTTGTAGAGTCGTTTGGATTAGAGCGTCATCTAATCTCACTTAATGGGTTATTAAAATCTCATCAAGTCATTTTGAATTAGAATGAAATCTAATCACTCTTCAATTATAGTATAACATAATCGGGTTAGCTTGGTCCGGTGCTAAAATGATATCTAGTGTATAATTACTCTCAATTTTGCTTCCACTACCCCCGCTCCATAAAAAATGAAAACATCAATACAAAAATAATACATGTTATATTTTGGCATTATTTAGTATAGGATTCTAAAAGACTCTCGGAATTGAGAATTAAACTAATTTAGGCATTATTTAGCCCAAGACTCCAAGTAATGTAGCTATGCTGTCTTGCTAGGAACTATATTGAAGTCTCATTTCTCATCATGATGTAGTGTGTATGATCACTCATAGTGAGAGAACAAACGTTTTTTTTGTTGTTTTACAACCTCAATATTATCCAGTAACTAATTACATTTATACAAAATAATCATGATAATCCAATAGAAGCAATAGGTTTAACCACACCCATCGACCAATGTACAATACGTGTTAGTTTTTATTTCATACTATTTCATTAGTTCTTGGGTTTCATGGCATTTGTTGCTATAGGCAATTCCATAACTTTACATAATGGTCCTGATTTTATAAATGCTTGTTTTAAGATTGTACTGTGTTGTTGATGAGCTAATCTACAAAAATTTTTGGATTTATTTGAAAAATATTGAGAATTAAGCTGATCAGTATGAATTGAGGGGGCTTTTTGATATTGGTCATGACGGCTTATGTAATGGACGAAATTAGAGTTATGAGTTAATTATTAGGGTTAAGAGTCAGTTAGAGAAACCCTCGAATAACAGGTTGGATTCTGGGCTATGTTTAGTGACTTTGTCTTTTCAAAATTTCTTAAGATTTGTTTCTTTGATTAGCTTTATAAATTCTCTATAAATGTTAATCTTATTCTTAGTGAATCGATTGATAAAGCAAACTTTTTTTTTTTCAATTTACTTAAGAATGGAGCTATTTATACTCTGAACCTCATTATTTTAATAAAAATGATTTATTACAAAAATGTTCATCATATAAATTACTATTAAAAACTATTTGTGTAAATTTTGTCCCAACTTATTATGTGGAAACTCCAACTGAGGACGACCCTCTTAGGATTTGGGGTTTCTCTTTGTTGGATCTGACGATGGTGAGTTTATTCTTTGGGTTGATCTTACTAGGCCTTTAAATCTCCCCCTCTGAGTTCACTTCCTTATGTGATGAAAATGTCCTTGTCCAATAATACTATACAAGCATAAGAAAATGATCAAAGGGCCAATTTTCTCGGCGTAAACCCTCCAAGGGTTAAGTCAAACATCAAATCTTTAGAAATATAAATTTAGAGAGAAAGAAAACTAGAGATAAAATCAGCATTTTCCCTCTTGAGTCTATTTTTTTCTTACATTTTAGTGAGAATGAAGTACATATTTATAGATGAAATTGAGTTGACTTGAATCCTAGTACTTTAATGACAAGTGTCGTTATTCTTGTGACATTTGACAATACTTATCTTCTTGTGCCCATGTTGATTGACACATGGATATGCAAGCTTGTCTTCGGATTAAAGGAAGAAGTGTTTTATCCTCTGATTGTTTTTACTAAGACTCTGAGATCATAGGAATCTTAGAACTTATAAGGTTTGTCCTAAATGGTTTATCTTAGAATAAGCGCATAGGACCTCGGCACCTTTTGGGTTTTGAAACCTTGCCATTGATTTATCCTAGATGGTTTGTCTTATGATAGGAGCCTAGGACCTCGGCATCTTTTGGGCTTTGAAGCCTTGCCACTTAGTTGATTTATCTTAGGTGGTTTGTCTTAAGATAAGAGTTTAAGACCTTAGTACCTTTTGGGCTTTGAAGTTTTGCGACCTAGATAGTTCATCTATATTTTCATGGGCTTTACAGGAACTAAATTTATTTAGGTCTTAACTGGACTTATCATATTTTTGGTCTAACAAAAACAATCTATATTACGAGCTAATAAAACATAACTACTATGAGCTAATAAAACATAACTACTATAACCACATATTTAACACATCCATTATTTAACAAAAATTCTCATTCCTTAAAACTATAAAAAAATTATTTCTAACATCTTAAACAAAACTCAGTTGAACAAGAAAAAAAATAATATTTTCAAAGATTTTAACTAGAACCTCTACGGTCCTTTTAAATTTTCAAAATAACCAAATAAAAGTAAAAAAAAAAAGTTCATCTTTTATATTTTTTTATATAAAAATAGAAAAAAAATAAAAATGTCTTATACCTATTCCACTTCTCTTCATCCTTCTTCCTTTTCTTGACATCACGTTCTCGATCGATTGTCAGTTGTATTTTGGGTCCAACCACTAGGTTTATGCTTACAAATCAAAAAATGATTTCTTGGCTATGGTTTTCAGAACGAAACAAATCTCTTTCAATGCCGCTTGGCCTAAAGCTTAAGCTTGAAAGTAAGGGCCAAAGAATAGCTTTTAAGCTTTGCTTTAACACTTCATATATAAGTCTTGAAAAGAGAAAACTAACAAGTTGGCAATTATTCTTTTCTATTCTGATAATTAACTTATAGATAATTCAATTTTGCAAAACAATCATAAGCTGCGGATTCAAATAATTTAAACGCCAACAAGCATTGTTTTCTCAAGTTATTGACAAGCTTATCTTCATAATAAATAAAGAAATTTCTGCAAGTATGGGCAACGCAGTCAGAGTTGTAGCCCCTTTTTGCATTTTATTCATAGACTACAAACATTTTCAAGAGGCGCTTACATTTTTCACATACTACAATTCCTTCCGCTGATCCCTCAGCGTAAGGTGTAACATTAGGATGACTGCAGGGTTCCGAAAAATCAGCTGGTTCAAGTGCATTTCTTAGGGCACCAACTAAACCAAACCTTGCCACATTGTCACCCCACTCTGGAAACAGGTTCAGGCATTTCACAAGCTGCATTCCTTGAAGCCTTACAATATCTGGTGACGACCCTTCTCCAAATACAGCCCAACCATTGTCACTGTCTTCTGTATTCAGCAATGCTGACACCTCTCTGAGAATATGATCTGTATCTGCCACTTTTCCTAGTCGGAGTATTGATTTTCTCATACTGTCCAACCGATACCAGAAGAATTGTACTTTTGTCAAGGAGAGTAAAGTAGTATGCATTTCTTCATTGATGGTAGCTAAAACATTTCTCACTTGCTCACTTGGGTTCTTGATACCAACAAATACCATTTCAACTTGCAAGCCGAGCCTTCTAATTTCCATCATTTTAGCATTGAATTCTATTATCCAGTCCATGTTTTCGCTTCCATAAAGGCAAATATTTCTGCCTTCTTCAACCTGACATCAATGCAAAGCAGTGAGTAGAATAACAATATTCTATCATCAGTTAAAGAGATGGGATACACTTCTTTTAGTGTTCAAGTTGGACAATTTTTTTTCAACCATAGGGTCAGTGATCTTACCCATTTGTTTAAAAGGGGATGGATTTCATCGATCATAAATGGCAATGTCCAGTTATCCTCTTGCCAAAGCTCAATTTCTCTAGTAACCGAAAATGGATAACCTCTAGCACCCCATATTAGTACCATATCAAGTGCGTTTGAATTAGTAACCATTCCTTGTGAATCCAACACTACCATGATAGGCTCTTCCTTGAAGTTCCACTCCTGTTTTATCAAGTTTATCACAGCTGAGTTCAGTAACTGCGGTTGTCGAACTGAATACCATGGTAATGAGCACGACAACAACTCGAAGTTTCTCTCTTCAACATCAGTCCATGTTTCCGAAGATGAAATGGGAACCCACACAATTTTATAACTTCCTTCTACGTTCTTGTTGTGGGGATGATCATATGTTTGGTGAACCAACAAGAGTAGTTTCTCCAAAGGAAGGAGCTCTGGCTTTGAAACCAAAAGTATTACCACCTTGTCTTTCAATTCACACGCGCCTAGCTGTGAATATGAACCCAAACAAAAATTTTAATTAAATTAATCCAAAGATTTTAATAATTACAAGAGGCCTATAGATGTAGCTTTATTTTAAAGTAGTATTTCAGTTAATTCAAATAAAGATAAGCACAATACTTTGATACTGTTCTTGAGTCTAAAATAGTGTTATGATTAAGACTACACGGTACTTTTATACGGAGAGTATAATCACGGCTCTTTAGTGTTTTTTTTCTTGAAATTAAATAATGGTTCAAGAATGAACAAAGTGGGACAGCGAAATTACCTTTGCTTGTGTGCAACAATTCTTGAGTGGCAAGTCATTCTTCAAAGCAAACAGAAGCTGAAGCACCTCTTGGTTGTCAATGTGGGACAAGTTTAAAAGGCGTTTAAGCTTCTGATGCAACTTCGTCTCTGTTAATTTTTCATTAGAAGAAAATTAATTTATAGTTGTGCAAACTTATTAATTAATTAAAAATAAACTTCGCAAATCACTCAGAAGATTGTACAAACAGCAACCTGTTTGTTGGCGACATGCATCCACTTGTCGCCTGAGGTGACTGCAAATGTTGCTCAACCTACCTACCAAACCTGAGAGCTCCCACGCTGCAATTGCATTTGAATTTGAATTCCTGCACACATCTCCATTCTGATTAAAGTTTACCAAGATGTTTGCAGATTTTTTTCTTTTTGGAACATGAATAAAATTGATTAGACCATCAAACATCAACTGATTTGTCGAATGCTTAATATCTTGACAGAATTTCATGAATGAAAATTAAAAAAAAAAAATCATAAAATATTAGGATTCCTTGAAGGGAAAGAACATGCACTTGCTCTGGTTTCATGGCTATCAGGTCTTTGATATGAGAGGAGCAACTCAAGGAGCTTCTTATGACCCAGTAAGCTGCTATGAAGATGTGGGACTTCGTACTGGAAATCATCTCTTTATCCATCTCTAAATGTGTGATCGGTAATCCTTCAAATTCGATGATACATTTTGTCACATCAACCATTGTCTTAACCAGCAAGCTTAAGGCCTTAAATCGAGGCTTCGGCATGCTTATATTGCAAGGCAATTGCTTCAGCGTAGCAACTGAAGCCGCCAAGAGGTTTCGAGGATATAGCTGCATTATGAGCCAGAATTCACCATAGCTGGTTGCAAATGCTGCAAGTACTAAAACCACTTTTGCATCCCATCTATAATTTCCTACCAAATCAAACACGATCATGGTCCTTGTGTGTAAATCCCCTTCTCCAGAACACTTGCAGAGTATCTGCTATTACAAAAAATATATTAAACTGTACTTTTGTAACTGTTTGATGGGGGAAACAGAAAAGGAGAGAGGAATGACCTCGCGTGCAATTTTATAGATGGTATGTCCCAGTGGTTCTTGTGGTCCAACAACTTCAATATTGCTTTCATTATTCATTGCAAAGCCATCACCATGCGCATCAGAAACCTGAAAAATGTAGATGAAGCGAACTACAAATCAAGTAATGTATCTGTGGAGAGTTTACATGATAAATTCGAAAAAAATAAAGAAGGAACACATCAAAGACTGACTGCCTATGATTGGTACTCTGTTGCCATACGTTATGAATGAGGCTGAATTTACAACATTTTCAATTCTTGCAGTGTTGGACTATGCACATCTTTGAATTTTAACAAGAAAAAGAACAAGTAACATTGTAGGTGTGAGATAAACTTACAGGCACTTCTGACGCCGTAGCATAACACATGACATTCTCCATGGCACGAAGCACCTGCTCAGAATCAAGACGACGACCGTCAGGGTCATGGCTTAGAAAGAGTTCCTTTATTAGAACATCATCTTGTATAGACGATATGGAATGGGGCCATAAGTGGCGAGTTAGAAGTGAGTTCATGGCCAATGGGATGGAGAACCAAAGGCAGAGCTATACATTGGTCGAGATGTTATATGAGCTTGTTACCTAACTGTGATATTTATCATACATTGATGGAATGATGCATAAGCTACATTGATGGAATGATGCATAAGCCTACTTTGCTTGCCATGGCAACAAAATTTTTCTATTCGGTCGCATCTGATTCATTTTGTTTCAGTGTACGCTTTTACCTGTTTATTCTGTGGCCTTTTAATTTTTAATTCCAAAACACAAAAAGAAGATGTTTTATGAATTTTTAACTGTAGACCAGAATCAAATTCAATGCCCTTCTCTTTTGCACTTTTTCTAAACAGGTAATTGAGTACAAAATGCAACCGGCATATGAAATAATTATATATTTCTTTAATCCCTTAAATTTTCTTGGTGACATGCACTTCTTTTTGAGTATCCGTTTTCTTAGGCAGGTAATCAAAATGTTCATATCTGCAGTGAATGAACCACTTAAAGAACCCTGAAATATAATTAGGTCCATCTTAAGTATACATTTACTCCATACAGTATGAATCACTGTCTCTAAATTCTAATCTTTGAAAGTAAAAAGAGAGACAATGAATAAAAGAAAAAGATAAAGAGGTGTTCTATATTCATCTGTTAGTATCTTATTCAAGGCGGGCAAAAAGAAAAAGAGGCCTGACAAAAAGAGAAGGAGATGCACATAAAAATTTGATATAAGTTGCAGAACTAGTAAACCAACTCGCTCATATGCACACTTTGTGGCACAATCTAGCCCTTTCCTTTGTCATGCTTGCATTTTCTTGGTTCGCTATGTTGTGTGCTCTCGATTAGTTCAAAGGCTCTTGGGGTTCCTAATTTCAACTATGGAAAAATTTTCTTGATATTCTAACATTTCCTTTTGACTAAAAGAAGAATCCTTGATAAATGTAACCCCAGCAGCTGCAGGCTACACATAGCTTATTTCTTAGATTTTATTACGAGCTCAAAGCGTGTGGCTTAATTAAATGTTTCGAGAAATGTTAACAGAGAAAAGATTTCGCCAGATGGCGATAGATTTTCTTTTTCTGTTGTCTAAACTTAAGCCTTTTGCTTTTTCCAGAATTGTTTATTGAAATTTTGTTGCAGAGATTCAGTTGTCGGGAAAAAAGAAATGAAAGGTAAATTGTAAAGGGTAATGATAAAAATGATAGAAAATTCAAATTGAACTGCATTAAATTGGATAACAATTGTGCAACTGAAATGAACATAGTTCAGTGTCAGGCTGAAGTACTTTTTTCAGCAATTCTTTTATCCTCATTAATCAAAAGCCAATTCTGCAGTTGAGATGATTAATCACAAGTAGTTGGGAAAGCTGTGAGTAGGGAGATATTAATTAATTGACTTGCTAACTGATCCTCTCTTTCGGTAGTGTCCACAAGCTCTAGCCTCTAATAGCTCAAATTTACTATTTTACAATAGTTCTATCAGGATGAACCTACCACAATAGGAGACATTAGCAAAAATAAAGTATTTTTGGTAGCAAGTCATCAGTCATGCTCATCATTTCTATAAGCGACATAATTATCTATAAGAACAACATCATTAATCATAAAGGAGGTATCTAAGGTTACTATAAGTGAAGCATCAGTGTATGCTTTCAGCTGAGATTTTTAATTTACCAATTATTGTTTTCATCTTTGCAGAGGAAACCTTAGTTCACAGTGCAAAAAATTTTCCCTTTCACATAAGGGTCAAAAAAGCTGGTGATATCATTAATACCTTCACCGGCTTTAATTAAATGGCTAAATAGTAAAACTGGACATTGAGCCATCATTATTCACTTATTCACAAACCATTAATCTCTTTTTATGTGCTTAATGACCCAGACTAATTAACATTAGTAGTCATCTAAAGCATAGAGAATGGCAATGACAAGGAAGCTTTTGTTTTTGGTCTCAGATTGGTTTTACGCACACATAAGTTTATGGGACATAGCTGCAGCTGCCTCAGGATTATTCATTTTGAGTTGCATTTGCCAAAAGCTCACGAACAGAGGTCCTATGTTATGGCCGGTGTTGGGGGTCCTACCGTCCATGTTTCTTCATCTCAACGACATGTATAACTGGGCCACTGAAGCTTTGATCAAAACCGGGGGAACGTTTTACTACAGGGGAGTATGGATGGGAGGGGCCTACGGAATCTTGACAGCTGATCCTTCCAACATTGAGTACATGGTTAAAACAAATTTCTGCAACTTCCCGAAAGGAAAAAACTACAGAGAGAGGTTTCAGGATTTGCTTGGAGATGGTATATTCAATGCTGATGGTGAATTGTGGAAGGAACAAAGGCAGAGGGCTAAATCTCAGATGCATTCGAGCCGGTTTATGGAGCATTCTCTCCAGACTACGCAAGATTTGGTTCACCAAAAGCTGTTAAGACTAACAGAAAAGCTGGTTGAATCAGGAGATAGATTTGATCTTCAGGAAGTGCTTCTTCGTCTTACGTTGGACAATATTTGCACTGCTGCTCTTGGGGTTGATCCCGGATGCTTGGCAATAGACTTACCAGAAGTTCCCTTCGCAAAAGCTTTTGAAGAAGCCACAGAACTCAGTTTGTTCAGATTCTTGTTGCCACCTTTTATATGGAAGCCCATGAAGCTTTTTGGACTAGGATATGAGAGAAGGCTCAAGATAGCCATTCATATTGTACAAGATTTTGCAGACAAGATTGTCTCAGACAGAAGGAATAAACTAAGAAGGCTCGGTAGCTTGACCGATCAATCTGATCTTCTGTCAAGGCTTATGGACAGCGAAGACAAGGACGGAAATTTACCGGGCAAGTACTACAGAGATTTTTGCGTAAGCTTTATTCTAGCAGGGAGAGACACAACTTCTGTAGCATTGACGTGGTTTTTCTGGTTACTGCACAAAAACCTTGAAGTTGAAACCAAAATTCGCGTCGAGATCAATGAAATTTTGTCTCACAAAAAGGGTATCATCCAACTCCAAGACAATGTAATCTTCACAGCCGAAGAGTTAAAAAAAATGGTGTATCTCCAAGCAGCATTATCAGAATCCCTGAGGCTTTATCCATCGGTGCCAATTGAAATGAAACAAGTTGAAGAAGATGACGTGTTCCCTGATGGTACCATGGTCAAAAAGGGTGCTAGAGTTTTATACTGCACTTACTCGATGGCTCGAATGGAGTCCATCTGGGGCAAAGATTGCTTGGAGTTCAAGCCAGAGAGGTGGATTAAAGATGGGCAGTTTGTGAGTGAGAATCAGTTCAAATATGCTGTATTCAATGCCGGTCCAAGGTTGTGTTTAGGGAAGAACTTTGCTTACGTGCAGATGAAAATGGTAGCTGCTTCAATTCTGTTGAGGTATTCAGTTAAGGTAGATGAAGATCATAATGTTGTTCCAAAGGTGACTACAACACTTTACGTGAAGAATGGGTTGATGGTGACTCTAAAGCCTAGATTGGATCTGGACAGAGAAGTGGTCATGTAAATTCCTAGAGATATGGTAGATAATAGAAAATAAGGGATCCCATTTGCATGGCATTATGCATTTTAGGTCTCCATCAATGAACTTTATGCAAATTCATCATGTTTGCGATACTAATACAAATATACAATGTCTAATTATAACTCTTCTTCTTTTCTCCAACTTAGACTTCAAGTTGTGATCACAAAATTATCATTTTCAAATGTTTGAGTTTGGATGAGTCCCTCTGATTTTAATTATTATAACAAAAGATGTTGGTCTCCCATATCAAAAGAATGTGGTTTTTTTTTTTAATGGTCACACATGTATTAAAAAAGAATATTATATATATATATATATATATATATATATATATATATATATATATATATATATATATATATATATAAGTTTAAAGTGATGATACAACTATAAATTTTTGTACAAACTAAATTTGTACAAACTGATTTGGTATTAATTCATTGATTGAAAGAAAATATAAAATAATAAAAATAAATCATGCGGACCAAATAATATTTAATTCAATCAATTAAATCATGTCACATCAGTTTGTACAAAATAAATTTGTACAAGAGTTTGTAGCTATATTATTACTCATAAGTTTATCTATATATAATTTCAAAATAAGTTATTTTATTAAAATGATCCCATACGCATTAGATTTTTTAGACAAATAACTAAACACATTTTATAATCTTTATTTTTAGATATTAATTCTAAAATAAACTACCAAATACGCTTTTGGTTTCACTAAAAATTAATCATTTTTATATAATATTATTTCTATTTCTGATTTCCGAAGGGCCAAATTGAAAATTTTATACTTTTAAGAGTTATTCCATAATTTAAAAGTTACAGGAGGAGATAAACAGAGTGAAAAAAAAAACACCTATAAATTCCACCGCCGAATTATAAATAAATAAAAAATTCAATTTAAACAAAATAAATTCCCAAGTTTCTTATACTCCAAGTCTCAGTGCTTATAAGCTCCAGCTCGTCTCAGTTCTCAATCATATTGTCATCTTCTAACGATCTGTCAGCCAATTCCGTTCCAATTTTTGTAAGTATTATTGCGCTTGTTATTTATTCATGTATCTGAATTTTTTATTTTTCGTTTGTTGGTTGCCCGTAAAGCAAATGAAAAAAAAAAAAAAAAATTAGAAATCAAATCAAATCAAAATTAAGTTGCTGTTAAACCAGTAGCTGAATTTTAGTTGAGTCAGTTGGATTTTATGTTTAAAATGTCTTGTGAATCCTATAATTGTTTTGACTGAACAACGGAAAATATTTGGTTTAGCTTCGATTGTCTCTTTCAATTTTTATTGTTTCTCGGTATCCAAACGATAGTATTAATTCACTTTGTTAGGGTTCGTTTACTGCAAATTAGGCATTTATTTTTTTCCATAGATTGTTTTCGTTAGAATGTATGTTTCTATGAATTTGAACCGGCCGATTTCGTTGATAAGGTGTCTGTTGATTCAGATTAGACTCAGGCTTAACCGATTATTAGACCTCTGTGGAACTAAGTGGCTAGCCCTTGAATTTGACGTTTGATTTTATTAGTTATTTATTTTTTTAGTGCTCTGAGTTAAACTCTGGTTACTTGGGTGTGGTAATGTGAGTCTTCATGAAGTCGTTTTTGCTGTGTTGAATTAGGCTTTGTGAGATATTCAGATATGGATAATGCAAACATACGAATTCCTCCAAAAGGTGGGTTCAGTTTTGATTTGTGTAGAAGGAATGATATGCTTTTGAAGAAAGGCATTGTGCCACCTCCATCTTATCGAAAGACTGGGACAACTATAGTTGGTCTAATCTTTCAGGTAAATTATGAAATTTAGAACTATTATTTTGTTTGTTTTGTGTTGTTTCATTTTGACACGTTGGAGAATTTTAGATTGTATTGGGAGACATGCATTTCCATTTTTATTTCTTTAGGATCCATGTTCCTAGAATGATCTTTTGCTGTTGGGCATTAACCTATCACAGGAAACCAGCTTAATTGAGGATATCACACTTGAGCTAACCCCAATAATCTAGAGCTGATCATGGTTGATTTGATATGCTTCCTTTCTAATATACCTGATTCGCTTGCCAGTCAGTAATATTACCTTCTGATTTAAGGAACAAAAGCAAATCTGACTAATGCAACTTTCAGTCTTATATTTGAGAATGGGATGACTGAATTTCACATCAGAATTTAATAGTTTAAGTATTCTTAGTTTAGATAGGACTTCCATTTGGAAGTAGCTGCCACCATTGTATTGCTGTGGTTGAATTCAGTAAGTTGTGACTTGCAAGTTCATCAGTGTCCGTAAAACTTTTATTAGTTCAAAGTTAGCTTCTAAATCACTGGCAGGTGGCTACATGTCCGAACCTGCACCTTTTGAGTGAATATCACTTTTTTGGTGGTTGTAAATTTGTAGAGATCTATTTATGATTCAATTTTTCGTTTATCTGAAACTGTATTCAGAATGGAGTCATCCTTGGAGCAGATACAAGAGCAACTGCTGGATCCATTGTCTGTGATAAGAATTGTGAGAAAATACATTATATGGCTCCTAATATTTACTGTTGTGGAGCTGGAACTGCTGCTGACACTGAATCAATAACTGGTACTCTCTGGTTCTATTCTTAATGTCCAGAACAGTTAGAAAGGCAAATTAGTCTTGTGCAGTTCTTGTGTTCTCTGCTGCTCATCGAATATATTGCATCTGGAATTCAGTGGTCTCTATACTCATTTATTTTCTGTTTATAATGCTTGTCCGCAGACTTGGTTAGTTCACAGCTCCAGCTTCATCGATATCATACTGGTCGAGAATCAAGGGTTGTGACAGCTCTCACTCTTCTAAAGTCACACCTGTTCAAGTAAGTCAATAGTTTGAGGCTGCTGTAATTAGCATTATTCTGTAATAAAATAATAATCAAATAAGGTCTGACTGGTCAATTTTCCTGTTGTCAAGGTACCAAGGTCACGTGCAAGCTGCTTTGGTTCTTGGGGGAGTTGATGCCACTGGGCCACATTTGCACACCGTAAGTTTGTTGTTCTATGTATGAGAATCCAACCTGTCATGTTCTGTTGGTAGCGCTACTAATTTTTACTATTGATTTATTGTATTGCAAAGATCTATCCTCATGGATCAACAGACACACTTCCATTTGCTACTATGGGCTCCGGTTCACTCGCGGCAATGGCTGTTTTTGAGTCGAAGTACCGTGAAGGCCTGACTGTAAGTGGTGTGCTGTATAATTGGATAGTAATTATGCTGCAAGAATGAAATATCTTTGGTTCTTAAATTCAATTGCTGAGATCTGTTAATTTAGATATTGCATTGATATTTTGATGAATGACTTTGTGGGTGTTTGTGCAGAAGGAAGAAGGAATAAGTTTGGTGTGTGAGGCTATCTGCTCTGGCATATTTAACGATTTGGGAAGTGGAAGCAATGTTGATATATGTGTGATAACAAAGGTGCTGGAGAAGGGTTCTTTGTTCTGTATGAACTTTTCTTTTTTCTTTGTGACTTACTCTTTTTTTCTTACTTGTTTCAGTCATGGTAATTTTTATTTATGATTCTTGGTTTTTCAGGGAGATAAAGAGTACTTGAGAAACCATCAGTTGCCTAATCCACGCACTTATGTCAGTTCAAAGGGATATTCATTTCCCAAGAAGACTGGTTAGTGACTTAATCCCCTGCATCTTCATCTTTCAATCATTTGCCTTGTCAACTCAAATCAATAACAATCTTTTTGGTAGTTCATTATATTTTGTTCCCTTATGATCAGTCTGGCATATTTGATCTGTGGGTTCTCAGTTTTACCATTGCATATTTGTTGGGCTATCAATATGAAGAATAGAGGAGATGTACTTTACAAAACTCGTTCCAACTTGATTCTGTCATGAGTAGACATCCCAACATTTTTATCCCAAATGATGTGGCAGGTGATTTGTCATTCATCAAGTGGTTGATTATTTTTCACAAGTTCAAAGTGAATTAATTACCCACTTGATGAATGTCACATCATTCGGAATGAAATTTTGTAAAGTCTAGCACTACTCATACTAAAAACGAACTTTGAATTTTATCCCTTGGCTGACCCAAAAAAATGGTCCTACCAAGTTACCAACTGGTTTGTTTGTCTGATACTAATGACAGAAGAGGACTACACTTAGTGCATTTGCAACATTAATTGTCAACTTTTGACAATAATTGCCACTAAGATCTGAACTAAAAAATGGTTGTGTGCTGCTGCTAGACCTATTTCTTGGAATTAATTAAGTAATTATACTTTTGCTTTGTTATTACATTGGGCTTACTCTTGCTGTATAGAGCTGGGGTAGGATTTTTTGTTAGTGAAGGCTAGGCCACGAGCTGAATCAGACAAAAGGAAGGCCCTGCTCGTGCCTAGTTCGTCATAGTAAAGAAGTGTTTTGCCTGCTAACTGATATATCCATAGTTTAATTATGACAGTCTGATAATTCTATCGTTGTTGCAGAGGTACTACTGACAAAGATTACACCACTGGAAAACCAAGTTGAAGTCATTGAAGTAGGAGATACAATGGAAGAATAAGTGCTTTCTGTTAGATGAACTACCTTTTGTACACCGCTTGTGCCTTTTAGTCATGTGTTTTAGGCTCAAGCTATGGAAGAAACTCGACTCATTTCAGCTGTCATTTTTTTTTTAATGAACTTTTATGATTTCATATGATACCAGTATTATTTGAACTAGTACAATTAGTTATTTTAATTATTGAAAATGAATACAGGTGAAGGCAGTTGACACAACCCCTCGCACCACACGCCACTTGTTAGGCAAGGACCTCTTAATGTTGTAGAACTATCCTAAAAGATTTTGTAGCATGCTCAATGGTCTCTAGTCCCTGCCTTCTGGAGTTGGTGACTCATTTATTCAATTGCACTGACTTTATTCTCATAACTAGTGAATGTTTTTCAGAATGATCTGTCATAACACAGGAGCTGTTCTGCATTTTCACTTGTAAGTACATTGTCTATTTGTTGCATTGTTAACTTTGGTCAGAACAAGCCAAAAAATTTCCATATGAAATCCTTTCCAGGTAAATCCAATATTGGATTGAACTGAAAGAATGATTTTGTCGTAGTTGAACTTCTTGTGCTGTCGACAAGTTTGAACCATTGGCTTCCAGGGTCACACGTCTTATCTCTACTCAAGCATTTACAAGTATTTGTAACAATGGTATTGCTGGAGTCTACATCCAGGCAAACGGTCGTGCCATTGTCTGCCTTCGATGACAAGTGCATCTTTGAATCTGATATAGTTTCCCAGGTTGAAGTTGAACTGCACTCCGTACAAATTATACCAAGTTTTGCCGGTTTCCCAACCTGCTTAGCTTGTAAGCAGAAAT
Organism: Murraya paniculata; assembly: GCA_030449075.1. Taxonomy (NCBI): domain Eukaryota; kingdom Viridiplantae; phylum Streptophyta; class Magnoliopsida; order Sapindales; family Rutaceae; genus Murraya; species Murraya paniculata. The sequence continues at coordinate 2,945,580 of JAEVFN010000022.1, forward strand.
ATGTCCCTTTCAGTGAAATAGTCTTGTGGGGCGTATAGCTCCAAGCTTCAGATTCTGTGCAAGGTCCCAACGTGAAGGGATCGAATAATGATTTTGTTTGGACACAGAGACCAGTTGATGGATGATAAATCACTTTATGCAGGCCAGTTTCAAAAACACCAGGCCCTGCATGTCAAAAACGGCTCATGCTTTATGACTCGTAATGTAGTTTCTCTGAACAGAAGTAATATATTTGGAAAGACTTAAAAAGAGTACCTCGAAAAGGAGATTGAAGAGATGATATTCTCTCTAGAAAGCTCGAATTCCTGATATCACACCAGTTCCAGTCGAACAACCCATAATATTCATTCAACCCAATAACCCCTTCTCTTAAGTAATAACTCCCAACAAGCGTCCACAACGCCCAATCCCAGTCAAGTTCAGCTGCAACGCCAAAGAAGCAATTCAAGTATCTATTGTCATTCACATTTGTTCCCCTCAAATCCGCCCCAAACTCACTCACAAACAATGGCCACCCCTGCTCCAACAAAAATCCAGATAATCTCATCACGTTATCCACCACTCTGCCACACACTTGATTTGGGTTACCATCCACCCACGCCTGCCCATCTGTGAAACCATACCAGTGAGCCTCGAATACTAATTTCCCAGTGAACGTGAGGTTCACTGCTTGATTTCGAACGAACGAGAGGTCTTTGTCGTAATTTAAGCCTGAAAGAATAACAAGAACGTTTGGATTTGCTGCGTGCACTGCTTCAGCTCCTAACTGCATGTATCTATCTCAGTTCACGAGCAAATCCCAAATCAGACTGCGTTATTATTATTATTATTAATTTTTTCCCAAATCGATTCTACAAAATCAATTTAGTTGTTACTAGTATAAATATGCAACAAATCTACTACCTGTACCAATCCTTAACGTTCTGTTTGGGACCTCTCAGCTCATTCCTTAAGCTCATGCCAACCATCTTACTAACACCCTTGAAAATGGTTGCCATTTTTGTTAGGCCCTTGATCCAGAGATCTGGGTTGAAGTATTGGTCACCGAAGAATCCATTGCCGTCAGAATTACTGCAACACCAACCTGGCTTGCTTATGTGATTGTCAAGTATGACCATCACATTGTTGTTCCCAAGGCTTGCCACCACTGCCTGAAATTAGATTAATTCCTTAAAACAAATTATTGATGTTATTGTTATTGTTATTATTATTATTAAGATAAGGTTATTACTACATCCGAAAATTAATTACGCCATTAAAGTGTTTTGTTACGGCAACGTTTACACACACGCTATACTCGCCTGCCAATTTATCCATATAGTTGGAGTTGTTTATATTCTCACAGTACACGTTACCACGGAGGCAGCCAAGCCGATGCTAACTAGATAAATAAAATATTATCCTCGTCACCATCAATTCATCATACTCATCATTGCTTACGTCACAAACATGTTTTGGCTATTTCTCTCTCTCTCTCTCTCTCTCTCTCTCAACAATGAAATATTCAAACGATAGTTTCAAAGTATAAAAAAGATCTTTCTTTCCCTTTCCAATAATTTTGTATAACGTGTAGACATTTTATTGCTTACTTTAAGCCAGGCTAAATTCAACGTAGACAAACCAAACCTGTAGAAATGTTTCTTTTTTATTGGCCAGAGTGCATTGTGGGCCCCGCCTCTACGCATAAAGAGAAAAGAAAAACGGGAGGCTGCCACTTCCTTCTATAACATTAATTTATGATTATACGTCTTTAGTTTTCTACAATTATTTTTAAAAAAAAAAGGGTCATTCCAACTTATCAGCCTATACAAATCAGCCACGTTTTATTTTGTTAAAGTTTTAATGCCGACGTGTCACACAATGTTATTATGAAAACTAGAAAGAGAAAGCGATCAAAGTAGAATACTTATGGTTTTTCACTCGCTGATGTATTTATCAGCCGATCATCAGTAGGTATAGTAGACGGGGTTACCTGGAAGGCTTTAATGACAGGAAGGTCAATGATGGAGGGGTTGTTGGATTGTATGCCGGCGATGGCTTCAAGCAAACCAAGTTTCTGAAACGACTGGCGAACAGTGAGGGATGCCAAAGAGTCATTGGTGGCCAAGTAAAGAGGCCAAGTGAGCCTTACACAATTGAATCCCATGCCCACAATTTTCTTTGATATCATATCCATGGGCTGCTTGCTAAGTCCCTCTGCAACGATGGGTTCAAGATGTGACACCCAATTCACGCATGCTAACTTCACTCGATGCCCGTTTTCGTCGACGATCCATCTTGAGTTTGTGGAGAGAGGGAGTCCAATTGCTGGCTTTGCTTGCTGTATGATAATGATGACTGGGAAGATGATCAGTAAGAGAAGAAGAGGGCGATTAGTGAGGAAGGAAAATGAAATGAACCTCCCCATGCTTGTTTTTCTGCTTTGCTTTCTTTCTTTTGGGGTGTCGTCTACGGACATGGGGAGAGATCGAGCTCCCTAACCCTATTTATATGTATACAAGATGAGATAAGATGTTTTCTTTATTAGATTCTACCATCCTTTTCATAAACCTCCTATATTTACTTTTAATCGAAGTCTTGGGAAGCCTTAAATTGGAATATTATGAGATAGCCGCTTTATTTGTTTTGGCGTATTAATTCGCTACTACAATTTTTTGACATCTATATTTTTCCACCCAAAGTGTTAAAGTGTTAATATTTTTACCACTAAAATATTTATAATGTTAAAAATTTACTAAGTTCATAAGGGTATTTAATAAATTTCAATGTTTAAAAGCCAAAATGATACCGTTTTATAAAAGAGTTGGGCTATTTGAACCCGCCAAATTTCTTTCTATACCTATTTTAAAACATAAATTCATTTTTAAAAATTTAAAATATTAAAATTTCCCTTCACTAATATCTTTCTCGTCATATCTCACAATTGCATATTCTCTCTCTATTCTCACACTTTATGAATTAAATACTCAATTTCACTATTTTTTGAATTCATTTTTTGTTCTTTCTTAGTATATCATGATCTTTAATTTATGTTTTCTATATATGAATTTTTTTTTCTTGATATCTATTAGCTTTTGTATTTTTTTTTTTTAAAACCACCCAAAGGTGGGGGGTTAGGCAGGACCCCCTTACCTGTAGATTATTAAATTAAAAATAGAATTATATATGGAGGGAGACATAGACCAAAACCTCTAAGTAAAAAACTGAAAATAACCAATAAATAGAAAAAAAAAACAAAAAACAAAAATAGAGCAACTGAGAAGTAAAAGATAATTAATTAATGTAAATGTCCAGAAAACCGCTTACGATACTTACAACCAGTGACTATTTTGAAACATTTCCTAGAACTAGAGGAATGCGGGCCAACAACACTGAAGTCAGGATCAAGATCACGTCCCCCTGTACCCTCAGGCTTAGACGCAAAATAATCATCAGCTATAGGATTTCCATCAGAGCTAAGCTCCTCATCATATTGAAAGGAGATATTTGTAGAATGGGAATTAAAACTCACAACCATAGAGCGAATATCATCCACTGCAAACCTAAAAAAAGTAGAGACTGTAGAAACCCTCAAAGCACTAGTATCATCCAAAACAGGAGAATCAGCAACCTGTAAATGATCATCCATCGGCAGCAGGCAACTAGCTGAACCACTCGAGTCAGCACCAACAGCATCAGAAAGCAGCGGGTGGCTATCCGGAACACCCGAACCAGAAGGCCGAATCTGTTCACCCACAAAAACTCTCAACCCTAAATCAACAGGAACAACAGTAGTAGGCACCGAAATAGGGGGAACCAAAACAGATCCCAAAGTCCGCCCCTGATCCACCCAAGGCTATAAAGAAGACATCTGAGGCTGATGATCAGCAATAACAACATATTGGGAAACACGAGCCACTTGAGACTGAACAGCAAGTTCTGAAATTGGTAATTTGCTCTTATCTCGGGGCGCGATGTCCTTGGGCTCACCAATAGATGGATTGGGCTTACGAAGCCCAGGATTATCAACATAACATGAGTCAGCATAATGACCCAAGTGCTTACACGATGAGCAGTAGGCAGGGATCCACTCAAAAAAACTACATCATTAGCTTTTGTATTTGATATAAATTAATTTCTTGATATTCGTTAACTTTTATAGTTGATAAAAATTTGTTGATATTCATTTCTAAATGATAAGTTTTGATCCTTTTAATTAATACTACGAATTATTTATAGGTAAAAGAATATATCTGAATTAATTGATAAGAATTTATGAAATTAAGAAGAGAAAGAGAAGAAATGGTTAATTAAATAATTTTTTAAAATTATTTAAATAATAAAATTTTTAACTAAAAAGAAGGTGAAGAGAGAAGATTGGTGGGTTCATATAGCCTCACCGTCTATAAAATGCATAATAAACAAAAAGAGAAATGGTTGTTTTGCCACCGTTAAAAAGAAAAAATAAAACAAAATAAAAAAAGCTAGCTAACAGCTCTTTAGAGCTTTATCTACTCTCATTCACAAAACCCAGTATTTTCAGCAAAAAAATCATCAATTTTACCAAATCTTTTTGTGTAGCGTGTTATGTCTGAAGTCCAAACATGAACGACTCCTTCGTATGATGCGGTGAAAACTTGAAGTGAATAAATTGAGCCCAGGTTTAGGGTAATTGAGTCTTAGATTTTGAAGTTATGATTCTTTCGTGTAAGGCGATATCAAGCTAATAATCTTTCTCCAAATCAAATCTAAGGATCATAAGCTTTACATATCATGTTCACAAGCTTCAAGTGTAAAATAGAGTTTTGACACATATTATGTTAAATATTTTGTTAATTTTAACGTTTTAGTGGTAAATTAATAATACTCAAAATTTTAGATTAGAAAAACGTAGTTATTAAAAAACCTCAGTGATGAAGTGATACATCATAATAAATCAAGTGAGTATTTAATAATATCTCTTTTAAAATTTTTAATATGAATAATAAGTAACTCCATTTGGTATCAAAGTGCAAAATTGATTTGGGAATACAGATAATTATGTGTTAGGTTCAACTTTGTAAGCGATTGCCACTCAAGCAGTAGCTTGGTAATCGCCAACCCCTCCATCGAAATTGAATTGTAAATATTAGTGAACTAATCGTAATTAGAAAAAAAAAATCGGAACTAGTTTAATTAGGATGAAATTTGTTTTTGTGTTTCTTTATTATAAATATTTAATTTAAGAGATTCATTTGATTTGAATACATTTTGGTTGGTGGTCTTGGCTTGCTGATTTTGGAAAAAGTAACCATCTGGTAAAGAAAATGAGAGTCTTGTAGAAAATTAAGGAGTTGAGAGTAACATCAAACTAATCCCTTGTCATCATGTAAATAAAATATTCATAAGAACCCACATCATATGACAATAAGCATAACTTTTATCAAAGGTAAAAAGAAAAAAAAAAAAAAGAGACATCACAACATGAATATGATAACTACTGAGTAGACAATGTTCCGAGAGAAAGAAGAAAGCTAGCACTAAGCATAAAAGCTATATAGCTAACTTCAGAGTTGCAACGAATTTCATCTTAAAATCCATGCTTAACCAATAATCAATGTTTCTTGTAAACGTAGGTAATAAGTGTTGGTGAAGCTAGAAATGGTAATTTTGTGATGGAAATACGCCAAGTAATAGACATGATGGATGACATGCAGTTGTCAAGAATGAAATATACAGAATTTGAGTTAAAGGGAAAACAACAATGCCAAGCTTTAGCAATTTCATCAGCTAGCCTCTTGCTTGAGGGGAAAGAAATAATGTCAGCTTCAGCTTTGGAGTGAGGGTTTTGGTAGACTTACAAGGCAATGTTCGTATGATCGCTTGCGTCACCGGCTATGGTTGTTGACTTGTTTTTGATTTTCACTTCTTCCTTTTTTCTTTCCCTTCTACACTTATGCTTTCTAAGCAGGTTATTGAAGAGAGGCAAAATAGATAAGGGGATTTCGGAAACAAGGCATATTTCTAGAAGGGCGTGAAATTGTGCTAGAAAAGAGAATTTGCATTGTTGAAGTATAGAATATTTTAAAAACCCAACGTGTTTGTATCTAATACAACCATAATACATTTCTTCCTCTATAAAGTGGGTACCCTTGTCGTTTTATTAGCTAAACCAGTTGGAAGTATAAAATTTTTAATCTTAATAATGTTTCCTCTGTTGCCTCGGCGTCTAGTATTTACTAAATTGGTTTCAGGAGACGACCAGTTCACTTCTTTTCTTACTGCATTGAAGAAGATTCTGGTGCATGCAAATAGGAATCGTGGACGCTTTCATATGATTCAAATAAATATCTCGGCCCAGGTCAGAGAACTCAGCATATCACCTCCTTTCGTATCATGCATCATAACTTCACAAGAGTGATGAATCTTCATAATATGGACCAAGCAAGCAACATAAATTTGCTAAGTTCCTCCTTCGATATGGAGGAAGTTAAATTACGGACGAGGAAGAAGGAACTGTTACTGTTACAACCTTTAGCAGACCTGTCAACTGAGATTGACCCATCAATCAAAAAAGCTAAAGGTAAATGGAGGGGAGAAAGATAAGAGTTAAATTCACAATTTAACCCAAAAAAAAAATCGTTATTTTTTTTATCACTTACTGAAATTCCCAACCTTGAAAGGACCAAAGGATTGCTTTGTCTTCCTCATCTCCGTTGGTTTTTTTGGTGATCTATCTTTCTCTTTGTAGTTTGTATCATCCGTTGTGTGCCAAATTACAGGCATGCCCTTTCCGAAGTAATAATTACAGAAATTTTTTTTGAAAGTTCTAAATTTTCAGGCTTAGACTAATAAATTTTCTTTACAACACAGCAGCACTACAGCTGTCAATAAAGATATGCTTAGCCTAATGAAGATAGGTTTCTAAAAAGCTATTAGGGACATTATAGTACTTTCAATGTCAACTAACAGTCAAGCAATCAGGTAACCGACGGCGGGGGGTTTTCACTAATAAACGCATCTGCAGACATGGCAAGCCGCAGGGGAGTAAGCTAAAGAACAAAGATTCTGTCTGTGTAGGGTTAACGCGATAGCCTAGGAGGAATCCATACTTATAAATAAATTATCCTCCTCCTTGGCAAATCTGCGATTGTCAGTAATTTCTCCACATGTATGTAATTCTCTCCTCAGCATTCTGGATTTCCTCCCCCTGTGTTTTTTTTTTTTTTTTTTAATTTATTACATTATTTAATTTATTACATTATTTATGTGTCTTAATTAATGTGATTTTAATATGTACAGGGGAGCTATTAAATTGGAGCTTCGATGTCCTCAAAAAGTAGATGGAATCGCAATTGATCCTGAACCTGATTGGAGTTTCGATGCTCTTTTATCTGAACTTAATTCACTCGAAACGAAGCTCAATGCCTCTTCAAAGCCGGTGCCTTTCACCAAAACAAAATCCCGGTAACGCATCTTCATTATCTCTTTTTGTTACTATATATATATTGGTTATGTTGGTGTGCACGTTTCAAGAGTTTCTTTCGTTTTTGTAATATGTTGTTTTAGAGAAATTTCAACTGGGAAAAGTGTTGAGAGAAATGCAAGGGCATTTGTTATTCGTGTGTCTGATGATGAATTGGAGAATGATATTGAAAGTAAGGGTGAGGAGGTTCACAGTGGAAGCTTGGTGGCAGCGAAACGATTCAGTTGTGATGAACTTTATTTGAGGTATGTTTTCCTTTCTGGACCTGTAAATTTGTGTGCCCTTTCCAACAACATAGTTGCACTTCCAATCTCCTATTGATGTGGTAAGTTGATGTTTGTTTCTTCAAATAATACAAAGTGTATTGCGGGTTTACTTTTATCTTTCAGCGAGAGTGAAGATTCTGATGACGACGTAGCACTTGGAGGCGAATCATTTCTTATGGATGAAGTGGGGCTAGCGGACGGTGCTTTGGTTGAGTTAACCCATCAGCACCAGCTTGGAGTTAAGGTTTGTGCTTTGTAATATTATCTTATGTTATTTAAGCGGTGACATATGGGATTAAATGATTATAATTTCACACTGTTTTTCATTTTTTTCCCCAGTTTTGGGTGATTATATCTGTGATTTTTTTACACTTTTCAGTTGTCAGAGGTAGTAGAGAATTGAGAATTCTTTGATTTATTTGTTTGTTAACAATGGCTTGTTTAATAACAGGAGGAGATTAGGAACCTGATTTCGACATTAGAGACACAGTTAATCAGTGAAAATGAACAGTCAACCTCTGCACTTGCACAAGTTGAGAAATATAGAGACATGAGAAGGGAAATGGATAGAAAACTTGATACTCTATATCAGCGGAAAATGTAAGATCGTATTTTCTGTTTCTCAATACAGCATGCTTCTTTCCATAACAAGGTTAAATTTGTTGAAATCCAAGTTTCTTCAATCATGCTTCTTGCTAAATCATTCTTTTCTGCTTAAAGTTTTAGTAGCAGAACAGTACCTCAGTTATAATATGAATTTATACTTATATGTACAGTTTAAATGATCTGTTGCTTCTGAATTCCAATTAAAACCAGGTATTCACTGGGAGAAATTTGTTAGAACAGTAGTTTCTTTTGCCTTAATTTGCATATGAGATTGTTTTCTTAAAGATCTGTTTTATTTGGTTCTTCTAAGATAGTTGAGGGTGACTGTAAATAGTACTACTTCCTGAGCCTATAATTCTGAGTGAGATTGGGTATTTGAAGATATTGTAATTCGTCAAATGGTGTAATTGCAACAGAAGCTGCAACTTTATTTCTGTTGATTGAATCAATTTTGCAGGTTTAATTTCATTTTTAAGTTTTTGCTTTGAAATACCAATGCATCCATCTTCCTGCTTTTGAGAATTTAATTTGTTGAATTTCGTTTCAAACTGTTGCTCTGTGGTGTGTTTTGATATAGATAAGGTTTAATGTCTGATATGCCTTGAGAGTATCTTGTATTGTTATTCTCTGGGATAATTTAAGATCATTAAAATCCTGGAAATTGACCTTTTTTATTTTTTTATTTTCTAAAAATCACTAGTGCAGAAGCACTAGATAATCATTTGACTGCTGTCCAGCGGGACCATGAACTCAAATCGCAAATAGAGGAAAGGAAAATAAGAAGTGATGCAGCTTATGAAGAAGCCAAGAGAAAGGAAAGGGCTCTTCAAGAAGAAAAACTACGTCAAGAAAAAGTTAAAGCAGAGGCAGAGGTTTGTTGTTTACATATCTATGTGTGTAATCTATAGCTATCGTATTTCTGTGCCTGCAGTGTTCAAGTTTATTTTTAATGGTTTCATTCTGGTATATTAAAGATTAATATTATCTGTAATTTAATGCTGATATTATTTAAGTGCTAGCTAGAGTAAATATAAATTTAATTTTTCCAGATGCAGGCTAAACTTAGAGCTGAGGAAGCAAAAAGAGCTGCCTTAGAAGCTGAGAAGAGAGCAGCAAAAGAAGCGGCAGAAAGGGAAGCTGCTGGAAATTCTAAAAGGATTACTGCTGGAGTGTCTCAAGATGGAGCTCGTGGACATCAACTGGATGACAGTTCAGCAATTGCAGGTGCTCAATCTAGGGGATCTGGATCTGATGGAACAAAGAAACTACAATCAGCTGGTATTTAATTTTTTATCAGTTGCAGTAAACACCTTCTGTAATCATGAAATGACTTTCTTTTTTCTTCTTAAAAGTTTCAGAGTCCACTGACAGTTTAACATGTTCAATTAAAAATGCTTTGTCTGAGTGGACATTTTCCTTATTTATAATCTAAGATTTTGCCTCATCTGATGTTGGTAGCACAGTCAGAGCTACTGAAAGTGCTTTAAACATAGAGCAAAAACAACTACAGAAGCTTAAAGAGTTGGATGAGGAAAACCAGTCATTGAAATTAAGCTCCAATAAGGTACTTCTACCTCAATACATGCTGAGTTCTATAAGCTCTAAATTGTTTCGGCTTTCTGAATCAAATATAATTTGTATGCTATTGCAAATTTTTAAATTTTTAAAATTGAAAAACTCAATATTTAATTTCCTTAATCTTTTGTCTTGAAATTGTAATTTATTTTCCTTAATTTTCTTTGGGCATTTTCGTGGGATACATACTGCATTCTGTATAATGTACTTTCCTTCTTGGTTAGGATTTCAGCGGCTATGAAAAGGATATTTCCAGGCTTATAAGACAAATTCGGGGGCTGAAAGACAATGTCAGGTAAGATAGATGACTCCATTTAGCTTATCGCATAATCATACGTGGAACTTCGTTTATTTAACAAACACTTCAGTATCAGTATTTGATAATGCATTGAATTACATGAATTTCAAACATTTCAAGTTGCTTTATGATAAATTGAACATTATCACTTTAATTTAGCTTTAGCATGATTTTGTATGCTTATGTTTCTTAGATTTCGCGTTGTCTTATTCTGACAATGGAAGCGTATAGCTGAAACATTTGAATCTTTTGTTCTACTTCCATTTTGATTGAAATTCTCAGACATGATAAATTTAGTATTTCTGGGTTTTTTTTTATTTAAATTTATTTACTTCTTGCAGGACAAAAGCAAGTGAACTTGTTAAGATTTTAAACAATCCTCTTTGTCCTCAATCCATCAGCCTTGCAACTTTTGCCAAGAAGGTAATAGCCCAGAGTCATCCATCATTCTTATCTATCATTTATTTTACATAATTATTGAGCCCAGAATCATGGAGCCCATCATCACCGTTGATAGTATTTTCATTTCCTGTACATTTCTTGGAAGCCAAATGGAACCTGCCGTGAGAAGCTCTTAAGATAATCATTTCTGCAATTCATAGTTATATTTAGCGACTTAAGCATTCCTATTGCAATTATCATGCCATTATGTGAGGTTCTATTGCAAATTTAGTTACAGAACATGATAAGTGAACTTGAAAGACATTCTAACGTCATTCCTCATTCTAATACTACAGGTTGTCTCCCGTTGTGAAACCCCTGATGACAATGTCGCTATTTCATGTGGCTATGTCATTGTTTTGGTTACATCACAGGTAGTGTATGTTTGGTTTACTGCCTTTCATTTAAAGTAAACATTTAAATTCTCTTCATTTTACTTTTCTCTCTGGATACAGCCGTCACAAGGATATGAAATTCATCATAGATTATACCTTTTCTAAAGGCTTTTAGCATGCCTCCACTTTTTAAATTACATTTTAGATTTAATTGGAGGCCAAAAAATGTTCAACAATAGGACAAGAATTTTGCTAATAGCTAAACCAAACACAGGCTCATCACCTTACCCAGGCAGCTGAAAGAATCAAGCCCTCTGGTTCGTAAAATTTTTAAGAGCTTGGAGGAAAAGTACATGTAAATTAAAACACGAACATTACTTTGCTCATCCACACTCGCATCAAAACTTATACCACCCAAGTTGGATCCTTGCCATTGCACGTCAGGTAAAATTTGTACTGATAGCCCTGGAACAGGTTGTGTCAAAAGTTTTTTAAGTGGACTTAGGATGGATGGCAATTAATCTAGGCCAGCCAAGGCAGACTAGGCGACAGACATGTCTAAAGTTTCAGAGTTTATTTGCACATTATGAAGAATTATTTCTGAGCTGTTGACTGGATAATTATCTGAGTTTCTTTGTATTTGTGAATCAGGTCCCACAAGTGATGGATATTATTCTTGGAGAGTTCCATAGAGCTTGCATCTACACTGTCCCAAAGCATATAGTATACTCAGAGGTGACCCAGTTTTAAGCTCACTCAAGCCTTCTTTTGATTATGTTTCATGACATAATGATTATGTTTTCCAGTATGCTCTGAGGACACATTGTTCTAACCATTTCATTAAAAATTTTCATCTGGAAGAAAATGCACTGAGGTTATTTACCAGTTACCCATAATTGACCGACCCTTTGAAAATAATATGTCATGCCAAGGGCACTGACAGATGAGGATCTGGGGGGGAAGCAAAATCCTTTCATTTTTGAAAGTGAACCACACCTCTACCCGCCCACCACAACCCGACCAACCACCACCACTCTCCCACACACCCCGCCTCTTCACCTCGCCCCCCCCCCCCCTCTCCCCCCTCTCCCACCAACCCCCACCAAAAAATAAAAAATAAAAAATTCTTCCTCTCTCTCTTTCTCTGTCTTAATTCCTAACCTTGCCTAACTTTGATCCTGAATTTCTGGAATAAAGTCAATAGATTTTCTTGTGATTGTTGCTGCTGCCGCCGCCGCCGCTACTGCCAACATACTGACTCTAATTAATGTTTTACTAGTTCAGGCTGCATTTGAATCAGAAGAGGCTTACTATAAAACTATCGGATACCGTGAGGAAGACGGAAAGATAGAGTCTCTTGAGAATTATTTGAGACGATTAAAATCTTACATGAGATTATATGCAGCTCTTATTCAGGTTTGTCGCTTCTAGACTTCAGCATATTCATCATACTCATGTGCTTGCAATTTTGGATGAACATTATAAATACTGTTATGTGTGCCGTATAGTGAGTCATAGCTACTTCCAAGTCTCGTTTAGTCAAACAACAAAGCATGACCAAGAATGCTTGTTTTGGCAGACAGAAATTCCGGGTGTCCAGAACGCACATGGCCTGAAAGAAGGTTGGGCATGGCTTGCAAGGTTCTTAAATGCTTTACCTGCCAATATATACACTGCTGTTGCATTGAATGCATTTCTGCAAGTAAGTTGCTGCAGATACCTGATGAAATTTTATAAATGTTTAGAAAAAAAAACCAAGGAGTTTGAAAAACAAGTGTATATTCTGCAGTTGGCTGGCTTTGCTCTCTTCAAAAAATACAAATCTCAGTTCAGGAAGATATTGGACAATATCTATGACAACTTCCTGAATGCACTGAAAGCACGAGAAGATTCAAAGTTGAATCTAGTTATTGCTGAGATTCAATATTACATAGAAGATAAAAAATTCCTCGACGAACCTGAAGGGAGAACCCTGCAGGCTCCTCCGCTATCGAGTACCTTGGTGCCCGAAGCTGATTACCAAGAATATGGTAGATATCATCAGTATCAAGAATATGGATATCAATACCATTGACAAGTGAACTATGTTGTATGTCTTTTACCCAGCTTGAGAGAATTCTCAAAGATAGCCCTTGCCCACCGCAGTATCATTGTATACTCAATTTTTAATATTAATAGATAAAGATTTGCTCTTATTTTTTGGTTATGGCTTTTGTATTGCAATTTCAGCTCCCCAGAATTCGATTAACGTTATTAATCAAGGATCATCTACAATGTTGCTATGATTTCAGGTATCTCAAGTGCTACGATTTCATTGCACTGAAACAAACGACAAATAAATATTACTGCAAAATTGGTCATACAAGTACATCTTCCATCAAAGCACGTCTGAAGTTTGATCCTAAATTTAAGGTTATGTACATCAAAACAAATTTAAAAGTTTAGAAATATGAACAATGACATTGGATTTCTACTATGATCTGTTACTTTCCACCAAATTATACAAATTATGGTTAAAGAAAATTTAGCAAATAGCACAAATGAATGACAGGATGAGGATGCTTCTCAAGTGCAGTACAGCTCTATTAAAGCGGAGAATTTTACTGAAATAATAGTCCTCCAAAACTTGTGGCCATCAGAAAATCTAACAAGCTTAAATCTGTTCTGTACTTGAAACACCATGCTGGCAGCCGCTATATAAGCTTGAGCACCAGATTGCGAGCAACTACATCCTTTTGTCTCTAGGCCATGATTTATATGTCCACTAAGTTTCTGACAACCCCTGCAATTTAAGTTCCATTTTAGTCTCTTCATAGAAATTCATCTGTATTTCGCAGACAAAATAAAAATGGATGATATGTCTATGGTTAACCTTTTGTCTCTTGGGGAACCTCAGCATTTGAATCAGCTAATAGGCTATAGCCAAACCAAATAAAAAATTTAGATGCAAACTGGCTAATAAAGCCTGATTCTCGTCTGTATTGGGGTCCGACAAATGGGGCATGATTGGAGGTCTTCTCCACATTCACAGCACGTCTGAATAAAAAAAAAATAATAATAATAAAATAAACCAGCCTCAATGAAGTAACTTCCAAGTTCATGATAAAATTGATGAAATGTAGTAATTCATTTACCTGATGTCCGCAACCGAAGGCCATGTTCTTTGGATTGCTAAGACAAATGGGGCACAGCTGCTCAAGTTCAGCAATAAAGAAAATTGTTAATGTCCTTTTGAGTTAAATGAGAAAAATGATGAGGTAATAGCGTAAGTAACTACATTTATACTAATAAGAAATGAGGTTTTGGTAGCATATCCATCATTGTGCAGAAGAGAATATACCTGGTTATCATAGAGAGAACCAGAGGACGAAGCTGTTCTGACCGGTGTATCATATCCAGAATGAGCAGGTGCTTGTGCATCATATCCAGTATAAGGAGGTACAGATTGCTGAAAACTGCTTGATCGTGAAGGTTTTCTGCTGCTGCTGCCGAAAGATGATGCACTATAAAGCGGTGGGGGAAGAGGAACCCTATCTGGAGCATTCATACCATGCTGCTGACTTTATATAATTTTTTTTTAAAAAAAAAATAGAATTTCAAATTTTATACATGTCTAAATAAAAATAAAATGTGAACTAGAAAAAACATCTATATTAAATTCTGATGATTACCCCAATATGCCAAGCTCAAGAGTTGCCTTATATTGAGAAGGTATTTCCATTAAAGCTGCGAGAGCAAATTCAGTCTCCTTTCTTGATAGATCCATATTCTTTGACATGATTTCAGTGAAGTTCACAAACTAGCACAAAGGAAAAACAAGCAAGCGTTCCTTACTAAGGATACTGGACATGGTTAGCCAATATATTTCAACAAGTAAATGACATACCTGAAAATTATCGAAAGCTCGAGCAGGGATGTTGTCATCAAATTCCTTCATCATATCCCAAGGCCCATCTCCAACTCCCACTAAAATTATTGACAAAGGGAATTCACTGCAAATAAACATGTATGAGAGTATGCAATTGGAAAAATATAAGAAGAAAGTTTCGGAAAACTACCTTGCTTGAACAATTGCATCAATTGTCTTTTTCTCTTGAGAACTGAGCTGACCATGTTGTGTATCAACACTTCTTGTAACCTAAAACAATAGACAACTTCTGTAAGATGAAAAGTGGTACACAGGAACCATTGAAAATTGAATTGTAGACAACTTCGGCCTAGAGGAACAGAAATGGTATCCAGATACAAATCTCAGACGAGTTTCCGCAAAAATTTGGACAATTCTAAGCTCACCTATTCTCATAATAGCTTATTAATTGTACAAGTGAATGTATTCCACTACAATAAAATCGTTTAGTTCCCATATCTTACAACAATGAGAAAAATATCTAGATCTATTCTTCCATATCCAGTGGAATAGTTCGTTCTATGAAAGATTAGATGCTGGTAAAGAGCCAGCAGCATCGTCGCAAGTTTTGGGATTTAATTTACTATATCTGCTAAATCTAATTACCTGGCCATCAGCAATTATAAGCAAAACATGGTATTGGCCTCCACTTTTCTCAACAATCGTTGTGGCCATTTCAATGATTGGTGCAAAAGACGTTGGTCCTACCACCAGAGCACAGGATCCATCTGGTTAAACTTCAGGCACGCCATACAAAGGAGACTAGTGAAAAAAATAAAACTAGAACCAGGTACCTGCAAGTCGAAGACTGGGAACTATTTCTCTGTACCGTGTCAGCACTTCCTCAAATCCATTGCAGCATCTCTCATCAGGGTAGAAACTGAAGACATCTTGATCATGCGTCGATGCTGCAACAAAATATAAGTGACAAGAATCACCTCTTTTTGTCTTTTTTTTTTTTTTTCAAAGTTATAATGGCAATCTAATTCTCTCCCCACTCATCTGAGCTGGCGTCGAACCCCAGACAACTTGCTTTCACTCAACAGATTTTACCAACTAAATCAACTAAATTAGCTAGCGCCCAAGACAAATATCATAATAAGAACAGAATACTAAAGACACCGGTTCACATGGAACTGGTTCACATGGAATATTACCATCTCCAAATCCAATGCATGGAATTAAATTATCCTCATCAAAAGCTGATAAAGTCTTGCCAATGATGGATATTGCTTGTTCATAAGGATTTTGACCGTGTCCAATGTGATGCAAGCTCCTCCGGTTGAATGACCTTGCTCCTGAGTTTGAAAGAAACTTATTAAACTAGCTGCATCGAGTCATTATAAACATTCAAAGCATGAAGATGATACAACACCTGTCCACTCATTGCTTTTCGTGAAATCTATACCCACAATGAGATTAGAAGACTCCAAGCCAGCATGTGCAAGAGCAGCAGTGACCTGTAAGATTCACCATACTCATCATTTACAAACTTGACGAAATTTTTCAATCAAAACCAGCTCATCAGTGAAAAATTTCAATAGAACATGGCAAAATTTTCAGCAGAACTATCGGTACTTTATTCAAACAGAACTAAGCAATACAAAAGAAACTGCATAATCTTCACTAGGTAATTGTTTTCTTGTACAAATTAATACAGAAACTGAAATCTTTAAGAGAGAATTTATTTGAAATTTCTCATAATAAGTGTTGATCCCGTTTCAGAAACACTGATGTTGACTACTAAACACTTGAGTCATAACAATGGGTTTTATGTCACCAACAGGAAAACTATGATAAAGACATCCATATTTGAAAATACATATACCGTTGACATATTTCTTTACTCTCCTTGATTGTCCTATCAAATCCCCAACATCCACCCTCCTACTCAACATTTAACACCATCCACACACAAATTCCAGAAAATCACAAAACAGAACAAAGTATAAAAATCCCAAATCACAAACAGACAGAACAATGGCTAACCTGATCCAAGCTGTTGTAATTATCATCAATCCTTGAATATTTCCTATCTAACAGCCTCTGCGGCTGGGGTGTCTGTGAGCCATAGTTAAACGATGGAGAAGGGTCATAGTGATGCTGAGGAGTGTAATATGGGCTTGCCTGAGGATATGGAGATTGCGGGTACCCGTAATTGTTCCAAGCAGATGAACTGGAAGATCCCCTTGAAGAATAGTGGCTCCCACTTGAACTCTTAGAGCTTTTACCTCCCATTGGCAGCAACAAACAAAACTCACTATCTAAACTTGTTCACAATTCAATTAACCGAATCTCCCTCCAAGAAAATGGCAGCCTTGCAAAATCTAATACCTGCAAAAACAAATTATCTTGATTATAAATAGCATCAGCAAGAGCCTTATACATCAAAGGCGGCTAATAAAACTAAAAACAATATATAAATAGTTGACTTTTTTTCACCTAGCGTTGCCATAATCAATAGCTTTGGCAAATGCAGGGAATAAAGAACGTAAATATTCAGAATTTTGTGATAAGAAAAAGAACTTAATCGTAGAAAAACTAAAAGTCTGAAACAAAGACCAAGAAAGATATGAAAATGAGCAGCTTTAGATGACCTATTCAAACGACACCGACCATTGAAACTTCTTGAAAATTATTACTTGCTAAAGATCTCACTACCTGGAAAACCCGAGTATTGAAAGTGGGTATTCTATTGAGAAATGGAAATAAACACGCAAGAAAAATATTACAGTTGAATTTGAAATAGTTCGATGATGCATTATACATGTACAGAACCTCACCAGCAAGTAAACTTGATCAAATGCAGAGTCAACTCAAAACTCAAAGTTCGAAGCCCACTGTTTTCAATTCAACCAATGGGATAATTAAAAGAAAGTTGCCAACTTTTGATGAGATCAAATTAAATTAGTTAATTATCTCTGCTAACATTGGTCGTTAAAGGGTCATTATCTTGATTTACAACTTTTTTAAGTACTGATAATTAATTCGAGACATCGACCCTGAATTGGAAGTCATTCATCCCAAGTCAATTATTAATATTTACCAATAATGCAGGCGTATATTCCAACCATGATTGCGGTATTTAATAAAAAAAAAAAAAGAAAATTTCCGAAATCATTGCGTGTGTATGTGTGTGTGTATATATATATATATATATATATATGTATATGTATGTATTGGCAAAATAAGATTCCCTATCTCTCTTTTTTATTTATTTTATTTTTTTAAATAAACGTAGAATATAAATGGGGTTACCGGAGCATTAATGAATAGCTTCCTTCTGAACTAATGGATTCGAAAATTAAAAAGATAGGTGCATTTACTCCAATCTTTATTTTATAGGCTTCAAGAGATCAGAGATGCACTCAAATTCCACGTCGTCTATAAATTAAGACTTATGATAAGGTGTAGTTATCCTCTAAATGGAAGATAAATCATTTTTTAAAACTAAAAAGAGTATAAAAAAAAAAAAAAAAACTCCAATTCATTAGGAGTTGATGAGGAGTTTGCGTTTTGTCGTCATTTTGTTTGTTCGAATTCGAAAGTTTCTCTCCTATCAAAATTTTTTTAGAAAAAATAAATAATTTAACTAAATAAATAAAATCCTAAAACTATCAAAGTTAAATTGGAATTCAAAATTTATTAAACTTATTATCCGTTTGCCTTAATAGTTATCCTTTTTGTTTTATTTTAAAGGCCAAAAATCGATTTTTTGCACTTTTTTATTCTATATTTCTTTATTATTGTCGTCGGTTGATTTTACTGTTATAAGCTTATTATATGCACATCATTATTATTATTATTTTCATATATATATATATATATATATATATATATATATATATATATATATATATATATATATGGTACAGTGTGGACGTGTTTTTTGGTTTGGTTGCTCTGCCTTTGCTTGGAAATTTCATGCGATTCAAATTATCTTCATCTTGACTGCGTCAACGACTTTGGAATTCGGTGGCTGTAATAATTGAACTGCCAAATAATGACTACCCCCAATAAATCTTATCTTCTTTTTTTTGATTACATGAGACTATTGCTCAAATTACAACTCATATGACATGAGACTATAACTGATATTTACAATCAGACTATTACTGGGACTAGATATCAATTCATATGAAGCCCTGCCCAGACTTTAAATCCTCTATAATATTCGAGGACTGTCTACTCCACTCACACATGGGTAAGGGAGAGACTACCTTCACTCAATTTAATTGAGGAAGGAATTACCCCCACAATGCGGTTGTGGGGGTTCGAACCGCTGCCCTCCAATTTGGAGGGCAGCAGCCCTGACCATCCGGCTAAAGGCCGGATGGCTAATAAATCTTATCTTCTAAATCAACTAGAACTCGCAGAATAATAATCTGAATTGTAATTGCTTTTGAAGAAATAAATATTAAGATCGATGTGCTAATAAATAAGATGAGTTGCTTGTAATAACAAGGGAAGTTTCGTTAATTAATATATAATTATTATGCATTTTTTCAAATAAGACTTTTAGTATTTATTTTGAACCACGTGCATTCGACTTAGGGATTTGTCTTTGGGCCTGGCCTGATTAGTTGTGGACACCCCAAATGTATGAAGAAGAAGATTGGCCCCGAAAAAAAGACAAAAAACAAAAGGGTAGGCCTTTTTACACCCCTCTAAATTCTTTATAAATCCCCTCTCTAATTAAAATTATTTAAATAACTAAAAATAACTTAATTATTTTTAATGAAAGTTCAATTAAATGTTTAAATAAATAATTTTTTTACATCTACACAATTTCATATTTTATATTTATATTGTATATTTTAATTAAACTTTTCTTTGCTAAAGTTTTAACATTTTAGGATTTATATGCATTTATAAATTAAAAAAATTAAAATAAATACTTTTTTTAAGGTGAAATTTAATGAGATGATGATTTATTTTCATTTATTAGTTAGTATCATTATAAATTAAGTTAGGATACTTTAGGGAATAAAAATTCAAAAAGAGTATTATAAGGATTTTTTTGGGGTGTTAAAAGCCCCACTTAAAAAAAAATGTAAAATGGGCCGGGCTTCAACGTATATTGAACCTTTTTAATTATCATTATTTATTTTAAACAAGGACCAGTTTGGTTGTATGTAGTTTTTTAAAATAATTGTTATTAATTGTACTTTATAAATAATTAGTTGTGAAATAAATTTGTTAAACATTAATAAATTTTATTTTTAAAGTATTGTGAATTTTAAAAGCACTCATATGTATTTAATAAATTTTATTATTAAACTATTGTAATAGTGCAAAAGACTAAAATAAATATAGTACTAAATAAAATTTATTTATAAATTTGTAAACACACGAACACATAATTTTTTTAATTGTGTATATATAATAATTGATAATTAAAATAAAATTTTGATTTTATTAATTATATATTTTTAAATTTTGTTATCTCAATATAATTAGTAATAATAATAATCTCTTAAAATTTGATTATTTTTTTCTTAATTGAATAAGGATAATTTTAGATTTAATAATATATGTAAGGATATGCATTGAAAGGTATCAAATATAAAACTGATTCTCAATACCATCTTTTGAAACGGCCCTTCTTTTCAAAATCTATTGTAGGATAAATTGATTTTGACAAAAGTTAAAAAAAAAAATTATCAAATATCAAAATTAACTTATAATTTTTTTAAATCATTTTTGAGTCTCTAAAAAGTAATGCCAAATTGGCCCTTAATATATTAAACTTTATTAAATGCGAATCATTTGGATCAATACACACCCAATCATACTATGTCATTTATGAAATGAAATAAAATTCCATTGTGATTGGTGAATTTAAAATAAATAATATAGAACAAAGAGAGAACTACAAAATTTTATATAAACTTATTTTGTATAAATTGATATGGCATAATTTAATTAATTAGATTAAAAAGTTCTTGATTTACATGATTTATGTGTGTTATTTTTTATTTTCATCAAACCAATAATTTTAGGCCATATAAATTTATACAAAATTTATAATTCTATCATTGCTTTTATACACAAACTCTTTGAGTAAAAATGTCATTAAAATATAAAAAATACATATTTTAATATATTGAAAATTATACTCAGCGGAAAAAAACAGTGTTAGATAGATATATTGCAGGATGCAAACAATCCTATTGTACAAATACAGATGCCCGTTAAAGATATGCCGCGGCTGTTTTTCTACTCGAATGGGAGGAAATGACTCCCTATGCCCAACCCAAACTTGAATTTAAAATTAAAAATAAAAGCAGTCACTCACACAGAAACTTTGATCTGATATTTAATGGAATTGAATCTTATCATTTCATCATTACATGCAATGGTGAAAACAAATCATGCGCTGCCGTGACTCTGACTGGATACGCGGTCAGTCGGTCACTATGTCCAGATAATTATTACGATTACAGGCAAAGTCTCCATCTAAACGTTGATCAAGATTACTGTATGACTAAACTTCCACGTGGCAAATATCAAGAACTCTTGTGTAACCTTCTTTGCCGTACCAAACCTCAACCTCATATTTTCCGTAATTTCAAATTTCTACAATTTATTATTTTATTATTATTATTATTATTTATTTTAAAATTTTTAATTTACGAGCAGGTAGACACCTCACACCGAGAGAGAAAGAGAGAGCTGGTTGGGAGCTTTCGTTGTTTGTTGCCTATCGCTTGGTAGCTCCGTCATCGTGAGGTACGATCTCCTTGGAAATTAAACTACAATTATCTGCTGCCCAAAATCAATTCCTTGGAGCAATCCTAAATACACTTAAAAATTCTCGAAGCGGATTAGTGTTTCGTACATAGGACGTAATATTGATTCTTGATCAGATTAGCGAACTTTGTTGTGCGGCAATAAAATTTATTTGAATGATCGGTTAAATTAAAGTTAGTGGTATATTCGGTCATTTTAATACGTAATGGCCAGTGAGGACGGCGACGCAGTGCTGAGTGACGTGGAAGGCGAGATCGATGTGCAAACTTCGTCCGATGAAGATTTTTCTTTCGAGAGATTTCGCGAAGTTCTCGCGGAGTTAAATCGCGAGAGGCAGGCTCGGGAAGCGGCGGAGAACTCGGCGACCGAGTTGAGCGAGAAATTCAACCGATTGAAAGCTCTCGCGCACGAGTCAATCAAGCGGCGAGATGAGAGCACGAGGCAGAGAGACGAAGCGCTGCGTGAGAAAGAAGAGATTCTCAGGTCCAATGACAGGTTGTCAACAGAAATAACCGAAGTTAACAAAGCCAAAGACGAGGTTGTTAAGCAGTTAGATGAAGTAACGAAAGCGAGAGACGGATTGAGATCTCAGTTGGATGAAGTAACGAAAGCGAAAGATGGATTGAGATCAGAAATCGAGAATTCGGCTCACATGCTTGTGACCGGAATTGAGAAAATCTCCGGTAAAGTTAGTAATTTCAAGAATTTCTCTGCCGGTGGATTGCCTAGGTCCCAGAAATACGCTGGATTGCCAGCTGTCGTTTATGGAGTGATAAAGAGAACAAATGAGATTGTTGAAGAGCTTGTTGGACAAATCGACGCCACAGCTAAGTCTAGGAATGATGTGAGGGAGCAG
This sequence comes from Murraya paniculata, assembly GCA_030449075.1. NCBI lineage: Eukaryota > Viridiplantae > Streptophyta > Magnoliopsida > Sapindales > Rutaceae > Murraya > Murraya paniculata. Next base: position 2,968,061 of record JAEVFN010000022.1, read on the forward strand.
ATGGAGCAAAGGAATTTTGAGATTGCCATTGAGGTGTCGGAGCTTGAAGCCACCATTAGTGGACTAAGAGAAGAGGTTGCAAAGAAAAGCAGTTTTATTGAGAACTTGGAGAAAAGTCTGATTGAAAAAGATCAGAAAGTTGCTGAGATTGAAAGTCAAGGGTTGGAGTTGAGGCAATTAGTAAATGAGAATGAGGATAAGTTGAAGAATTTGGAATCACAGTGGCCGTTGTTGGTTGATCAGTTGAATTATGTGTCAAAAATTCATGATCAAGTTTATGACATTATTAAAATCGTTGATGATGGTAATTTCGATCAGTCGGGGTTGTCTGAATCTTTGTTCCTTCCTCAAGAAACTGACATGGGGGAGAATATTCGTGCTTCGTTAGCTGGCATGGAGTCTATCTATCAGTTGACGAGAATTGTGGTTGAGAAGACAAGAGATTTGGTGGAGAAGAAGAGTCGTGAAGTTAAGAGTTTGACTGAAGCGGTGGGTCAATTGGTTAAGGAGAAAGAGCATATTGTTTCATTACTTAGGAGTGCTTTGTCAAAGAGGATGTCAGTGGATCCATCTTCCAAAACAAATGAGCTATTTAAGGTTGCAGAGAACGGTTTGAGAGAGGCTGGGATAGATTTCAAATTTAGTAAGCTTCTTTCCGATGGAGAGGTTCCTGTTTCTGATGATAAGGCCAATGGTATGGAGACAGAGGAGGATGAAATCTATAATTTGGTTAGTTTTTGTTGGAGTTGATTTATTGAAGTGTGCCTTTTCTTTTGTCTGGATTCATTTTCCAATTTCTTAGTTGTTTTTACTAAATGTATTCGCTCAGGCGGGGGCTTTGGAGAATATCGTTAAGGTATCTCAGCTAGAGATTGTTGAGCTGCGGCATTCTGGGGAAGAATTAAGGTACTTCCTATTGTTTTCAAATTGTAAAATTGCATATGATACTAAGAGATGATGTTTCTTCCTTTAGTATTTGAAATTACATAGATGTGGATTCTACATTCACTGACCAAGCATTGTTCTCTTTGCCTTATTACTTTAATTTATTAAGGGCAGAGTCGAGTTTACTTAAAGAGCATTTAGAGGCTCAAGCCAAGGAACTCAGCCATCGAATGAAAAGAATAGAGGAACTTGAGCAGAAGGAGAGAGTAGCAAATGAAAGTGTAAGTTATATGTTCAATTGACAGTATGTTCAATGATTTTAGTGTTCCTTATTTTCTTGTTGGTACTGATTGATTATTTGGCAAACTATAGTAGATGATTAGAAATCTATATAGAGAACTGTCATTGGCTATGCATATTGTCGATTTTAAGTTAAGACTTGGTATATCTGAATTGAAGGTTGAAGGGCTTATGCTGGACATTGCTGCTGCTGAAGAAGAAATTTCTAGGTGGAAAGCAGCAGCAGAGCAAGAGGCTGCTGCTGGCAGAGCTGTTGAACAAGAGTTTGTGGCACAGGTTTGCTTTCTGAGTTGCCTACATCGTGAACAGTATTTTCTTCTCATGTTGTAACTCCCCTCATACTGTAACTTTGTAAATACTATTTATTATAGCATCCCGATGTTTATTGGATGCAACTTTGGGGAATAATTATTTAACTTTTTTATGACAATATTGCCATTGTCTTGCTTTTGGTTGGTTTTTAGAATTGGAAATGTAATCAAAAGGGAAATGGTAAAATGCATTGAAGGAAAAAGAGAATGATGCTGTATTATTCTAAAATAAATGGCATAAAACAGATATTGTGAAAGCATTGCAAACAGAAAACCAAAATTATGATGTCATTCTAGAATATAGATAAGAAAATTTTAAACAATGCTTGAGAACTATTTTACTATGGCAATTACCTAAACATATGTAGGTCAAAGTCAGGCTCACTTGTATTTGAAGATCATTTGGAGCTTGATAATAATCGGATGCTACTTTCAGATTATTTTTAATACAAGTTATGGTTATGTCCAATCATTCTGGTTTGTATTGTATAACTGCAGTTGTCATCACTTAAGCAAGAACTTGAAGAGGCAAAACAGGCTTTGTCGGAATCTGAGAAAAAGCTGAGATTCAAAGAAGAGACAGCAGCTGCTGCCATGGCAGCAAGAGATGCAGCTGAGAAATCATTGAGGTTGGCAGACACGAGGGCATCTAGGCTGAGGGATAGAGTAGAGGATCTCAGCCATCAGCTTGAAGAGTTTGAATCAAGGGAAGATTCAAGAGGCCGGAACAGGCCTAGATATGTATGCTGGCCATGGCAGTGGCTTGGATTGGACTTTGTAGGAGTCCGCAGGTCTGATGTGCGACAACAGAGTTCAAATGAAATGGAGCTTTCTGAACCCCTTATCTGAATATAGTTTTCGTTTTACATTTTTTTTCCCTTGCTGTATTTATTGAAACTGTCAATGTTACAAAAATCAAAGAAATGATAGCTTATTGCCCCTTCATTCTTCAAGGCTTCCAAATCTCCTTTGAGCAACTTATATTTCTCATTGCAGCTTCCTGTAGAATTGTACTTTTCATGTTTTTGCTTGGTTTATGATTGATTAAGAATCTCTTATACCTCCATGACATTTGCAATAAAAGAATGATATTGTTTCTGGTTGAATACCTCAGCTTTTCACTTTGCCTTTTTTCTTCTTAGTTTCTGTTGTTTTCAGGGTTCACATGTTCTCTCTCTTGAAAATTCATATTGGAAATTAAAAAGCTTTTGAGCTAGTTGACCATCTTTAATCATGTACGAAGGTGAGCGGTCCATGTTTTGGATGTTGAACTCATGTAGTTTTTGTTTAGTTTTGAGCCACAGACTTCTGCATTGGCCAAAGGGAGGAAGAGAAAAATGAGTCAGACATGCCCTGCCTATTGTTATGTGTTGAAAAGTAACCGGAATGTTTTATTGGATAAAGGGCGATGAAGTATGAATCTTAAAATATAATATTGATCTTTAGAAATTCTTCAAGGCATCCTCGGCCTGTTTATTTGTTTATTTTTTGTTGCAAAAGAATATGTACAATGTTTCTGCTTCTTACTATGGGTGTTGTCCATATTGTAATTTTTAGTCAAAAGCTCAAAATTTTGGATTCTCTGATCAGGCTTTCAATTGTTATTCATTTTGAATTCTGAAGCCTGTGTAGTGCTCATGACCTCTTTAGTTTTCCCTTCTTAATTTTAGGTACAGTGGAGCAGTTAGTATATTTGTCTGGAAATCCAGAGCTTTTCTGTTGAAAGATCTTGACGACATGCATTGGTATGATTTTGACTATTTCTTTATTATTTATACATATTTATATAATGATCATGACTATTAAATTTACTACATTGTGAATTTTACTAAAGAAAAGAAAAATTCCCTATCATCTCAAATTCTAAGATGGCACTCTTAACATATCATCTTGATCATGAAACAATAGAGACAAGCAGAAGAGGAAGCCACATTGGTATGGTATGAAGATCCTCTGTAATTCACCTTGTATACATGAACTATTTCTTTATTACCTTTTGGATTGAAGTAGGCCAAATTCCTTAGTCTACATGTATGCAAAATATTATTCTTTTAGCCTACTATGTAATTGGTATGTAGGCACAATATTATGCTGTCAAAATTAGATTTCTTATATTTCTTTGCATATAAGTCATCTGTGTGTCTGTTTCCAAATGCATTAAATTTCAGATTTCTTATATTTCCTTGCATAGAAGTTGTCTGTGTGTCTGTTTCCAAATGCTGAAGATGTGAAGGAGTCTTACGTCTTGCAATCGCTTGCTTGATACTATGCATGCAACCTCTTCACATGTATGGTATGTCTTTACTTTTTAGGCCATTGTCAAGGTATGTAAAGTACGTAACATAGCTGTCTCAAAAGATTGAAAAAAAAAAAAGGCATGGTAACATAGGAATTAACTGCATATTTATTTGTTTCAAAATTTCATACTTCTGATGAAAAATCAACAGAATTTTAAGCCGATGGATAACAGTACAATATTTTTTCTGAATTTATTGAGAATGGCACTAAGATGTTTGACGGCTAACTCATCTTCCCGGTAGATGCTTATGATATTTTATGGCATTTCCTTAGAAGGTTACTACAAAGATTTTGCTTTATAGAAGTCACTTCACTTGTCGCAGCCCATGAAAACCCTAATCTATGAAGCTAGTTAGACATTGCAGGTCATACATTGCTTTTATGTTCATTATATCTAGCCCCCTTTCCACCCCAGCCTTAACACTAGCTCAAACTATAGTAATTACTCCCTAACCCTTTGTGTAAGGAGGGATTTTCATCTCTAAACAATTTATTTCAGGCACTTATTAATTTCGTACTATATGGCATATGCATTAATAAGCATCATGTAGATATCTGGCAATGCTCTGCTCATGCTGTTTCTGATGGCTGGTGTAGGTAATTGTGATTGGCACAGGGATGAGACGTGTCTTTTGTTTTTAGAAATTTTAAGACTCCGTCCCCTTGTTCAAGTCTTCCTCCTCCCTTCTGTTGGGCAATTTCCAGTTGAAATAATACAAGATTTGCAAGTGCAAGCTCAACTATTCCTTATACCTTACAAATCCTAATACATCTTCTAGGATCAGCTCCAAATGTTTAAATGTTATCAATGAACCTTTCGGGAAAGAATTCTTCAGGTTTCTTTCAATACTTGGAATCACTTCCAATTGCCGAAGCTTTCACTTGGATTATCCATTTAGGATAAATGTCATAACCATTAACTTTTAAAGTGATATAGTTTCTCTTGGAAGTAGCAAGGTGCAACAGGGATTCTTTGATTATCATCTTGGGATATGGAAGTTGATCAATATCTTTTTCTGTAACTCTTCCAGTCTTTCCAATGTGTCTTCTGAGTTCATCTTGTGCTTCATTCATCGCTTTTGGATTCCTAGCCAGCTCTGCAATTGCCTAGATCACAGTAATTGCACTGGTGTCTACTTCGGCCAATGATATATCCTGATTAACAAACATGACGGGAATCCTGAGAGATGTAGTTTAACAAGGACTGGCAAACTAGGATGAGGATGCATTACCCTATAGCTTGAGCGATGATGGTAGTAAGAAGGTTCTGTTCATAGTATGTGCCCGGAGTACACCTGTGGTACTGCTTGTCAAAATGTAGTTAGATGAGTCTCCGTACAATCAAGTAAAATTTACTTACTGACCTACTTGTGGTGGGCTTCAATGCTGTGTTACTCATTTTTACAGTTTGGTTGTAAGTTAGTGATCCCAAGTGGGGTCCACGGACATTTTGTGTTGTGAGGTAGCTGTAACGTGCAGAAACTGTAAACTAGCATCGTCCAGTAAGTAAATATAACTTAAGAAAAGCCATAATAAAAATTCTTTAGATGGGAAGAAACTGTAAGATAAAGAATTCAACCTTCAGCAAAAATGTTGAATAGAAATCGAAAATAAACTCTCATGTGTCATGTTACTTGTACTTAACTATTCAATTACCCAAAGGAGAGGTATCAATAACATGTGGTAGCGTATTAATTGTGATTCCATATTATATTTCTAAGAAAAGCCTAATGTCTAGGGTTGATAGGGATGTCAATAGTACCTTCCCAGCCTGAACTTGGACCAAACTGGAGCGATGCGGGTCGGCTAATACCTGATCCGGTATGAGGTTGGAACCCCGAATTTTATGGGAAAAAAATTTTAAAATATATATTATTTTGAATAATTACATTTATTTGGTCCATTTATTATTTATATTTAAATTTTTAAATATTTATAATTTATATTTTCATGTTTAATTTTATTAAAATAAAATTTAAAATAATACAATTATAAAATAAATTAAAAAATATACATATTTAATAATATAAATATAAAATTTGGATTTTTTAAGTTTGGAGAAAAACCCAGCCCTGATATTCAAAAATCATGCTCAGGCTGAAACCGGGCATTGCAATACTTGGGACCGGTTTGCCGTCTCTAAGTGTTGAACTAAGATTGAAGTTTGTATCTCAAGTAATATGGCAAATGGTTTGTCATTCTTATAAGGTCACGTAATAATTACTTATTGAGTCCTATCACTTTTCATTCCAAATAATGAATTTTAATTGGTATTACATTAGTTGGAATATAAATTTTGTATTCTAATTTTGTAAGTATATCACTCCAAACATATGAAGAGAAATAAAATACCCGTGAAGAATTAGAATATATTTTTGGAAATTAAAGCTGCTTACCATGAGTACGGCCTTAATATGATCTTTGTTATTTGCAGAGCTCCGTGGGCAGAATTAGCTTGATCCCTCTAAATTCGCAGCATGACGATCGATGATTTCTTCATGCTTTTGTTTTGTCGTTGTCTCAGCTTTAACAAGATGATCTTTGATCACCTGTTCGAAGAAAGAATCCACTTCCTGGAAAATGCTCTCAATCTTTGCTTGATGATCAGAGAATCCGTCAATGATCCAACCAACAAACCTAAAATATTCCTCTGCAATGAAGCCTCCTCCCGCAGATATAGCCTCTGCCATCTATTCATGGAATTTATGATTATCAAAATGACCCCCCTGAAATCCCTTTCCGAAAGCCACTCTAAGTAGTGTACTTCCAGATAGAGCAAATATCTTCGGAGAAAGATCAACAGAAGTAGCAGAAGATGATGCCTGAGAAATGGAATTCACAAGTGAGGCAGCTTCTTCTTCCCTCACGAACTGAAATGACTGCACCTTTTCCAGGCTGAATAATAGCTCGATGACAATTAACTTCCGCATCTGTCTCCAGTGATCACCAAACGGCTCAAACGCAACATCCAAATAGTTATATGAAAGCTTCCCGACGCCAATTAATTTTGCTTTGCCGCAGCACTCAAGGTCATGAACTTGTAGGTGTCTAAGGCCTCACTCCTAGACTAAAGTCCCATTATTAATTACCAATTTATGCCCCTGCATTTAAAATTTAATTATGAATTTCGAAGATTTCAAGAAAAATAACCTAATCTGCTAAAATTAGATTTTTTCCGACAAACTCTTCTAATTTTTTTTTTCCTAATAAAAACTTATAAACAAAAGTTCCCCATAATTTACAAACTAACCCAAGTTTTCTTTCCCCGTTTCTTTCTTTTCTTTGCTTTTCTTTTCTTTTTTGATTTTTTTTATAACAAGAACTATGGTTGTTTATTTGTAAATCTCAAAAGCATCATGAAATTAATAATTTTTTTTAAAAAAATAGAAAAGAATATGCAAATCCCATTGAAGACTTAAGAATGTAATTAGCCTTAGATACCATGCGGTAACTTTTTAGTCAATAATAATTTTTACAAAAATAGTAAAAGTATATCATAGGTTTATAAAATTAAATTAACTTAATTTTGAAGTCACAACAACAAGTGTTTACCAAATAAAAAACAACAGTTATCCAACTGCAATATTAAACAAGACCTTTTCCATTATGAGCCTTACATAATTACAAATATTATTTTGAGTGCAAATAAAATCAATAAAATGCGATGCTTATACAAGAATACAAAAATGTAAAAATACAAATATCTGTAAATTTTATTAAAAAAAATGCAAAAGAGACTAATCGTTTTATTTTAAGCTTAATTTGAAAAAGGGCTTATGTCCCGTTGATATCCCGTAATTTCGTTTTATCTAGCGGCATCCTCTGCTCATGCTATTTCGGATGGTTGCTGATGGTAATTTACGGGCACCAGGATGAGAGGTGTCTTTTTAGAGGTCGTAAGACTCTGACCAGTAGCTTCCTCCATGTTCAAGTCTCCTTTCTCTATTCCCTCGGGCAATTTCCAGTTGAAATGATACAAGAGATTTGCAAGTGCAAGCTCCACTGTTAATGTTCCCATTTGAATCCCAGGGCAAATTCTACGACCACCTCCAAATGGTAAAAACTTGAAGTGTTGCCCTCTAAAATCAATCGAGTTATCAATGAATCTTTCCGGAAAGAATTCTTCAGCTTTGCTCCAATACCTAGAATCTCTTCCAATTGCCCAAACGTTAATTTGCAACAATGTTTCAGGGTTAACGTCATAACCCTTTATTTTACAGTGCGAAATAGTTTGTCTTGGAAGCAGCAGTGGGCCAGGAGGGTGCAATCTAAGAGTTTCTTTGATTATCATCTTGAGGTATTCAAGTTGTTCCATATCGTTTTCTGTAATGCTTCCATTCTTTCCAATGCATTTTCTGACTTCATCCTGTGCTTTATTCATCACTCTTGGATTCCTAGCCAGCTCTGACATTGCCCAGATCACAGTAACTGCACTAGTGTCCACTCCAGCCAATAATAAATCCTGTTTTTATTTACAAGACATAAACATAATTAATTATGCAGGGAAGATGATATTAGGAGCCGCATGCAGTCTACTAATTAATAATGACTTGCAAATTTAACCAGGATGAAGAGGCTTTAATTAATTTGTATTCCACAGATTGAGTGATGAAGCTAATAAGAAGGTTCTGTCCATAGTATAGTTATGTGCCCCAGAATAAACCAGTGATGTTGGTGCTTGGCAAAATATTATTCGGCTAGAGAGAGCAGATACATGCCCATGAAGAATTAGAAAGAATGTTTTGTGGAAATTGAAGGTGCCTGCTTACCACTAGTACGGCCTTTATATGATCTGTTGTAATTTGTTGTTCTTCGTGGGCAGAATTAGGTTGATCCCTCTTAATTCGCAGCATGACATCGACGATGTCTTCATGGTCCTGTTTTGTCCTCTCAGCTTTAAGATGATCTTCGATTATTTGTCCCAAGAAAGAATCCACTTCCCGGAAAACGCCCTCAATCTTTGCTTGATAACCAGAGAACCTGTCAATGATCCAACCAACATACGGAAAACATTCCTCTGCAGTGAAGCTTCCTCCCACAGCCATAGTAGCTGCGAGCAATTCATGAAATTTATGATTATCAAAATGACTGCCTTGAAATCTCTTTCCGAAAGCCACTCTAAATAGTATGCTTCCAGATAGAGCAAACATCTTCTGAGAGAGATCAACAGGAATAGCAGCAGATGATGCTTGAGAGATGGAATTCACAAGTGAGGCAACTTCTTCTTCCCTGATGAACTGAAATGACTGCACCCTCTTGTTGCTGAAAAGCTCCATAACACATAGCTTGCGCATCTGTCTCCAATGTGCACCATATGGAGCAAACGCAACATCCAAATAGTTATATGAAAGCCTTCCGGCGCCAGTTAATTGTGCTCTGCCGCAGCACTCAAGATCATGAACTTTCAAGACCTCTCTTGCTGCCTCTGCAGAGGAGACTACAACGTAGGGTATACGACCAAGTTTGAGATGCAAAACTGGCCCGTACTTTTTGGACAGTTTCCACAAAGATTGGTGAGGTAGTTGTCCAAGTTGGAGTAAATTGCCAAGTAGTGGAAGCTTAGGAGGCCCTGGTGGAAGCTGCTGCTGCTTTTGGCTTTTCTTCGTGTTTCTTAGTATAAGCAGTAGAGGAATCAGGAGAAGAGGGAGCCAAATGGTCATGGTCATGGCCACTGTGTAGAGAGCCATAATCTAGTACTCTGAGTTGCCGTATAACCAGCCAGCTTTTACATATATTTATAACCCAGCTGGCCAGCAGGCGAGTTGCGGCGTTTGAAAACTAGCAGTTCTCGTCGGTGTGGACAACAATTAGCTGAATTCTGACAATTGTGTACAACATGTAGCATTGACTTGACTACTTATAAACGTACATGAGCAATACAATTTTGTGGGCAGAATAAAACGGTGTCGGTTTATCTTATTTTTAATTTAACCAATAAATTAACACTAGTGTTAATTTGTTTTGTATCAGCATTCTGTTAAATTTTTATGTCTGGTCCACATATTTATTCATGCTGTATTTATTTTCTCAGACTCGCTCGGTACTTTTTTTTTTACCACTTTTCTATATATTTTGCCTCATTGGCATTTAAAAATAAAAACGATAGTAACTTTTTTTTTCTCCCTGGTGATAAGAACAACAATAGTATATTGCTTTGCTTTTAAAAAAGAAAATGAACATAAGTATGAATTATTTATGATCTACTAGTCTGATGATGATACATCTAAAACCTACACATTTGGCATGTTGCTTGTTTAATATTTCATAGTACAAAAAAATTATTTTCAACTTATGTCGTTCAATGCTAGTTTTATATCATGGGAGTTGTTAAGTTACAGCAGCTGTAACTTAAAAAAATCCTTACATCATCTGTATTATAATAAATTTGCGTTCTTTTTTTGTTATTTATGGTCAACCCAAAAACAGAAAACACTTTGAAACTACAGTGATATTGGTTTGGTGACTCTATATCGAACAATTAGCTTAGGTTTGACAAAGTGGGCACCGGTTGCATCCATTGGAAGAGAAGCATGACTTAGTAAAATAAGGCAGCCGAGGAATACCACATCCACGCCAAGCTTAATTAAGTATTGAAGACAAAGCTATGTGCAAGTATGATATAAAGTGAAGTCACTGTTTGATTCTTGATGCTAATCAAATTGCTCACATCACTTTTCATTATTTTAATCCACACTGCCATGGGCGGAGCGTAAAATCGATTCATAATTACTTTGAATTTGTGATAGTACTCAGCTCAGTCGTAAAAATACTAAAATTATACTAAAATTGGTGTAGATAATTTTTAAGATTTTCAAATTTAATTTTTATAAAAAAAATAAAAATTTGAAATTTATTAGTTATTTTGATTCTATAAACATGAATTAGCCGTACCTGAATATAGAAAAAGAAAATTTAACAAAATAAGGTAATAATTAAAAAATATCAAACTACAAAAAAAAAAAAAGAGTTTTTCAATTTTCCCCTCCGTTATCTTTTTCCTTCTTCTTCTTCTAATCTTCTTAGTTTATAGATAAAAATATTGTATATTATTGTATTGACAATGAAACCATCATGTATCATTTCTAAAATACAAAAACTTGCTGCGTAATGCTGATCAATAAAAATTAGTCCCATGATCAGACTTCTCAAAGTTTGAATGGAAAAAATGAAAAGGGAACAAATCTTCAGTCAAAAATGATGTAAAAAAATAGTTTATTATGAATTATTCACGGAATGCATTTGCAGTGTTGAACAATGACTTGCACATTAATGGTAAAATTGGACTGTCAAGTCAAACTAAGCACGGCCCAAGTTGTTGACAAAAACTCTTCGTGGCTTCAAATGTGAGGCAACGAGTGGGTTATCCACTTAATACAAACACGACCCTCAAATGAAATTTATGCCGTGCAGGCATAGAAAATAATTTTGAGTGGACTTATTTAATTCAAACTCGTTTTCACATCCCATCGGGCCTTGACTTTGTTTACCGCATATATATTTTTTAAAATTATCTTAATACACCCCGCTAATTCCAAAGTTATCCCATCCTTTTTGCTGCCCCTCCCTTCCGCGCAGTTGATTGCTACCAAAATTAATTATTAACTCCGACAGGATTATCTTGTTAATTACAAATTTTTAATTAACACGATAATCCCGCTCAGGTGTTATCTCTATTTCTGTGTTCTATGAAATTTTTCTACTTAAATATATATATATATATATATATATATATATATATATATATATATATATATATATATATATATATATATATATATATATCTTTCTTTCAATAGTAGACCTATTATATTCTTAATCTCAAAATATCTTGAATATTTTACCGCCGCTTCATGATCTTTCGTTCTTCGTCTTTTTTTTTTTGGCCTTTTCAAGAAAAATTTTGACTAGTTTAAGAGGAAAGAGCTAAAAATTATTTGATCACCGGAGAATTTTCAAAAATTGTTTGATGGCAAGCAAAATTTCGGGCGTGGTAAGATAACTAACCTCTTTTATTATTATTATTATTATTATTATTAGCAGCGGCATTTAGTTTTATGGGGTTCATACCCTACTCACATCGATGGGAGGAGGATAAGGTTGTAATCAATACACTTAAAAATATTTCTAGCTTTATTGTTAATTTGGAAAATTTAAAAATTATTTAAACTCATTTCTTAATAGCGAACTTTAATATTAAGAAAATTATTTTTGCATCACTTTTATTCTGTCACATGCACATTTAACTACAGGAAAATATTTGCATGTTTTATGCATCATTTGGTTTCCAAATTTGTATCAGTCAGCTACTTTATCAGCAACACCATTAGGATCTGTTAAATAGTCTAAGCAAAATAATCATTTTATCATTGGATGGATTAAAAGATTATTTTACACTTTGAAACTTTGAAAAATAACAAAATTTATAATTATATAAAAAAATGACTGTAGACGAATAGGGAAGTCAGTTGAATGATCCTTATTTTGTTTTTTTCTTAACAATGTTCCCTTAATTAAATTTATAAATTTTATCATTTTCAATTTTTTAAGAGTAAAATGATCTTTTAATATATTTAAAGATAAAATAATCATTTTGTTTAGATTCTTCAATAGTGCTAGTGGCAAAGTGATTGATTGGTACAAATTTGAAAATATAAATGGTGCGTTGAACAAGCCAAAATTTTTTAATGATTAAATGTATATATGACAAAATAGTAGTATTGCAGAGATAACTTCCTCTAATAATGACTTTCAAAAGGGTGGTGAAATCCTTCCCCTCCCCCCTTCCCCCTCCTTTCCGCTTTTATATAAAAATAAAACCACCCCACTTATTAGATTTTCTATAATTACAATATTATCCTCAGGTGAAATGACTAAAATAGGTAAATAAATAATTATTAGTTAAATTATTATCTATTATAAGTTAGAAGTTAAATTTATTATACCGCATGAACTCAGGATTTTTTTATGTTCTTAAACTCTAGAGGAAGAAGAAATGCAAAGGGATGAATCTGGATGTGGGAGTTGATATTATTTCATTAAAACAAAAAAAAAATCAATCTGTATTTAAATATATATGTCCATCAAGTGGGCACAGCGAGCCGGAGCAACAACAGCGGCAACCCTAAAGGGAAAGAGCATGATCTGAAGTCCTTTTTCCAGCAAAAACGGATCCTTCGATCCAAAGTCCAAAAGATGGTCAAGTCCATGGACCCCTCGCTAAGATCCCGTGAAGACAATCCAATTCAGAACATTGTTTTAAAAGCTCGACGGTTTAAATTTAGGAATATGTTTGTGTTTCTGAATAAATTCACTTTTCTCACAGATAGGAATACACACACACGTACACCAGACATGAAGGTTTAGATGATTGATATTTTTAAATAAACAATTATTTTTTTAAATTAAAACAACCAAGAATCTAAAAAAATAAAAAAGAAGCAAATGTTAATAAGGGGGTATTTTTGGTATTTATGGGGTGGATTTACAAAATATACTCATTTTATTATTATTAATTTATCACAACTTCTACAGAAAGACATCATCCTTAAATAAGTGATTACATTACAACTCATCACAACTTCTACAGGAAGTTGAACAAGTTACAACAAAGCAACGTTGTTGTTGTTGTCTTTTATTTTTCTCATGGGTATACTACTGGAGGTAATTGACCGGCACAAGGATAAGAGGCGTCTTTTTAGAGAGTGTAAGAGACACACCAGTTGCCTCCTCCATGTTCATGTTAACACCATCCTCCTCCCTTCCATTCGGCAATTTCCAATCAAAACAATACAAGAGATTTGCAAGTGCAAGCTCCGACGTTATTAATCCCATATTCATCGCAGGACACATTCTTCGGCCGGATCCAAATGGTAAATATTCGAAATGTTGTCCTCTAACATCAACCGAGTTGTCAATGAACCTTTCCGGGATGAATTCTTCAGGATTCTCCCAGTATTTTGCATCTCTTCCAATTGCCCAGGCATTCACTTGGATCAACGTTTTGGGATAAATGTCATAACCATTGACTTTGAAATGATACAGGGTGTCTCTTGTAATTAATAGTGGGGCAGGAGGGTGCAGTCTCAGAGTTTCCTTGATCACCATCTTCAGGTACTGGAGTTGATCAATATCGGCTTCAGTAACTCTTCCTTTGTTTCCGATACGATTTCTGATTTCAGCTTGTGCTTTTTTCATCAATCTTGGATTCTTACAGAGCTCTGCCACTGCCCAAATCACAGTAATCGCGCTGGTGTCTACTCCTCCCAAAAATATATTCTGATAAAGCACACAGAGCATAGCAACAATATATAAGAGAAGGGACATAAATAGATTTGTCTTACAATCAATTTCTGATTTTAGTTTCCATTGCAATGCATGATGATGCTAAAGTGAAAAGGCAGCTGCATGCTTACCAGAAGTACTGCCTTAATATTATTTTTTGTGAGCCAAGCTTCACTTTCATTGGATTCAGGTTGATCTCTCTCAATTTTGAGCATCACATCGATGATGTCTTCTTGTGCATGTTCTTCTTTTGTTGTCTCAGCATGTTTGAGATGATCATCGATTATTTGTTGGAATAAAGAATCCAATTGTTGGAAAACTCTCTCGAGCTTTGCATGGTAACCATTGAGCCTATCAATGATCCAACCCACACATGGAAAGCATTCAGCTGCCGTGAATCCCCCCAAAAGAGATTCAGCGGCATGGACCATTTCTTCAAATCTATGATTATCGAAATTGCTCCCTCGAAATCTCTTCCCAAAAGCCATCCTGAAAATTATACTTCCAGTGAGAGCAAACAACTTCTCAGAAAGATCGACAGGGGAGGCGGAGGATGATGATTCAGAGATTGAATTTGTGAGCAGGGCAACTTCCTCTTCCCTGATGAATCGAAACGACTGCACTCTCTTCAAGCTGAATAGCTCGAGGACACTTATTTTCCGCAACTCTCTCCAGTAATCGCTATATGGTGAAAAAGCTATATCCGAATAGTTGTATGTAAGCTTCCCAGTTCCTGCTAATGGTGGTCTGCTACAACAATCAAGATCATGAACTTTTAATACATCTCTTGCTGCCTCAGCGGAGGAGATTACGACAAGAGGCACACGACCGAGTTTGAGGAGCATAACGGGGCCGTACTTTTTAGAGAGTTGCCACAAAGATTGGTGAGGCAACTCTCCAAGTTGGTGAAAATTGCCGATTACTGGAAGCTTAGGTGGGCTTGGCGGAAGCTGCTGCTTGTTTTGTGCTTTCAGCTTTTTCAAGATAAGCAGCAGAGGGATGAGGAGAAGAGGGAGCCACATCGACATGAGTAATATTGTTTGGACAGAGCTTCTGAAAGGGGTGATATTAGCTAAATTACTCTCAAGACAATGAGCTTCTGAAAGGGATGATATTAGCTAAATTACTCTATTGTTTATTTAGCTAATAAGTAATTTAGCTGAGTCACTCCTTTTGACGTGTTAAAAATCGATTGTTCCGTTATTGCCATCAGCAGCCAGTTTCTGTCAAGTGATATAATATAGTTCGTCTTTATTTTCAAATTCTGGTAAGATAACGAGCAACAAAGTCTTGATTGAAACTCTCTGCACCTAGGACTCGTTGACGTCTAATTTAACTTTCATATTTTCTATATGTTTCCATTTTTTTTTTCCATAGAAAGTTTTAGACAAAATTTTAGAAAGAAGATAATTTGAAAACTTTTTTTTACTTTCACTTGATTTTTATAGTAGCCACCTGATCAACTTCATTGTTTATTTGATAAACGTGATTTCGTTTGGTATAACATTTAGCATGTTAACATTATTTCTGTCGATAAACTTCATAGAATTCTATATCATTATTTTCTAATAATAATATGGGTTTTCCTAAGTTACATTTAGTATAACTTACATTCCATTAAAAGCATATACTAAATAGAAAAAAAAATTCATCATTTTTAATCTTCACACCGTACTAAATATAAAATGTAATGAAAATGGAGCTGTTCTAATGGGCGACTTAATAATGAATGAATAATGTACGTCATGCTTAGAAAGAGTAGTGGTGGCCGGCTCATTCCTCCTCCCAGAAAGATGATGTCCAAAACCAAAAGGGACCACTCTGATACTCTTTTGTTCGCAACTGACTAGTTGTATTATTCACAATAAAAAGTATTATTGTGAAAAAAACTAGTAAGCATTGCAAGTAACACTATTTTTCACTTATTATATCAACTTAGTCTTTCTTCAAAATTGACTTTATCACACGGCAACAGCAAAATGGCCTCTTTTTTTCCACAAGCATTACCATTCATCTAAAGGTAGGTTTGGGAGTAAACATTGTGCATGTAGAGGCGTGAAAAGTCCTTTACTTAATGTTTGGGACAAAAAGAAAAAAGAAAAAACAAAGAGTCAAAGAAAAAACTCTTAGACTTTAACATCAAGGAGTATCATCAGGTGCATGTAGTCGCGCACCTTATAGTGGGTAACTGTGCGCATGTCAAATTCTTATTGAGAGCAGAGCTGTGAAGCTCACAATCTCCTAATAGAAGCTTCACACTTGAGCAGGTTACTTGTATTATTCACAATAAAATATAAAATAATCACTTTGATTGCATTTCAGAATTGCCAATGCAAGAGCTCACCATGTTCTCTTTGTTGCATTTTAGGCCATGAATTTTGAGTTTGATAGAGTTCACTTTGTTAAATTTTTTAATCTAGCATTACTGGATCTTTAATCTAACATTGGGTTTATATGTAAAAAATTATATATTGCGGACTGTCAAATAATATTAAGCTCAATTAAAAGTGATTTAATTAGTTTTTTAGTTTTATGGGCTTTAATATATCTAATAGGGTGTGGGCTTTTAATGTGTAGAGACCTAATGATATTCTAATTCTATGATGGACAGAATTAAGAATACCTAATGACAACAAGAAAATGTTGTTTGTATAAGTGGTCATAGTCCACAAGTCACACGTAATATTTCTATTCTCTACTGATATCTCATCATCAGAGAGAGAGTAGTGAGAAACTTACAGAGTTCTCTAAGAAAACGTGTTGATCTGGAAGGCCAACCACACAACCCTAAAGAGGAATTCAGAATTATGAATTCAGGTACGCTTCCGCATAATTTATTATTGGTTCTTGGTGATACAACATGAGTGTTTCTGGGTTATAGGTGATAGTTTTTTAACAAATATTTTATCATAACAAGTGGTATCAGAGCCTCTTCATGTTGAATCATTAGGAATCAAATTTAATTTTGATTAATGATTAAATCTCTGATGTTCTTGAATTTAATAATAACGAAATTATTAAAATTATTGAATTTTAAAACATATCTCATATGGTTTATTTCTGATATTGTAAAATATTAGAAATCTAGAATTTGAAATTTTTTTTTCTTTTTCTTTTTTTTTTTAAATTTAGAAATTCGATTTAAAAAAAAAAAAAAAAAGGAAGTGGCGGCATGGCTGCCGCATGGAAGAAGAAAAGGAATAGTAATTTTAGGGTTTCATGGATTATATCTTAAAGCTCCCTTAGGTGTTACAAATTTTCTTTTCGGCATAATAATAAAGAAATTTATCTTTTAAGTCCTAAATTTAATTGGGCTTAATGAAACACCAGTTTTGGTCCAATAAAGAGTGGGCTTGATAGATTAAAATATTTGCAAAGCCCATGAAGGTAAAATTAAAAAAAAAAAAAAAAGGAGGGTTGGTTTGATTTGTGAGCTGGTTCAAGATTCGATTCGGGTCAACCGAACCAGTCCAGCCCAGAATCGGTCAATGGGTGACCGATCAACGGTCAATGGTTGACTTTTGACTCTGACCGTTGATCGATTTAACCCAAATTTTTTTATTATTTTTCTTCTCTTTTTTATGGTAATTTTGTGCAATTTTAAATTTGAATATTGGTATATTTATATGTATTTTAAGCTGAATTAGTTGAAGCAATTTGTCACCAAAGTAGCATCTCTTGTGGAAATTAATTTATTTTGAAATATGAAAGGTTTTGTACATTTAATTTCTGTGAATATCGATCGGCCCAAAGAAATGTCCATATTTAATAGAATTACATGTGCACTTGTGGTAATAAATATGTGATGATTATTCGGTTTTACATGTAAATAATAAATTGACCCAAATGAAGATTTATTGTTTGACATGTTCTTATTATCAGGGTTTGATTACTGCGCCAAGATATCACTTACAAGTTAATATTTTGTCTAACGATGAAATATTAATAGAGTATCCGGTATCTTGAGATGGGGTTTACCTTTATTTGAATTTAATTTTGTTTTAAAGACTAATATGAGCTTGTTTTGTTTGTTTGTTGTTCTGAATTCAGTTATGTCTACTGCGAATATTACTGCCAGCATCAATTCTATTCATATGCTAAATGGCTCTAACTTCAAATCATGGCACGAAAATCTCTCAATAGTTCTTGCAGTTATGGATCTTGACCTTGCGTTAAGGGTTGATTCTCCCCCACCTCTTACAGATGAGAGTACCCATGATGATAAAAGGGAAATAGAAAGGTGAGAGAGATCAAAACGCATGTGTATTATGATCATGAAGAAAGCCATTCTAGAAGCATTCAGGGGCTCAATAACTGAAAAAGCAACTACGGCTAAGGAGTTCCTTGCACAGATTGAATAGAGGTTTATCGAGAACGAAAAGGCTGAAATTGGTACGCTATTGACAAGCCTAATTTTAATGAGGTATAAGGGTAAAGGCAATATTAGAGAGTACATCATGGAGATGTCTTATCTTGCTTTTAAGCTCAGAGCATTAAAGCTTAAACTCTTTGAAGACTTGCTAATGCATTTGGTTTTAATATCCTTGCCAACACAGTTTAACCAATTTAAGGTGAGCTATAATTGTCAAAAAGAGACTTGGTCTCTGAATGAGCTCATATCACACTGTTTTCAGGAAAGATGATAAGCTTAAGAAAGATAAGACAGAAAGTGCTCAATTTGCCTATACCTCTAAAGGCAAGGACAAAGGCAAGAAAATGAATAAGGCTAAGGAAGCTGCAAATACAACTGCTCAAAAGAAACAACAAAAGAAACCTAGTGATCAGGAAGGTACTGGTTGTTTCTTCTGTAGAGCTGATGGGCATAAGAAGAAGTATTGCACTAATTACCACGCATGGCGTGCTAACAAAGGTATGCTTCTTAGTTTGGTTTGTTCTGAGGTTAATTTAACTACGGTGCCTAGACACACATGGTGGATAGATTCTAGTGCAACCGCTCATATCAGTGTGTCTATGCAGGGTTGCCTGAATTACCGAAAACCCAATGATAGTGAAAGATACATCTATGTGGGCGATGACAAAACAGTTGAAGTTGAAACAATCCAAAATTTTAGATTATTGTTGAAAATCGGATTTTATTTAGATCTTAATGAAATATTTGTTGTTCCATCTTTTCGACGGAATTTGATTTCTAATTCTGCTTTGGACAAATCTAGTTATTCTTGTTCATTTGAGAATAGAAAATTCAGTTTGTTTTATGATTCAAAATTGGTTGGTTCTGGTTATTTGTCGGGTAATGATAATCTATATATGTTTGATACGATTGCTTCATTTAAAGAATCCTTACAATTAAGTACACGAGGTTTAAATAGAAAATTAATCAATGAGAATTCGGCTGCGTTATGGCACAAGAGATTAGGTCATATCTTTAAACGGAGAACAGAGAGATTTGTGTCAGATGAAATTCTTGACCCCCTATATTTTACAAACTTTGATATTTTTGTTAACTGTATCAAGGGGAAACAAACCAATAAAAGGAGATTTGAAGCCAATCTGACTTCAGACGTCTTAGAACTCATACACACAGACATTTCTAGGCCATTCCCTGTGGCAGCTTGGAATGGTCAACAATATTTTATGATGTTTATAGACGATTTTTCTAAATATGACTACATATATCTCCTCCATGAAAAGTCACAGTCCTTGGATACGTTCAAAAATTTTAAGGCTGAAGTTGAGAACCAACTCAGCAAAATAATTAAAAGCGTCAGATCTGACTGTGGTGGTGAGTACTATGGTAGATATAATGGTTCAGGTGAACAACGTCCAGAACCATTTGCTAAATTCTTAGAGGAATGCGGTATTGTCCCACAGTACACTATGCCGGGTTCGCCCACTATGAATGGTGTTGCTGAAAGACGAAACAGAACGCTTAAGGATATGGTCAAGAATATGATTTGTCATTCTACCTTACCAGAATCACTCTGGGGAGAAACACTTAAGACTTCAGCGTATATCCTTAACAGGGTTCCAACTAAAGCGACTGCCAAGACCCCTTATGAGCTTTGGACAGGCAAAAAGTCTAGTCTAACATTCGGTTTCGAGATAAATTTGGTTGATGATATTGTATATATCATAAGTTCTGTGGGAGCAAGTATATTTTTTTGGTTTTATATATCGATGACATTTTACTTGCCAGCAGCGATATAGGCTTATTGCACGACACCAAGAGATTTCTAGTCAAGAATTTTGATATAAAAGATCTTGGTGACGCCTCTTTTGTATTAGGCATACAGATACACCGGGACTGCTCTCGGAGTATTCTTAGATTATCACAAAAGAGCTATATTGAAACAGTTCTCAAGAGATATGACATGCAAGATTACAAATCAGGTGATACCCCTGTGGCCAAGGGAGACAGATTTAGTCTCAATCAGTTCCCCAAAAATAATTTTGAGGAAAAGAAAATGCAGAAAATTCCTTATGCGTCAGCGGTAGAAAGTCTGATGTATGCTCAGGTTTGTACGCAGCCAGATATTGCGTACGTTACTAGAATGTTGGGCAGATATTTAAGCAACTCAGGATTAGACCATTGGAAAGCAGTCAAACGAGTCTTGCGGTACTTACATAGAACAAAAGACTACATGCTCACATATCGGAAGTCAGATCAGCTTGAGATCGTTGGGTATACTAACTCCAATTTTGCTGGATGTCAAGATAGTATGGAATCCACTTCGGGTTACATCTATCTACTAGCTGGGGGTGCTGTCTCCTGGAAGAGTGCTAAACAATCTCTTATAGCCTCTTCCACAATGGCAGCAGAGTTCATAGCGTGTTATGAGGTATCCAATCACGGAATATGGTTACGAAATTTTGTCACAGGATTACGTATAGTAGATGGTATTGATAGATCACTTAGATTATTTTGTGACAATAAGTCAGCAGTGTTGTATTCTAATAACAACAGAAGCTCGACGAAGTCAAAATATATAGACATCAAGTTTCTAGTTGTTAAAGAAAGAGTTCAGAGTGAACAGTTGTCTATAGAGCACATTGATACAAACTCCATGATTGCAAATCCGCTTACTAAAGGACTGCCACCCAAAATGTTCCACGAGCATGTTGCTCGTATGAGTGTCATGTCATTAAAGGATATTTAGTTATACTGGGAGTTTTGTAGTTTTAAATGTATGTTATAGACATTTTCAATTATTTCGGTTTATGGATATATTAAGGTTATTTTCTGCAGAAATAAAGTTTTAGTTTATTCACACTCTGATTTTAATATGGTTTGATCTCACTAAAGTTTAAGGTGGACCAATTGGAAATAGGCATGTTCAGATCACATTGCATGAAATTTTCATACTACAAATCCACATCATGATCCATGTCATTCAGTTGTATTGGCATGGTGACTCTTAATGGGTCGAGTTATGATGATTGTAACAAAGAGCGCTTTAATCCTATGTTGGTATGATTGATGGACCAGATTGTTTACAGATACATTTCGGCAATGACAGTAAGGATGAGCTCATACGGTTATTTTCGCAAAGTATAATTATAAGGTTACACATATAGCCCAAGTGGGAGATTGTTGGATTTTTTAATCTAGCATTGTTAGATCTTTAATCCAATGTTGGGTTTATATGTGAATAATTATATATTGCGGACTGTCAAATAATATTAAACCCAATTAAAAGTGATTTAATTAGTTTTTTGGTTTTATGAGCTTTAATGTATCTAATAGGATGTGGGCCTTTAATGTGTAGAGACTTAATGATATTCTAATTCTATGATAGGCAGAATTAGGAATACCTAATGACAACAGGAAAATGTTGTCTATATAAGTGGTCATGGTCCCCAGGTCACATGTAATCTTTCTATTATCTACTGACATCCCATCATCAGAGAGAGAGAGCAGTGAGAAACTTAAAGGGTTTTCTAAGAAAACGTATTGATTTGGAAAGCCAACCACACAACCCTAAAGAGGAATTCAGCATTATGGATTCATGTACGCTTCCGCATAATTTATTATTGGTTCTTGGTGATACAACATAAATGTTCCTGAATTATAGGTGATGATTTTTACCAAAGACTTTGTCATAACACACTTTTTTAAAAAAAAAATAAAGTAGATATTTTTTAAAAAATATTAATGAGAATAAAAATGTTGAGTTTAATGCTCGGAAAACTACATTTATTTATGACGTATATGTACAAATTTTTAAGTTAAGATTCAATAGATTTTTAAGTTATATATTATTTAAAGTTTCAATATTTGTGTACGTAGTAATTAAATAAAACATTATTGGAGAATTTAATGGTGTGTTTATTTATTGAAAACGGGAATTAGAATCAAAGAATGAGAATGAATGATGTATTTCCTTACTTGAATGAGAAATAGAATAGGAATTAAAATGCCAGATCCCACCTAAAACTGAGAATGATTACTAGAGTTCTTATTTTTCACTCGCACAAACATTTGGTACATTTTTTAATAAATTTACTCCACGCATTTAAAAATACTAAAACACCTCTCAGTTTGTTCTCTTCAGAATCAGAAAAATAAATTTCATACCAAAAACTTAATCAACAGTGCTCTTCCTCGCAACGCTACCGCGGGAGAATGCATCTCCTTTTAGTTATTGCTGCAATAATGGGAGGGAGGGCGACAAGAGTGTACAGCGACACAAAATTCTTAAATACTTGAACATGCTGCAAAAAAGGGAGCTACAAAAATTGGCTGCTATGCTAACTTGTGATAGAACAGGAATCTTGAGATATTTCTTATCATTGCAGATAAAGGTCGTTGATTCAACATATTTTACGTACTGGTCGTAAAATTATTAAAATTTTGGTAGTTTTAGAATTTAGAGACGTAAGTAGCAAGGAAGCCAACTTTTCAAGATGACCAATGCGGAGGGTGTATGGAAGCCAAACTTCTCATTCTAAAACACTTTTCTAACTGATAATAGGTTGAAGTTTATTATAAATTGAACTTAAAAAAACACTCGAGCGGAGGAAGTATAATGGCTAGATGGCATTGGCACCGGCAGAGTCAGAAAAAATTAAAGAGTTTTTATATAAAGTATGAGAAGTCTAAATTAACCCTTCATACTTAATTCATAAATTTAGACGTTGGATAAAAATATTATTTTATACTTCTCACTGACATTAATGTCAAAACATAGTCATATATAAACGAATAAAAACAATAAAAATTGACCTTGCACATTTAGTACATATTTAATGTGGCTTATTTAATGGTCATAAGTACTTATTTAACTTCATAAACTCTTATTAAAATTTTTGTTATCATTTGATTATTTTTTAATAAAATTTTTGAAGTTTAAATATACTATTTTTTTTCTACTAATAAAAACTTAAATTTTAGGTTATTGAGAATAGAGGTTGAAAATCTTTTTTAAAATATCAAAATATTTAAATATTTTTTACTTATTTAATAATTTTATTTTATTCTTTTCATAATATAACATTAAAAAATTTATCTATTAAAATAATTTTATAAATTTTAATAAAAGTTCTCATTAACAACCAAACAAATAAAATTTTTTAGGTAAAAACACTTCTCATAAAATTTTACTTAAATAATTTCTATTTAAAAAGCTGTAGTAAATGGAGTTTTAATTTGTAACTTAAATATTTAAAGTTTGATTTTGGCTGTTGTAGAATAACTAATAATAAACATACCAATGCTTAAAGAGTATAAACGGCCTTGCCTTTTGTAAATGTGAAATTCAGCTAGAAAATCGATGCATAGATGATATTTTATATTATTACTAATCCATAAAATTACTAACCAGTAAGTGCCACGTCATCCACATTAACTTCTAACCCCAATTTCGTTTGGGCAAATTTGTCTAATTAATTAAATTTTTTATTTTGTTTAAAAATAAAACGCTTGGGAAATACAAAGGATGGTGGAGTAGAATATTCCAAATGGATAAAATAATGAAAAAGAAACGCTAACTCAACCGCGGCCACAAGCTAACCATGGTCAACCTCAAGCTAAAAATCGAACGGTGCTTGATCAAACCTTAGAAACGAATCCAACGGCTTGCAATAGCTTACAATAAACAATAACGGCCTCAACAAGGTTTGGCGACAAAGAAGAAAAATTCAATTGATCTCTTCACGTAATCGATGAATCAATAAATCATTCTAGGGTTAGGGTTTTGTATCAGATGGAAATGGACTACGTTACGGGGTTTGCTCACAGTAACATGGATCGTCGTCCCACGAAGAGACCTCGATTAGCTTGGGAAACCCCTCAAGCTCACCCTAAGGTACATTTTTTTGTTTTTAAGAAAAAAATGATTTAAATAGTTATTTAGGATCTGTTTGTTTCCTTAGGATAAAATAAAATTAATTTGATTCGTATTTTTTCCCTCCCGAAAGACATATGGACCTTTGTTTATAATTGAAAGATTTGAATGGCTTGTTTAGATCGTTTTTTTTAATGTATTAGTAGTTTTTTGTTTATCCCTTGCGCTTGGAAATGACAAATGTTTAATTTTGGTTATGTAATAGTTTAATCTTACGAAAAATGAACAAGAATTTCTCGAAGTTGATCATGTTACTTGACGTGACTAGAATTTGTCGAATTGTATATGTCTTCCACTTTATTATTATTTATGTATCCTTAAAAACTGGGGGAAGATTTTGGAAGTGAATAAATGTGGAGGGGGGCAGAGTTTATGATTTCTTTGTGTATAGTGCGGTATGAACCAATGGCTGTGTGTAGGCTCAGTCAGGAATGTATTGTGGACAACAGTTGGGGAATCTGACAAGCTTTGGGCCATCAAGGGTACATGCAGCCCATGCTAGTATGTTTGTAAAGGGATTGGCTCAAAATGGCACTCCCCAATGGCGAATTGATGACAAAGATGGACATTACCTGTTTGCGCTTGGAGAGAATTTAACTTCTCGCTGTAATTACACCCGATCATTATTTTTGATGAGTTCTTTTTTCTTTTTTTAATTTTTAAATATCTTGCTAATATTTTCTTCTGCTGTATGTGGATGAAGTATGGAATAGTGTCTTTTAATGCATAAAAATGATATCTTTCTATTTATTTATTTGTCTATTTTTATCTTTTTCAATATTTTCTTTCTTGACTTAAATGAATTGTGAGGATTTTTAGGGTATCAAAAGCTTCTCATGTGTATTACAGTATAGGCTTCTAGCTTTAAGAAAACTGAGGCTCAGAATCTTAATTGTTTACATTAACCATTGTGGATTTGGGGATTTTTTTTTTTAACTTTTATATTTGGAATTAGGATATCTTGACTAGTGCCATTAATTCTCTGCCGAGTGCTAAAAATATAATCTATCTCCCTCTTGTATATCCACCTCGTTTCCATATAAGAAAAGGATAATTATAAAAATATTTCCTTGTAAATCTTATGAATTGCTAATAAAATAAAACATATCTTGTCCTTCCTCATGGGTTAGTTGCTGTTGGGTTTTTTTTTTTTTTATAATTACTCTGTTGTCAGTGTCTTTATTTACTGGGTTTCAATATATGGAAAACCTTTATTTTCACGTTATTTGAATAAAAAACAAATTGCTTATTTATTTGAGTTTTTCATTAATCATTTATTAATTTTCCAAGAGTTACTTATACTCCTTTTATTGCCCTCTTGCTTGCAGATAAGATCCTCAGAAAAATTGGCGAAGGTTGGTTTCACTTCTCTAGATTCTGCCTACAGTTGTGTTCTTGATTTTTTGGTTTATGTCCTCATATTACTTTTTTTTTTTCCTTTTCCATTTATACTTTTTCTTCCAACAGGAACCTTTGGTCAGGTTTTGGATTGTTTAGATAGGGAAACGGGAGAGACAGTTGCCATAAAAGTTGTGCGAAGTATTAAGAAGTACCGTGAAGCAGCAATGACAGAAATTGATGTGCTTGAGTTGCTCAAAAGATATGACAGAAGTGGCAGTCAGTGAGTTTACATTTCTTCCTTGTTATCATGTCTTTTAGGTTTTGAGGTGAATCTTAAGTTAGTTTTAAAGTACATATATTCTTTGCAGTTGTGTTCAAATAAGGAACTGGTTTGACTATCGTAACCATATCTGTATTGTAAGTATACGATTGATTTACAATGATGTGATTTCCCCAATTTGATAATATTTTGGGGGTTAAGACTTGGTGGATTTAAATGGTCTTCACAGGTGTTTGAGATGCTTGGACCTAGCCTATACGATTTTCTTCGGAAAAATAATTATCGCCCATTTCCGGTTGATCTTGTCCGTGAGATTGGCAGACAACTGTTGGAATGTGTAGCATGTGTGTAATCTGCTGCTACTCTTCTTTTTCCCTAGTTGGTAACCATTTTTTGGGAGTTATCTCAGCCAATTCATGCTCCCACAAAGGCACTAGTAGCTATTCTGTTAAGTTAAATAAATTTTTATTTCTTTTTTGTATTTTTGTTTTCGTGGGAGCTTTCATTTGTCTCTCAAGTGAATTGCTGAAATTTGAGGCTGGATTATAATAGTCGTGCTATAAGTGCTTAACACACACTCATTTTCATTGTGCAGTCATGCATGATTTGTGCCTCATCCATACCGACTTGAAGCCTGAGAACATTCTTTTTGTTTCTCCGGAATATTTGAAAATACCTGACTACAAGGTAGCTTTGCTGATTTTTTTATGTTCTCAATTGGTGCGTGCCTTTGTTGCTATTAGAAGTCAAATGTTAATGATGCAGTCTTCTGGCTTTGCAATTAACTATATTGCTTGTCTTTTGTACTATTTGCTTTTTGATGTCAGTTAATTAGTTTTTCTAATGTGTTAATTTGTAGGTTACGCCCCAGTCACCAACTGATGGGAACTATTACAAGAGGTTGCCGAAGTCAAGTGCTATTAAGGTTATTGATTTTGGAAGCACAGCATATGAGCATCAAGAACACAACTATATTGTCTCCACCAGGCACTACCGTGCTCCTGAGGTTATTCTTGGTATGGTGTTGCTTTGTTCTCTGGAGAAATTTCTGTTGTCGTTGGTTCTCTGGAAGTTCACGCCTTTAATGCTTAATTAAATTTCAGGACTTGGATGGAGTTATCCATGTGACATGTGGAGTGTTGGATGTATCTTGATTGAGCTATGCTCGGTATGTTAATGTCTTCAGAGTATATTGGCGTGTGCATTGACAGATTGCATACAAAATACTCTGTAACTTATATCTGTGGGAAAAAAATATGTTTCTTTGTAGGGAGAAGCTTTGTTTCAGACACATGAAAACTTGGAGCACTTGGCCATGATGGAAAGGGTTCTTGGCCCGATACCTCAACACATGTTAAGAAGAGTCAGGTGCGTGCCCTTTAAAATATTCCTGTTATTTTTATCCTTTCAATGTACTATTTTATCAATTTGTTTGTCTATTCTTAATTGTTGGTTCAGCAAACCTGCTGAGAAGTATGTTAGAAGAGGTAGATTGGACTGGCCAGAGGGTGCAACTTCTCGGGAAAGCATTAAAGCTGTTCTAAAGCTACCTCGTCTTCAGGTGTGTATTGATAATGTGTTATCTTCAGGTTACATCGTCTTTTTGGTGCCAGGGACTTGTTTAGAGGTTCATTACTCATTGCAAGCCTCTGCACATCATACTCATTCATTTTTATGGGATATTATCATTTCACCACCTAAGTTTTCCTGACATATTTCTTTACAACCAAAATTTTCCGACAATTATTTTATCATTTTATCTAATGTTTCAATTATCATTTTATGACCAAATTGTTAAAGATGAAGGAATTTTTAACAGAATTTATAATAAAAGTCTATTTTACCCCTAAACTGTCAAGTACAATTTAATCCTCTAAATTAAAAAAAAATACAAAATTAATTATATACAAATAAATAATACATTTATTAATTAATATTTTTTTTATATATCTAAATATGTGTAAAATAATCAATTGATAAAATTGCAAATATGTATTAAAATTCTTGAAATACCTCGGTGAGATAGTAATTTGTTAACGGAGTTGACGTTTGGTGGTAAATTGATAAAAACTAAAACATTGAATAGACAAAAGTTATTATTAGAAAATTTTAGTGGTAAAGTGATGTGTCAAAAAAAAAGTTCAGTGGTAAAATGATAACATCTTAAAAAAAGGGTTCTGGGAAAAGAAAAAGATTACTCACTGATTTATCATTTCGTTTTACCTTTTGTGTTGCAGAACCTAGTAATGCAGCATGTAGATCACTCAGCTGGATACCTCATAGATCTCTTGCAAGGGCTTCTCAGGTATGACCCCTCCAGCAGACTAACTGCCCACGAGGCCCTCAGGCATCCTTTCTTTACCAGAGACTATTACAGAAGATTTTAGTTATGAGTTTTATTGGGTCGCTGTTATTTTGTCTTCACTTTGAGGGCGCACAAGTGTTTTTCTTTGGAGTTGTGTGGCTCTAGTGAAATTGGCCGGTCCGAGTTTCTGTTGGCCCTATTGAAGGGTGAAAGATTGGGCCAGAAGAACACCTGGTTTTGGTAAAATCTTTGTGTTTAGCTTCTGTAAATAATCCATTGTGAGCAAATTTTTGTACTGCGGAAGTGTCATGAATACATTATATATCATCTTCCCATTGTATCGAAGTTTTTGCTCTTATCACATGAAACGAGATTTTGCTTAATCAAGTTTTCCCCGGCTTTCGATTTACCTCCTAATTATAATTTGTTGTCTCGTTAGGAATCATCATGTGCACACTGCGCTGAAACATATATATTGGCATAATGTTATTGGCTACCTAGGATTTGAACCCAAGAGATAGGAAGAACACGAGCAGAAACTGAAGAAAGAGACTGGTTTTTATGGTTGCTAATTAATTAATTACATGGTGCGTGAAAATATATTATACAAAAGACCAAAAAATCAAAAAAAGGGGGGGAAAATTATTGGTTAATTTATACTTGAAAGCCAACGAATTGAAAACAATTTAGAGAAGTATAATTCCAAAAATGGTTCCCTCTCCTCTCAGCGTTTTGTCTTGCATTTGCTAGCTCTTACGACTCCACTGGGAGGACCAGAGAGCACAATAGTGCAGTGACTGTAGAGCCAATAAGAGTACCGTAAGAAAGTTCCCAAATCGGATCGTGCCCGGAACACTCCCTTAAGTTGAAACACAACTGCGTTGCTGTCTATTTCCTTCTTAAGCTGTTCAGTTTCTGCGGAAGGAAGCCGAACTTGGCTGGTCACCAGATGAACATTTGTAAGCCAAGACGTGCGCCTTGCTGCTGAGAAAGGTTCGACATATTGAGAAGCAATGAGTGTCTTTCCGTAGTAAAGATCAAGGACTACGTAACTGAAGTCTACTTTGACTTTCTTGTTAGGATTTGTGAAGTTCGCAAGCACAGTGAGATCAGCGTTCAGCAAAACTCCCACGTCTAGATAGGCTGCGTTTAAGCTGACACTGGACACATCAAACCGTGGGTTATGTGGGCGAAAGAGAAGATAAACTACGAGGACGACTATGCCTCCAAGAATTATGACAATCCAAAAGATTGTACAAAAGCCTGCAAAAAACCATTGGTAGAGCTTGGTTCGACGAGGAGTTGGCACCCGCAAATCTTGTGAATTACGTCGGTCGTACTGGTCTTGATGCTGTGGAGGTATTGCTGCCTCTGGACCGTGTGGCTGGCCGTGACGCTTTGGTTGTGTCGCTTGTGACCCTTGAGGCTGTGGTTTCCATTGAGGTTCCGTCACCTCATCAGGACCATACGGTTGCTGCTGCCCATGCGGAGGTTGTGGCCGGACTTCCTGATTCTCTGGTAGCATTGACCATGCACCTAGTGGCCAGTAACGCCGATCCCGGCGCTGCCTTTGTTTCTTTGCTCGCGGCACTGGTGAACTTGGCTGATCGGGATATTGGTCTTGGAGTAGTGGTGGTGTGAACCATGGGCTGCGTGGTGGCTGAGAACGGTGGTCTTGACTTTGGGTTGGTCTTGGCCGGGAATGACGTTGGTCTTCAATTCGAGGTTGCTTTTGGTGATCTTGGTGCCATGGTGGTGTCGTTGCCACCCCAGGAATAGGCAACGGAGAATGTTGGTGTTCAACTTGATCTGGTGGTGGGCGAAAATGAGGATTGGTTTCAATTTCATGGCCCCAAGGCATGGTGATATGTGATGTGTTGCCAAAAAGAATTGTGACGGAAGAACGAAGAGAAGTGGGGGTGATATGAATGGGTTGGTGTTAGGCCAGTGGGAAAGAGGATTACTTCATGACAACTTCAGGGAGGATTCATGCATAGGGAAGGAATCAAACATTAGCTGAGTATGGGAGGCAAGTAATCTTACTTGATCATGCCCTTTTCCCAAGAGCTCACTTACTGTTATTGTTAACTTCGGCTGCTAGGCTTGTCCAAGCAAGAGCCTTTCGGGCTTTTTTTACCCATATTGATGATACGGTCCCGACTCCAGATCAGATTCTCGCATTATAGAATCGAATCCGACCTCCTGAATAAATAAAATAAATAAATAGATTTTGTCTCAGACACTTCCTGTTAACTTGTATTGTAGGCGAAGTAAATGGCAGCTTCCTGTAACCATCAGCCATTTACATATACAATGTTCATTTACATTGTTTTGTCATTAAATTTGTTTTAGAAAAATTTTAAATTAAAAACTCCAGGGCACACGAATTGGGGCGACCAAGTGGAAAGAATGAAGCTAGCATTGCCAAACTTATTTTTCTGCCCAATTTACCATACTGTTATTAACTATCATACACAGCCCTAACAAGTAATCTTCAGTGCAAGGATAAAGCTTGCTACAATGGCATCTATTACATCATAACAAAACATTCATCATTTCTAGCTACGAACAGTTTCATTCATTACACATGGCGCTCTAAATGGACGCTATATGCACTAGCACTTCTAGTTCTTTTTTATTTTTCCTTAAAAATAAAAAAGATGGCGTCACAATTTTATATAATTTACAAAGATGACATTCACTTATAAACTCCTAACTCGCGCCCAAAACGCCTTTTCAAAACATCTCATTTGCTAAACCAGGCCAAACAGAGACCGTGTTTAAAAGAAGTTTTCAAAAAAAACACGTACACTTTTATTAAGTTCTTAATACTTTTGTCAAAACAAAAGCCCGTCTCTCAAAAATTCTTTTCCAATCTCTTTACCTCAAAAGTAAATTCGAAGTCATCATGTCACCTTCCCAACATCACTGAACTTGTAACATTGATCATCCAATGCATATTCAGTCCTCAACTCTCAGGACATAAGATCCCTGTATTCAGTCCTTAACTCTTAGGAATTGGAATTATTTTCTATTTTCAACATAGATGACCGAGGCAGCTAACTGAATTCAAATCGATTTGAAGAAGCCTCTGCTGCATTCCATGAAATCTGCATGTCTTCCACAACATGCACTGAATTATTGTGGTGCTTCATTCCTTTCTAGCCATACGATACATCTGCATTCAAAATTTCTCTTGTTAGATTAAACAAGCATGAGAATTCAACTTTGGATGGACAACCAAAATAAAAAAAAAAACACAAAAGGGGCACATACCTCCATCTCCGGATTCCAAGCTCAAGTTCAAGCGTGAGCATTCTGCTTCACTTCATTCAAAAACTAGGTTGTATTTTCTCTCAGATGACGGAGGTTCAAGCTGAGCAAGAGTACGCAAAAGGGTGGGGAATTGTTAATGTGAAATATTATATAAAATTCAATCTAGTAATTAGACAAGACTATGGAGGTCGATTAGAGAAAGAGAGAGAGGGAGAGAGAGATCTTTAAAAAGATTTTAGACAGGGAGGAAAAAAAATAGAATTACTACCATTTACAGTAAAAGAAAGCTAGCAGCCCAAACCTGAGTGCCGTGCTTTTCAGAATGGTTTTGATGAGATGATGCCAGAGAAAAAGTACTTCCAATATAGGTCTCTGCAGCAGATTAGAGTTAACTTACCACCGACAGCATAAACTTCAACCTGAAATAGGGAAATTCAGTCATTAACAATGAGGCATGAAAAGACAAAGCGGATCAGGTTGTCCCCTATCAATATTGCAAATAGAGAGTCACATAGGAACAATCAATTCATCCCTCACTAGACACAGGAACAATCAATTCATCCCTCACTAAACACGCAATTGATAGATTGCACAGCAACAATGAACACCCAACTAATTGTATTTTACTAGAAGGGGGTCCAGGGCCTAACATGTTAAAAGACGGTAGCTAAATGATTTCCCTATTTCCTTCATGTCAGAATGAAAACTCGTACCAACCACACAGAGCATATAGCGGTCACACAGTCAATCATGGGAGGCTAAATATTTTTCTATCACGAAAAAAAAGCATCAGAAAATGTAAAGCCCTGAAGAAACAACTGCCGGCAGCATTGACACATTAAGAAACCACAGTTTAGTTCACTTCGATCTACTCGTTGGCCACAGTGCAAAGTAAGCTCCATATTGTCCCACCACCAAGCAAACAGACTAACATAAAAGACAGCCCCAATACGATCTAAACTTTCAGCTGATTCATACTTAATTCTGCATAAGTTAATTTAAAAAAAAAAAAGGTTGAGAGAGAGAGACAGGAGTATGCTATAGCAGAAACAGAACACCAATGCTATCATTCCTATGGCATGGTTGGAGGTCCTATGGCATTTATAAATGGGATGGTGCTGACACCA
Organism: Murraya paniculata; assembly: GCA_030449075.1. Lineage (NCBI taxonomy): Eukaryota > Viridiplantae > Streptophyta > Magnoliopsida > Sapindales > Rutaceae > Murraya > Murraya paniculata. The sequence continues at coordinate 3,000,769 of JAEVFN010000022.1, forward strand.
GTGGTGGGAATGAACAGATATAAAATTATATAAATTTTTAGCTATTGATGAAAAGTGGCACGTCCACATAAAAATACATATAGAGTTTAAGATGTATATTACCATATCTCATTTTTTTGCAGCATCTTGTAAGTGGATGGCTTCTAATAGAGCCGCTGAGACTGTCTTATCAAGAGTAAAACCCTTCTCCATCATCTGATCCCACAACCTACAAGCTACTTCAAGTTTCTTTTCTCGTACAAGCCCACCAATTAACAATTTGAAAGTTACTTCATCAGGATGTGCTCCTCTAATCTGCATTTCTTCATAGAGATGCATTGCTTCACTTACTCTAGAAGACTTACAGAGCCCATTTATGAGGGCATTGTATGAAATCACATCCGGGGTGATGCCTTGCTCTACCATGTCAAGAAAAACACCATAAGCCGTCCCAATTTCTCTGCTCTTGCATAGACAATCAATAATGGTAGTATAAAGTATACGATCAGGTGACAGATTCATCCCTCTCATCTGATTAAGAAGCTTCTCTGCTATAGCAGAACTTCCTTCTCTAAGAAAAGCTTTTATAAGAATAGTAAATGTCACAACATCCAATTCAATCCCCCTCCGTCTCATTTCTTCAAACAGTTTATAAGCCCTTCTAGTTTGACCTCCCTTGCAAAATGCTTCGATAACAGTATTATATGATACTTTATCACGGAGCCCTTTTGCCTCCATCTTTTTCACCATGAACATATAGGCTTTATCCAGCTGGTTAGAACTACAAAGACCCTTAAGAAGTTGATTATAACTATATACATCAGGTTCTATCCCATTACTCTCCATTTCCATCACCAACTTCTCAGCCTCATCCAACATGACCTCATCACAATAATAATTTAAAATTGCATTATAAGTGACCAAATCTGGCTCACACCCATTCCGCCTCATAAAACTCTTTATTGCCATAGCCTTACGAATCCTACCAGTTCTACAAAACCCACTAATCAATGCATTATAAATCAATACACCAAACTCAACCTTTCCTTTCATTGCACCAACTGTTAGCTCATATGCTAAATCAACTTTCCCATCCCCACACAACCCAACAACAAGTGCTGCCCATGCTTTATTATCAGGTTTAATCCCATTTTCAATCATATGTTCCCAAGCTTGTACTGCTTTATCAAACTCTTTAGCTTTGCACAACCCATCGATAACAATAGTATAAGTAACAACATCAGGTTCTCTTCCTTTACTAACCATTTTATGAAACACTTCCAGACCTAAGTCAATCCGATTTTCGTGAAACAAAAGATTCAGATAAATATTAAAAGCCCAAATATCAGGCAAATAACCTAGCCTATCCATGTTATCTAAAAGAATGTTAATTAAAGTAAAATTCTTGACCTCACATAAACCTGAGATAAACCTCGAATAAGTGAAGGGTGTTAAGGAGAAACCAAGAGGGTGCATTTGTTGGTAATAGAATTGGGCAAGGTCAAAACGAGAGTGGCGAATTAGAACGCCGATGAAACGATTGTAGTCAATGCTGAAAACGCGGCAGTTTGATTGAGTCATTTCGTCGAACACGTGGACGGCTTGGTCGATGAGGCCGGCTTTCACCAAGTTAGAGATCTGGGCGCGGTACATCAGGCGTTGAGCGCCCAGTTTCTGAATCATATCAGGGAGTAATGCATAATAATGCGCTGATTGTCTGACCGCTTCTGGGTTTCGGCGACCGTTATTCGTGAGTGAGTGAGCGAGGAAGAGGCTGACTGTGTAGCTCGTTTCTGCGAGGAGGAGGCTGCTGTGTGGTCGACCGATTTGCTGGCCCAAATTTCAAAACTTTTCCCAAATTGACTAAACGAGCCCACAAAGTATTTAATTCACACCCCGTAATGGACGATGATGAATGATCCATGACGGGGTGTGATTAGGATATCCTCCGATGGTAGTTAGGATACATTCTCGCACAAACCATGGGCCGAATTGTTTACAATCAGTTGAGGAAGAGTAGGTCTTCCGACACCGTCGTAAGTTGCCTTACAAAACCCCGCTTTAATAAAAATTACTTAAATAACTAAAGTTATCTTCTTCTTTTTTTTGCTTTTTGTACTTTAAATGCAAATTCAGTTAAATATTTAAATGAAAAAGTGAAGTATAGGACTCATTTAGAGACTTCCTGGTGAATCATAGGGAGTTTTCTGCTGTGGTTCTATAGTTTCTTTATTATTGTTTATTTGTGTTACATTGTTAAAATTGTATTGCGTGGTTGTATTTTGTGTAGTTGTATTTTGTTGTTAGGCATTGGTAAATTTATCCTTGAGTCTTAGATTTTATCCTATATGTTATATTTAGGCCTAAAATGGCCTTGTATTTATGCTCCAATGGCGTTCTATTAGTAGTCATTTTTTATTATTTAAATTAAATGCATATATATATATATAAACCCCACTCTATTAAATATTAATGGGTTGTTTGTGCTCCTAACAAATACCAAGCTCTTTTTCAATATTTGAAAGACAGTTTTGGATTTTTGAAAATCATTTTTACCATATTAAAAAAAATTACTATTCCAAAAAAATGATAATAACATACAATAAATATGCTCTTTAATAAAAGCACACTTTCCTTATCAAGTCATAATTAAGAGGTGTGACTAAGTTATATAATGTTGTAACTTAACAAACCAAGAGTTATATCAATCAAGCCACCTGTAATTTAGTTATCAAATAGTTTTAGGTTATTGGATACAACTCTTGGGTTTTTGTGAGATACAATATTATGTCACTTAGCAAGGTCCTTTTATTGTAGGCACACTATATATTTTTTTTGAAAAAAAGAAGATTAGGAAACACTCATGGCAACAATTAAAGCCAATGAAATTAGTAATATTATTTGTGAACATATTGAGCAATATATTAGAGGAGTGAAGATTGTAAATGTTGGGATCATACTGCAATTGTGACAATATCACCCGTATTTATAGTCTTGATGAAGTAATGGCAGGTGAATTAATAGAATTTAAAGAGGGTACAGTGGGCATTGCTCTAAATTTGAAATTAAATAAATAATGTTGATGTTGTTTTAAGAGGTGACCATTTAATGATACACGAGTAAAGTTCTGTAAAAGGAACAAAAAAAATTTCTCAGATACTAATAAGTAAGGCTTATTTAGGTCATGTTGTAAATACCCTGGCTAAACTTATTAATGGTCGAGGTGAAATTTCAGCTTTTTAATCTAGCTTAATTGAATCCCTCTCTTGTTAAACAAGACATGTTGTTATTAATACGAAGACCCCTATAGGACATGGTCAGTGAAAACTAATTGTTGGGGGTAGACAAACTGGTAAAATGGCAAGAGCTATAGATATAATTATCAGCCAACATCGGCAAAACATAATGTGAATTTACGTAGCTATTAGTCAAAGAACATCTTTTGTGGCTCAAGTAGTGGTTACTTTCCAGGAGATGAGGGTAATGTAATACATTGTTTTGGTATCCGAAATGGCAGATTCCTAGGTTATGTTACAATGTCTCACTCCTTATACGAGCGTAACTTTAGTTGAATATTTTATGAATTGTGAATGACACACTTTAATTATTTATGATGATCTCTCCAACCAAACACATGCTTATCATTACGAAGACCTCCCAATTGTGAAGCTTATCCAGGAGATGTTTTTCATATTCATTCATGACATTGGGAAATAGCTGTAAAATTAGGTTGGTAGTTAAGTGAAGGAAGTATGATCGCTTACCAATAGTTGAGACCCGGTGAGAGACGTTTTAGCTTATACTCTTACTAATGTAATTTCCATTATAGACAAATAAATATTTTTGTCTATGGATCTATTCAATGTTGGAATGAGATTTATTATTAATGTGGGTATTTTTGTCTCTAAAGTAGGATCCGTAACTTAAATTAGAGTTAGCACAATTCACAAAATTAGAAGCCTTTGCACAGTTTGACAAACTAGTTAGAACCAACTAGCAAGTGGTCAACGCTTCGTGAGTTGCTCAAGTAGGCCCAATCAACCATTCTCACGATTAAAGAACATATAATGAGTACTTGTACAGGAAAAAACAATTACTTTGATTTATTAGAAATTGGCCAAGTAAGAAAATTTATTATTGAGTTACATACTTATTTAAAATGAATAAGCCTCAGTTCCAAGAAATAATATCTTCTACCAAGATATCCATCAAAGAAGAAGCCTTTTTATAATAAGCTATTAAGGAATAAAAGGAATGTTTTTTTTTAAAAAAAAACTATGCTTATTCTTACACTATAATATTAATAATACTTAAAAATAATATATTTATGTAAGTAATCAAATATTTGAATATTTATTCAATATATTACTCTATTTGTTATTTAAAATCAAAGTTTACAAATATAATAATAATTAATTTATTATTAACAACAAAAATCTAATAAGAAAATATTATTTTGTAATAGAATATGAGGAAATCGCAAAAATTTGCGTCCAATAGGATTTGAATCTATACCAAATGTTTAAAAGAGATTTTTCTTATCTAATAAATAATGGACACATTTCATTCCCATTCCATTTTTTTCATATTTTTCTTTCATATATCTTCTTTAGAAAGCATAAAGAATGTGTGTATAATTTCAAGACTATCATATTCAATTTGGCGATGCATTAAATGAAGTTTTATTAATGCATGATTGATTTGATATACTGATTGGTATAATTATCTTATGGAGTAGTTAGCGAGAATCAAACCCGCATCACTAGCTTGGAAGACTATAGGTTATAGTCGACATTAATTCACACTTTTTTAGTGTCGCTAATAAAAAACCTAACATAAAATTTTGTGGTCATTCGGCTCTTTTATGGAAGATTAATATATTCCTAGAAAGAAGCCGGGAGCAAAATAACAAAAGTCGACCCATAACATTATGTTAGGTTTTCTTGTCTTATTGAATTCAAAATATTCACTTTCTAGATGAAAATTCGATTTTTTAAAAAGTGGGATTATAACAATACTAATCTTACTTTGTTCCCTATTTCTATTTTAGAGAATCCTTTAGAGAAGCTTTTTGTTTCCTTGGAGCTAAATTGAAAAAATAAAAAGAAAAGAATATGAATATGTTGATGTCTCTAGTATACTAAAATGATCATTTAATAGCTATTTTGCTTCAATCTAACCTATAAAACTAAAATTAAAGATTTAGTTAAATTCAAACTAGATTTTTCTATCTTTATCGATGGATTCTTTTTTTATACTTATGGCGTGGTTACTTTATGGATTGTGGAATCGAAATTATTGACAACATCTACTTTGCAAAATAGAGTTGAGAACCAGAATTGGAATCCGGAGCCCACCCCAATTTGAGAATGAGGAATGAGAGATTAATTCTCGGGGGGTGGTGGGAATGAGTCTCCCATTCCCAGAATGACCATTCCCTCACCCTCCCCCACAACCCAACAAAATAAAAAATACCTATTTTATCCTCAGTTATAATTAATTAACATATTATTATTAATTAATATATTATGATAATTAATTAATGTTGTTGTTGTTATTAATTAGCTAAAATTTTTTACAATTAATTAATATATTAATATATTATTAACAATGATGAATAATAATATTTTTTTTGAATAAATGATCACCACAATTTAAAAATAAAATAATAATTATGACAATAGTTTATTAAGTACTCTTTAGTAATTTGTTACAATATAACTCATTCCAATTTCGATTTCAAGACAAAGTAAACACATTAATGATAATCTAACTCATTCCGATTCCGATTCTTACTCCTACATCTCAAGTAAATAATTTATTATGATTTTCATTCCTCATTCTCATTCTAGCCTATTCCGATTTCATTTTAGTAAACGCTCCATTAAAATAATTGGAAGTATAGATCCAACTAAAAAAAATATATATGTTTCAAATTGACTCTTGGATACAAATAAAGAGGACAAATATTTTTTCCTCAAATCTTTGATTTTAATTTTAGGGTGAAATGATTCAAATTTAATCCTTTTAAGAAATAAAGTTTTTTTATTGGAATATAAACTAAGCTGAAGGACCCCTTAACCGTTAAAATGGATTAATTGAACGAATTTTGCTTTTACTACTAAACTATGGGCTAGTTTCGAATTTCAGTTTTTGATAGAATAAGCTGCTTCTGCTGTATAGATGAAATAAGCAGCTGACTAAAAAAATAGCATAGTATTTAGTTAATTGTGTTGTTGTGGTTACTGTAAGGTGGAAAAGCAGAATACATGCATTTGATAATTTTTTTTTTTTTTACAAAAGAATTGTTTTATTATGTAATGACCAAAATATAAATAAGATTAAATTGTCTTTTTTTTTTTAAAGAGCATGTTTAATAAATTGCATAGACATGTCTTTTTTCTTTTTAGACCACATAAAATTACATAAAGTGGAAAAAGTCAATTAAATAATATCTAATGAAGTTCATAATATGTTAGATAACGTATGATAAAAATTCATATAAATACATAATTCAAATAAAATAAAAACTAATATGCATTACATTCACGTTAAACTTATTACAATAATAATCCTTAAATTTTTCATTCTTCTGATCTAGAGCCATTAATATTGTAATGCTCATCTTAAATGTCATTGTCTCTTTTTATTCTTCCATCAAATATTGAATTACGATTATTTTCAATATTGTCAAAATAAAGATCACATTATGCATGCCTCCTCATATAATTGTGCAATGCCATGGTTGCAATGACATAATTTTTATCAGCAGTAATATAATATTTAATGGTTTATATATTAAGGTTTGTGGAAAAATAAGAAGTAATTACTTTTTGTTAAAATATTAAGGTTATAATATGAACTTTAGAAATGTTTAGTCGTTTATTTATTAAGCTGCATATAAAAGCAACCCCTTACCTGCTTTTAAAAGTTGCTATCAAAATAGAAAAAATTATGAAATAAACAGCTTTTGCAAAATTTATAAAACAATATTTTTGTCAAAAATGATGAAATAAATAACTTATTGAATTTCAACCTTACTCTCAAATGGGGCCTATACAAAAATAAATGCATTGTAAAAAAATTTATTGTTCTTTTTTGCTTTTTTTAAATGTATTTTCTCCAATAAAAATACAATAAAAAGAAACGAAAGAATAATAGAAAATGAAACTTTGATTCTGATTCTATATTATCATAGTAATAAAAATAGTTCTCTTTTTATTGTTCCTTTCAATACAGAAAACAATTATTTCATTTTTTATTTTCAAATCCAATCTAAATAAATCTTTTTTTTTTTTTTGTTCGCATCTTTTACACGGTTCCACGGTATGGGCCATCAGAATTGGAAAAAAAAAAAAAAAAGACCCGGCTGGGAAAAGTAAAGTAGTAAAAGAGAAGCAAGGACCTTCGAGGCCCTAATAGGTAATTAAGATCAAGATTGGCATTTTGCTTAAAAGCTTTTCAACTCTAGGGAAAATAAGTAATATATTCAAATTTAGATGGGGGCCAGATATTGAAAGCTACAAGTTTTGTCATTTTGTTTTTTTCTCGCCCAATTTCCTTGACTAACCTTTTTATTTATTTATTTTAAATTTTCAGCGACCAATCCCTTGACCCCAAGCGCGACCCGCCATGTGTCTTGCGTTGTTACTTAAGAGTTAAGACCATGTTCCGTATGCCCAATTTAATTTTAAATTTGCAGTTGAATCAAATTGATTCCTATCCATTATTAAAAAGATGACCAGCTCCCTTTCCTTTCCTCAATTTATTGTCAAATAAAAATGTACTTAATAATGTCCCAAGGGTTTGGTGGATTAATTTTCGAATAATTTTATTTATTTAGCCATCTAAATTTGATTATTGAAAAGGTAAAGAATTAAGAAATAAATTTATGCTTTATCGGTTACACTTTATATAGAAGTGTACATTGTTTTAAGCATCCATTAATAATAATTTTTTTTTGTCTTTTAATTTAATTTTTTCTTTATTTTTTTATGCGGACGTATTCATAAATTAACTATTGTATATTTTAAAATAGGTACTATCAACAAATTCAAAGATGGGCCAGATCGTACCAGACCAAGCTCCCAGCAAGCAAGTTGGCAACTGAACTGCAGTATTTCACATCCACTATCACACATGATCCAAGAGAGTCTTCTATTCGTACATCTGTTTCATTGAGGCAAGTGAAACCCACTTGTCTTTGTCCCCAAGCCCAACGTGACCCCTTGGAAACTTCAACTGATCTCCTAAATTTCTCCTCTTGTAATTAGTTGATTTCATATCTTCAAATAATGTAACATAATCTATTATATATGAGATGTTTTTGGGTCAAGATTCCAACCACGGTCTATATCCAATTAGGTGTTGAAGTTTAGCCGCCTTCGAGAGCAAACTTTTTGACTAACAATCACTGTGCTCAGTCTGTCCTTTGATTGCTTGTTTCTGGTAGTTTCAGTCACTGGAGCTATTTCATGAGTGAAGCGGGCTGCTGATGACAGAGTACAGACGGTACTCTTGAGATTTTTCATTTCCGCTGGCGCGGGCAGGGGCCAGTGGCAGTCTGATTTTTGACTTCACAGGCTGGACAAATTTCCGCTGATGGCACCAGATGCCGCATAAGTGCACTGGATTGTGTTTCATGGGCAAAAGGAATAGTATTTATTTATTTAAATAGAGCTTATTTGAATATAATTTTTTTTATTTATAAAAAAAATTTTATAAGTAGGGTTTTTATTAAAAATATTTGAATTGTTGAAAATTTTTATAAAAAATTATAAAATTATTTTAATATATTATTTTTTTAAAAAAATTATATTATGTAATGAATAAAATAAGATTGTAAAATAAAATTAAGAGTAGTTTAGATAATTTAATTTTTTAAAAAAGCTACTCTCAAAAGTTTAAAGTTTGAGATTTTATAGTAAAGATAAAATAATTTATTTAGTTTCTAAAGCAATTAAATAATTTTTTAAAATTTTAAAAAGAATTTATAAAATTAAATGAGTTCTTATAATCATTAAATTTATCACACCAAGTATGCACATGAACGACGGTCAGCATACATTCATAAACTAAATAAACATTTGTTAAAATCAAATTGAAAATGACCCCAAGAAAAAAAAAAAATCAATCAATACACATATTAGATGATATTGGTTAGACCACCAGAGTCATCATGCAATTACATTAAAGTCTAATGTTAGCACCATTAACCTATCAAGGCTGCAACTAATAGAATTCGAGGAAATGCAATCAACTTCATGATTCAATTGTTGTATATGCAATGAGGTCGAAGGTGCAGAGAATGCGGTCACTGTACTCTTTTAAGTAACGGACGTGTGACACTAGTGCTTCTCTTTAAAATTAAAATCGATCTCAACGATTTAAATGACATCACATGACTTGACATGCATGCAAAATATGACCATGACCATCCCTTAATGACGTGTCACTTTGACTTATTCTTCAGTCTGAAAAATTATTAAAAAAAAAAAATTCCAACCGAAGCCTCCACGCACGCGGCCACTTCTTCTTAGTTAGTAGTGAGTCAACAACAAACAACATAACACGTTACATCAACTCAACTCAGTCTCTCTCTTTCTGTTTTCATTTTCAATACATTACATTACAGCATAGACTCATCTACTTGATCATTCTTCCATTAAAAGTAAGTCTCTCTTCAACAATCTCAACTGCAATAAAATTTTAAAAAAACAAAAGTTATATGCATACGTACGTATGGTCTGGCTTTGCTTCTTAGAGCTTTTACTGGGTCATAACTTCATTCGTTCGTATTTGATTTTTCTTCTTCTTTCTATTTTTCTCAATACTGTAGTCGGTCAAGGGCTTTAGGTGCAGGAAAATAAATATTAAAAAAAAAAAACAAATTAATGCTAGGCTTTGATTCCAATATTGGCTGTATTTTGTCAAGACTCAATTTTGTTCCTTTCAATGGCATTAACCGTAACAATCATTTAATGGGAAGGAGTTAATTTTCGTTGAATTTTGTGAAGTTGTATTGAAATGTTAGGAGAGGAGGATAATAACAAACATGTAGACCGGCTATCCGGTGGCAGTGGCAACAGAAGAGCTTATTTGCGGTCGGTCTCTTGGACTGACCGGTCACCCAATAAGCCTAATCCAATTCCCAGACCCCAACCTAATAGTAAAGCTCGGTCTTTATTGCCGCCTCTTCAGCCGCTTTCAATCAAAAGGCGGCCTGTTGAGCAATGGCCAAGGGCTGGTTCTGATGATCTTGGCGTGTGGCCTAATCCTCAAACTCCCAGAGGGTCGGTTCAACCAAAACCCCTTGAGAGTTCTAGTTCGGAGCTGCAGCCTGTGAAGGAATTTGAGTTTAAGAAAGATAAGCTTGCATTTTTCGATAAGGAGTGCTCCAGGATTGCTGATCATATATATTTAGGGAGTGATGCTGTGGCCAAGAATCGTGGGATTTTGAGGCAAAATGGGATTACTCATGTGCTTAATTGTGTTGGGTTTGTTTGTCCCGAGTATTTCAAGGGTGATCTTGTTTATAAGACACTTTGGTTGCAAGATAGTCCTTCGGAGGATATTACGAGCATTCTCTATGACGTGTTTGATTACTTTGAAGATGTTCGGGAACAAGGCGGGCGAGTTTTTGTGCACTGTTGTCAGGGAGTGTCGCGGTCTTCCTCTCTGGTTATTGCATACCTCATGTGGAGGGAGGGCCAGAGTTTTGAGGATGCATTTCAGTATGTCAAGGCAGCAAGAGGAGTGACTAATCCGAACATGGGTTTTGCTTGCCAGCTTTTGCTGTGCCAGAAACGAGTGCATGCTATGCCCGCCAGCCCAAATTCTATGCTTAGGATATACCGGATAGCACCACACTCATCATATGATCCGCTTCATCTCGTACCAAAACTGTTAAACTGCCCCGTTACCCAAGGTTTTGACACTCGTGGTGCTTTCATTGTGCTCGTTCCTTCTGCTATATATGTGTGGATTGGGAAGAATTGCAACTTGGTTATGTCAAATAGGGCAAGAGAAGCTGCAAATCAAGTAATTCGATATGAAAAGGCTCAGGGTCAGATAATGAGCATCAAAGAAGGGGAAGAGCCCTTGGAATTTTGGGATGCTCTTGTTAGAGGACAATTCTTTGCAGATGGTTGCAACAAAAAGGGAGTGAAAAATGAACAAGTGTCATTTTCTGGTGGTAATAAGATTGCTACAGTGATGCAAGATGGAGCTGGCGAAATTAATGAGTACGATTTGGATTTTGAACTTTTCCATAAGGCACTGGCTGGTGGGGTTGTTCCGCCATTTTCGGTCTCTAATGCTGGATTAGAAACTTGCCTCCCCGCCAGAGAAAATGGCTGGTGCAGATTAAGACGTAAATTTGTTGATGGTCTTATGAAAGAATTTGTTGCATCCAAACTGAATTGTGCCACTTCTGCAGTAAATGATGAGTCAAATATGATAATAGATACTGGTAAGGAATCAGAAGATGCAGTGTCGCTTGCCGGTTTTGCATCACCGTCATCGCCATCAGCTGATGTGTGTGGTTCTCCAGATTCCTTTGATTGCTTCCCGAATGTCAGTCCTAACAGAATAAGGTACGCTTGTAAAGAATTGGAAATCTCTTTTCCTTTTCTGGATCCATTATTTCCACTAACACCTCCTAGTGATTCACCGGCTTCTTTTTCTTTTTTTCCTGGCAGCAGCCCACAACTCAGTTCTAAATCTCCTACACTGTCACCGTCAACATCTGATTACTCCAGTTCATTTACCTTTTCTCCATCATCTTGTAATTGGTCTGACTTGTCGCGGCAGCCTTCTCCTTCTGGCCTTGAAGCTACAGATAGTTCACGTTCTCTGTGTGAAGAAACCGCCTTTTCACTCTCGAAGGTATTTTCTCCCAGTCATACTTCTGGAGTGGCAAATTCTTGTTTCCCATGTAAAGGGAACTTTCCCTCTATTGCAGAGCGTAGAGGGAGTAATCCTCCTCCCCGCTTGTTACCATCCGCTGGTAAACCATCTATAGCTCCTAGGAACCTGGTAAGGTCATGGTCTTTTTCTTTACCTGACTCAGAAAATAATGAGGTGAAGGATATGGATAACAACCAAATTGTGCATGAAGGCGATAGGGAGGAGCTAATGTTAGATGCTGACCTCACCTGTGCCGGCAATGATTCACATGACAAAATCAAAGACAAGAAAGAATATGATAAAGTCCATTTTTCGTTAGGTACAATTGATAAGAGAGTGGGAGTGGCAACCCCAGTATTATACCAGTGGCCTGCTTTGAGTAAAGTGGAGAGTTCTTCCTTTCAAGTCCTTGATTCTAGATCAGTGTATATTTTGCTGGCTCCAGACACGAGATTGGGAACAAATCAGTCGGGTATTTTATATGTCTGGCTGGGGTGTGAAGTTCCATGTGAAAAAGGGCAGAGTCAATTGGCCAGCAACAATTGTACTTGCGAGGATGGCCATCTTCAGCTGGAGACCATCAGTCACAACATTATTAATCAAATGGGTTTACCAATGGATGCCTTTGTACAGGTACTTTCTCTACCTACCAAGGTAGTTTCTCTTTTGAATATGGCTTAAACAATCCTGACATGTTGAGAGAGACACATCCTACTTTCTTTCACATTTAGCATCACTTCCGACTTCCAAGTCATATCAGCAGCTCTGTTTTCAGTTCTTTATTTAGTGCATACATAAAACCAAGAAAATTACTAGAAATAAGAATCTTACATTTTACTGGAGTGAGCAGTTATTAGGATGATGGTGATGGTAGATGATCTCAATTTCTCAGCAATAATGCCAATATGCCTTCTGATTTTTGCTTTATGCCTTTTCATATTAGAGAGATCAGATTCACTATATGAATTTTTCTCCTGATCTCCATTATCTGCAGCCTGAGTGAGCAATATTTCTATTGTTTTTTTACTTCAGATGGGCATGACTTCTTGAGAAGGAAGAAACATTTTCACTTTTCAAAGCGTTTAATCACGTAGAGCTTTATACGTCGGTCATAAATTTTTCATCTTAGTTACATTAGTTCTTGTTATTGAACACCATGTTTAAACACTGTAAGTTCTGGAGCAGGAAAAATGATGAATTGTTTTGTGTATTTATTCTCACAATATTGAATTGTTTATTGGTGATTAGCAGTCTTCTGATATGATATGTTGGGTGGAATTTGTCAATGATTAATCATTATCTCTTATATTATTGAATTGTTTATTTGTAATTACTCATTTTTGACATTTTTAGATGGGCTGAATTCATCTGAAAAAGTTTTATATGGTTGTGCAGATAGTTAGAGAAGGTGAGGAGCCAGAGCAATTCCTGAACCATCTTAACTGTTTCTCATTCCAGAAGGCAAGCAATAGCGCCAATCATTGAGATGTCCGAGAAAGGTGCCATTTTTTCAAGAAGTTAGCTTGTGATCTTTCTTAGCATCCAGTGAACGTCAGAAATACTGCAACTAAAGGGAGTAGGCATCCTGGGCAGTACAAGTGAATAAGGTCTGCTCGTGTGATGTATTGAGAGGAAACGAGTTATTGCAGCAATGCAGTATGTACAGAAAACTAGCCTGCATTACTCATTAGAAGTAAATAATACCCTTTGGAATAAGCGAATTAAGAGCATTTCTCTACCAGTTATCTTTTTATTCGTCCTTTGGCTATATTCAGCACCGAAGGTGTTGCTAATGGAATGGCATGAGAAAAGCTGTTTTTTTCATTTAAAGCTATACTATCAGTGATTGAGGTCAGGTCCCAATATTTTATTTTGACATATGCTCGTATTCATCATGCACTGATTTTCCAAATTTTCATGCAATAGGGAAATTAAAGGCTTTTGCTAGTGAGTTGTAGTTGTATCATCCCAAATTCTTGCTGTCCCTTTGCATATATATCTCTTATAGATGCCAGCTTAAAGATGGCAGTTATCTGCACTCTTCACTCTGGTTGCTCGTTTCAAAAGTATATGAACGTTAGCATTCTATGCAATCATCTCGATGCCTTTTTTTTTTTTTTTGGGGTCATCTCTCCCTTTCGGGAGGTCTACATCTTAATGCTGGCATTCAATTTTACACAATATGCTTGCAACTTTTAGTAATTTATTATAAATAAAAATAAAAATGAATTCCTTCAGTATTAAGTCACTTCAATTAAGTGAATCTTACGTAATCCTGAAGACTTGGCCAAAGAATAGCTAGGATTGTAATGACTTTTGTCCAAAGGGTCAGCACAGCTGATTGATTTTCTTTGACGCATCTCCAACTGTGGAGGGTGATCTTGCATTTCATAATTTCAGTGGCTTTGCGTATTTGGTAGGTAATCGCAATAATCAAACATGGATATTGAATTTCACCACCTTAAATATGTGTTGGTTATAACTTAAATGTGGAACATGGAAAGCTTGTGAAGAAATTTTCTAACTGCTCATGCTCTGGACTGATATATTACTGTTTAAACAAATCTAGCCAGATTACATGTTCTGTACAAAAGTTAGCCTTCCGCTGGCTCATATGGCTCCCAGCAAGATATCACCCGAAATAAAATTCTGCAATCCCATTTGCAGAAGTTATCAAAACCTTGCAGAGTTTATAATCTAACTGAAAACACCATGTGGAAAGGCATTTAAATAAAAACTACATGTGCATGTAACTCAGAGTCCGTTTTCTGATCTAAGAAAAGCTATAGTTGGACCCAGTGCGCTGCTTCTCAAGGCCTTGTACGACAACCTGCGGCCCGAACTCTCTTTTGAACCCTCTTTTGTACACTGATCGTCGACCTGGGACAACTCTGCCTTCTTTGCGGATAAAACCAGATTAATTTCTTCCCATGCATTCAATTTTCCATTTTCTGCACAGATACAGATTACACTGTGGGAGCTCATTTAAGTGTATCATATAATTTCATGATCTTAACACTACAAATAACTTGATGACTTTAACCAACCTTGAGTGTGTGCAGGGGTTTTTTCTTTGTTATTGTTGTCCCTCACATCAGATACAGCATCCTGATCTCCCACACGAACTTCTCCATTTCCTTCAAAGATATTAAAACTCGTGGTGAAAGCTCTTTAAGAGAATTACAAACTTTTCATGATCTAAGAACCCCAAAAAACCTGATATGTAGCATTGAACTAACCTTGTGCATGTGCATGGGCTTTTCCATGTTTACTGTTGTCCCTCAAATTCGTGACAACATCTTGATCTCCCACATGAACTTCATTGACCTTCTCACCATGCTTGATTATACGGACATCAAGTAGTAATGAAAAATCTATCTGGAAAAGAGCTTTACTCATCAGCTTTTTATGATGAAGGTGAAAATTTAAACAAAAAAGGAAAAATCAGCAGACGCAGCTTGGCCTCAGTTTTGCTACATTAGAAGTTGTAAAGAGTATGAAACCACGAAAAACAAAATACTATTGCAGCACAACTATGACAACTATACCATACACAAGAATGCAACCTCAAACACGTAGGCAGAGCATCCGTTTTGACATGTAAAAATCCAACATCAGCAATGTAGTTTGACTACCAAACAGTAACAATATCACAAAAACAAAGGGGATTCATTCAATAATTCTCCTGCCCTCAACTGAATATTTCTCCTTGGCAATAAAGTAACAAACAAACAAACAAATATGATATCCATGCTTCTGGTCTTCTGATTTTATTTTAGAGGTGTCTTTTTAATGGTTTAGACTTATTTTCATCTTTTTTCAATGATACTTCATAATGTCAATATTTAATCTAAGCAAAATAGCTGGCTGAGCACTTCAGCCATATTTAACAACCTTAACATTTTTTCACTACTTAATATATATGCAGTGGAACCTTATCTTAAAGTACTAAAATGGAGAGTTATTGAAGATTCACGACATACATAAATTTACCTGTAAAGAGCCATCTTCTCCATAAAGGGTATCCGAATGTAGAGCAGACGCTTCTTCATCTGTCTTCTTCTCAAAAGCAAGCGGATATTCTGGAACTGGTGCCAGCAAAATCTTGTTGGTATCAGAGTCATACCATGATATCTTCCCAACCTACAGGAAGAACATGGTCAATAGTGCAGCCTACATTGACTTAAATATAAGACTAATTCAACCACAGAAAGTGCTGTACTCGGAAAGAGGAAGGCTCGGGGGTCCAAGACGATGTTAGCTCAATCAGACGATATGCGATTACATCACCTTCCTGCAATATATTGAGAATAATTAGCGTTTAAACCTAGAAAGAAGTCAAGAATGAAGCAAATATATCATGCCTAACACGTAGGGCAGACAGGGAAAAAATCCAAGATATACACTGGCAGCTTCAGAAGAAGTTTTGCACACACACAAATGCAAGCAGTGATATGAGAATTTACACGAAATGAACCTTAGGCAAGCTAATGTAGGGTGGAAGCTTGTCAAATTCCACATCCTTGCCAATGGAGATCTCTTTCTCAATACTAGGCATTTCAGACAATTGATCAAAATTTTCATAAATGCTCTTCTTAGAAAATGCAGCCTTCTCTTTGCCCCATTTTTGACCCTTCTTCTTGCTGGTTATTCCATTCCACTGGAAAGTTTCCTAAGAACGTATCAAAATACAAGTTTAGCATAATAAATCTTTGGACCAAATTTGAAGCATCTCAGACAAACTATAACAAATAAAAAGAAGCCGAAGTAAATCAAGAAAACATAAAATTTTTCCAATTGCAGAGCATCAACAACAATGACAAAGTAACAGAAACTGGAAAAACATTAACAAAAACATACCAATGGAGTTTGATTTTGCTGGACAGCTTGAGTATCATCCACTGGACAAACATTAAAAGTCAGCTAAAGTGCGATTCTAGAACATGAACCTCTGACATCAGCAACTTAACTCAAATGCCAGAATCAAAAGGGTCTCCATCCTACCCCAAAGCATACACATACAGAAAGAAAGAGACAGAGAGAGCATCAGACCTTTACCGAGAGGCTCAAAACGAATATGTCCAGGCCTAATTACAACAGGAACAACATCATCATCAGCATCACCATTCGGATCTGGTTGTTGATATCCATCAGATAATCTTTTATTATCTTTCCCTTGTGAAACAGGATCTGGTTGTTGATGTTCATCAGAAAGAATTTGACTGTCTTTACCAGGTGAGTGGAGATTGACTTTTGAATTTAATTGCTTCTGATGCAGCTGAAGAATTGAATATAAAAAAAGGGAAACAATTTACCAATGCAGGCCATATAACAAGTACCCTTTTTGAAGAGGCAGATTGTTGAATTGTTATACAATCAAATTTGTGAGTTCTCTCTCACTCTCTCCTATATTTGGGTTGTGAATGTAAGCAAAACCTAGATATTGATCTTAATGGTACAATATATTTCATAGTTCTTTCAAATGCAAGGTACCTCCATCTTTTCAATTTTGGCTTGTTCCCTTAACCATTGTCTCTTGGCCTTTTTGCGTCGAGCACTTCTACTAGGGAACTGAACACACAAATCGAAATTATTAGTTAAATTTATAAATGATCACCAAAGACAATATGATCAGCTAGGAAAACTGCATTAAGCTGAGATTATGATGACACAAAACATACAGCGACTATTCAATTCAAGCCCAGGAATTATCGAATGTATCCACCAATGTCTAAAAATACTGTAAAACAACCAGACACACAAAAACCAGCAGAACAAAGGGAAAGATTTCAGCTGTCTGCGTATAAATTAACTAGAAAATTTTGCTTGATACAAAATGAAGCGCAGTCAAAATTTCCAATTTCAAAAAACACAACATTGGAACTCTATTAGTATCAGGAGACCGAGTGGCAAACAGCACAATTTGAAGCAGCACATTGTTTCAGCCAAAAAGTGAGTGCTCAACTTGACAAAGGCACAGTCATTGAACCAAATGTAGGGCTGCAACAATTGTGCAGCTTCAGCCTAACCGTGCCATTTATAAGCTAAGTATCCCAAACTAAAGATTGGGTTATTGTGCCCACACACAAAAACTGAAAACTATAATTCCAAAGAATAAATCAGTGTCAACAAACCTTTTTCGTTCCAACAGGTGTAGAGGATACATCCACATTCCCTTTGCCATTTTCTTGAAGCTCAGAGAACCTACAAAATTGGAACAAAAAAGGGAGGAAAAAAAAAGCATTCTGTAAGCTAGAGCAATGAGAGTCAATAAATGAAAAAAGCTTATATAAACATAGGCTGCAAGATTCAGAATTACCTCTTTGCATCAGGTATACATTTACTAATGCAATTACTTGTTTCACCAGTTTCAGGGGTCCTCCACTTCTCCTGGTTTCCCTGCACATCAGATGACTTGTCCTTCTTCAACAGACTACGATCATTGTCCTTCTTCAACAGACTACGATCACGAGAGCTCCTCCCATTTTTCACTTTGCAGACATTCTGAACATCCTCAACAACAACCGGAGTTTCTTCAGCAGTCGAAAGTTTACTCTTCTTTCTCCTACAATACAGATACAGTAACAAAAATGGAGCAAAAAAAAAAGGTCATCAGCAATTACAAGAATTGAGTCCTACTCTGAAAATATAAGGATCCAGACATACTTTGAACCCTGAAGTTTCTTGGATGCGTTTCGCTTCTTGGAAGTTTTGTTCACATCAGGAGTTTGTTCCAAACTCTTCTCGTGATCATGCTCTTCGGACTCACTTTCATGGCTTGCTTTTTCCTGATAAAATTCCTCATTCGCCAGAAGCTTCAAACTCGTTTGTACAGGTTGCTTCACTATTTGAACAGCCTCCAACGCATTTGCCCGATCATTGAGGGTAATTAGTTCACTGGAGGCCTCTCTTTTCCTCCTCACACTGTTAGAAAAGAATAAATTAAAACGCAATAAAAGCAAGAGAAAAATGACAACAAAAATGCAATCCAATTCTAATCAATGTGCACTGACCAGACGACGTCGTTATCCTTGAAGATGGCAGTGGACTCAAACGGTGGCAAAACAAAGCCATCCATCTGGAACAAAAATTATAGTAATAATATAACAAAATACACAAATGAAGAAACGACATTTTCCACGTAGGAAATTAGGGAGGGAGAAGGTGTTGGACTCACAGAGAGGACGAGGCCACGAGGGGAAGAGTGTTGGAGGTGGAAAATGCGAAGGAGATAATCGGCGAGATCGGAGATGGTCTTCAAGTGATTAGGTTTAAAGAGAATCCAGCTTTTCTTCAGTCCTTCCTTCTTCTGTGCCTCGCTCAGAATGTGCTGCCCTTCGAACACCACTCGCACCCTTACTTTCTCCATCTCCTCCTCTCTTCTCTGCTACCTTAAACCCTCAACCCTTCTTCTTCTTCTTCTTCACTTGCTCTCACTTTTAAGTTTTATAAAAGCAAAAGGAAAATGTTTTTGTCACAATACAT
The DNA here is from genome assembly GCA_030449075.1 of Murraya paniculata. NCBI lineage: Eukaryota > Viridiplantae > Streptophyta > Magnoliopsida > Sapindales > Rutaceae > Murraya > Murraya paniculata. The sequence continues at coordinate 3,020,140 of JAEVFN010000022.1, forward strand.
ATTTTTATTAATACTAATATCAATGCAATCACATAATATAAGCGTGCTCTTTTCAATGTAAGGCGCACCAGCTAAGAAAAAACTTGGTTCCGACCCACGCCTCATCAAAATTTTTTTCTGATTAAAACTAGGGGCAGTAAAACCAATAATTGAATCGTGTTTGAATTGAATCATAAATGAATTTGGTCAAAATTCAGCTGATTTGAATTTAATTTATTTGTTAAATGAATATTCAGTTTGATTCGTTTAATTCATTTAGTTAAATTAATAAACAAATCGAATCGAATTTAGATTTGTTTACTATTCGTTTATCTTATAACGAATCTATAACGAATCAAATTTAATATAAATACATTTATAAAAATATAATTAATAAACAAAAATTAAGTAAAGTAACATATAAAATGACCACAAATTTAACACCCTACGAAATACAAATTTATTATCATTTATAATTATTATATTAGCTTTCAATCTTTAAAATTTTTTCATACATATTTATAAATAAATAAGTAATATAATTAAATAAATAATAAACAAATTTTAAACGAATGAATCGTATTCAATTCGTTTATGTATATTTATTAAACGAATTTTAAACAAATAAATGAATCAATGTCCTCAAACTCGGATTCAATTCTTTTAATAAGCAAATCGAATCAAATTCACCTATTTATTAAATGAATCAATTTTTTCAAATTCAAACACATTTAATTCGCATCGAATTAAATCGAATAAACGAATTCCTACCCAAATTACCATCCCTAACTAAAATCATACTCCGACACTATTTTTTATTTATTTCTTTTTTTCGAAGTGGTTAGTATTTAAGCAGAGTTTTATTTGCCCTGTTTGGATTCCTAAAATTTTTCTTAACCTCGTGTGAGAACGACGATTTTTTATCTTTATTTTTTAAAATGATAAAGATGTAAATTACGGTAAACTATTGCCTGATTTAGTCAAACACTTGCTCTATATTATTTCAATAACATAATAATGATAAAAATTCCACCATCTAAGTCTCAATTTAATTTAAGTTACGGAATTGAAAAAAAAGAAGAGTACTGGAGAATTGTATTTTTGTAGGAAGGAGAAAAGGTCACGGAGAATGGTATATTATCAATCTTTCTCAACCAACTTCTAACTTACATCCAGTCAACCAATTACTACAAATTACAAACTAAATCAATACACAGGAAACTTTCAGTTGGCATTTCCTTCGATTAAAAAAGAAGATTATCAGCCATTCATTAGATCTTTCTTTTCTTGAATCTCCATGATCCTCAGAGAAGCAGCAGAAGATTTTTCTCAGGCATCAGTGCAATCTTGAATTTCAGAAACAATTATATACACATCCTTCCTTTAAAAAAATTGTTAGACTAACTCCAGCTTATGTAGCAGGAAGATTTTTCAATTGCAAATCGACCCAATCAAGCTGTCGAAATATGATGCTTAATCTTGAAGATTACTGGGCAGGTCTAAGATCTCAGTCTGGCCATTTTTTGACAAATACCATTAAAACAAGTATGAAAAGCATATACAAGAAGTTCACCAATCACCTACAACAAGCTTTGCCATCCAAGCGAAAGAAAAAAATTAATCTCCATCAAAATTTTGCATAAAATTTATTTCATTAAGGTCATTCTTGAATCGGGTCAATCATTCATAAGAGGTGTTGTTTGTTCTGCAGTGATCCCTCTCTCTTATCAGCATTGTAGGACATGATAATAAAAAATCACACACATCAAGTCTCGAAAACAAACAATCTTTGTGAAAAACTAAAGAAAGCAAATGTAACTGAGTAGCCTACAATTGTTTACAGAGGCAGCGTAGGGTGCCATGTGAATTGAGTCAAAAAAAGAATGATGTGTAATCCTTTCATTCGAGAAGAAATCGAAAACCACTGTAACTTTTTTCAGAGCTCAAACAGCCCTTTTTCTATCACCCAATTAACTCCAAACACTTCTTATAGACCCCTGCAAATCATGAAATCAATTGATTTGAGATCATAAGATGGAAAGTTATCAAACACTAATGCAAAAGAAACAGAGAAGCAATTTTTCAAGCCAAAAGAGAAATAAGAAGAAAGAAGATTGATGACAATAATATGATAAATTAGTCCAAGTCCTTTGCTAATGGGGCAAGGAAACCTTGGTGAATTCCTGAAACGAGCAGAGAACACCCAAAAATAGTAATTTTGTACTGAGTTTCACAATTTAGGAGTTGAGTGGAAAGAAGCAAGCAACCATCACAAAACCAAGGGCCCATCTCTCCCACATAATTTTTAAGAGAAGTAAAAACACGGTTCATAGCCGTCAAATAGCATCATTATGAATTCTTCTATAGGAAAAGTTGTCCGACTCCACCAAATAAGAGATCATCACCGTTAAGTTAATCTAGGATACGTTAGATAAGGAAGAGCACCTGTTGCCTTAGCCACTGACCTTGAACCAGAAAGGTTTTTGTAACCTCAAAATGATTAAGGCAGATGATGCTTTTGAATCAGAGTGAATGGAAGCCCAAGACAAGGGTAAAAAACAAACTACTAAATTTGTACTCAGCAGATATACTTCCTCATTTACTAAAGAATTAGGCAAGACAGAAATAAGACAGTCCAAGACAATTTAAATCTATTAAGCCCAATATTTCTTCAGTACATGTACATACATATCACATTTTGCAACCACTAAGCCATATATATATTTATGGGAGCTATAAAACTATCATAGCCTATCAAGCACCACAGATCGGGAAATGACAGCTAAATCTGTTTGAACACAATAAAACCCTTAAAAAAAATTGATTCCATGAAAAAAAAAAAAAACAAAATGCATGACGTAAATCTTGAAAAACTTTGAAATGAATAAATGTTATCCAATAACATTGGAGCACATCCCCATTCAAAAAAAAAAAGAAGAAGGCTCAAGCAGAAAGGATTAACTTTTGTTATACGCACACATAAAATCCTGGAAACCATTTCCTTGAAATTGGGCTCCCAAGAAGAACTATGTGCGACAAAAGGGGAAAAAAATGAAGCATTGAACATAACATTACCTGACTTTCTTGACGAGGATGGCTTTGAGCTTGCGAGCAAGGTCCTGGGATCTGATTTTGCGCTCGAGATTCTTGCGTGCCAACACGCGCTTCTCTGAATTCTTGATGTGGTGCCTCTGCTCGCGCTTTATCAGCCGTTCGATTCCGCTCGATTGCATCTTACGCTGCATCCACGACAGCGCCTGCTCCAAGTTCCCGTTGAATACCTTCACTCTGATCCCCCGCCATTGCTGAACCTGATGACTTTGGCACTGATTACGACTCAATGAGTTTAAGCCTTGACTCGAGTGCGTCAAGTAACTGGAAAGCTGCCTGGCTATCGAGTTCATTTTTCTGTTTCTCCTGCTTCGTTAGGGTTATGGACTCTTAATTTGTTACATTATCAAGTGGGACACCCTATTGGACTTTGGTGATGAATCTTGATTCCTTATTAATTTTTATTAGTATTAATTATATTAAAAAGATTAAAAAAATCTTTATTTACATAATACCTTAAAAATTTCTTTTATTATTGATATTATATTACAATATAATAATTAGATAAACTATATCGAACATAGATTTCTTATAAAACGATATAATCTGTATATTTATATTAAGAAAGTTAGATAAATTAAAATGAGATCTTATGGTATGATATACTAAATATATAGTTATTGTTTTCTGTTTAAATGAAAAACGGCATAGGATCATTTGAAAATATACCAAAGATACTCTTAAATTGTGAGGGTCAAGAATCTTAATTTTATAGTGTAAATATAATTTGGTCATTTTGATAATGGTGAATAAACAGAATAATAACTTTATTTAGAAGACTAAAAAAATGAGAATTTATTATTTTTACATTTTTTATAAGAAATAAAAATGGATATGATTCATTGTATAAAAATTTGTTAAAATTAATACACTGAATAAGAGATTTTCTAAAAAGAAAAATTATCTGTTTAAAACCCATACCGAACGAGCTCTTAATTTTTGAGGGTCAAAACTCAAAATTCAAAATTTAATAGTAGTTTAATAGTAATTTAATCACTTAAATGTTCAATTTCAATAGAACTTATTTAGTATAAATGAAAAAAGTAGAATGTTATAGGAGAAAATGTAAAAAGTTGAAGGACATAAATTATAATATCAACATTTCTTCGGTTTTGATTTTGATCTGAACGACTCGCATGCCTTGCGAGTCTGTGACTCTGAGTGAGGAACCTTCACCACTACCACACTAAACGAAATCGAAAACGGAAAATAAAATCGAAGCTGGCTTTCAGTCCAAAACGGGCCATGGCTGAGCTGAGACATTCCAGCTCGTTGGGAAGCCGAGCCGGTTCCTCTCCAATGAAGCGCGACGACACCGCATCACCTCTAATTCACGAACAGCACGCGGATGACGATGACGACGGTCACTCTCGGCATCTATTCAGAGATCGTGTCCGCTCGATTTGGTCGTACTTCCCTTTCTTGAGTGATGATCCTAGGGTTTCTCAACAAAACTCCAGAATCTCTTTGTGTTTGGCGCTGTTCGTTGTTGTAACTGGACTGATCTCGATCTTATCGATCGTCAATCATTTGGTGAGTTACCTGCCTTTATTTTGCTCGGCATTTTTTCCTTCTTCAATTTTATTGGTCAGTGTTCCAATAATTTATTGCTGCGTGTTCTTGAAAATTTGCTATGAGAATTTACTGATAAAATTGGCGTTGAGAGATGCCGTGATATGTAATTCAAATACTTTCTTTGGTAGATGCTGAAGCTAATTTTGCATCAATGTAGTCTCTCTCCATCTTTTTTTTATTTATTTAATGAAATGGCATGAGATCTGGCCTTTTGGGCATAAAAGCACTTTTGGCTATTTCAAACGGCTTTTCAGTCTGAAAAATACTCCGAACCGCACCGTAAATTGCATCCAATATCCGAATGTGAGATGTTTATGAATTTTGATTTAGTGCTTCTTATATCTCTTTTGATTTAGTGCTTATTATTGATTTTTTTTCTTTTACTTATATCTCTTAATTTTATTGTAGAATACTCCATACTTGTGTAAAAAAGATGGCATTGTTCTTCACTGCCCACGTGTAAGTTTAAGGACCTTGTTTTCCAATTTCCTATCTTCTCAGCTTTTGTACTTTTGATGATTAATACCATTTATATTTTTGCATTTTTATGTTAATTTATTTATTTAAATTCTATTTAGGTCAAAGAGGCTCCTTCTCTATGGGAAAATCCTTACTCTGCAACTACTTCTTGGAAGCCTTGTGCTGAGCGTCGTCTTGGTGGTATATCAGGTAGACTCAGGCTCTTTAACAAATGAGGCTTGGATATTTTGTTTCCTGGTTTTTACAGTCATATGTAATATAGGCAGTTTTACAGAATGGTGTATAATTTCATCAAGTAGGACAATCACTTGAGGACAAAGATAAACATCATTCTTTCGAGAAATATGTCCTTTAATGCAATTTGAATGCACTAGTACAACTTATATTATGTATTTGGGAATAGTAGCTGAAACATATTTTTGGGATCCTTTATAGTTCAACCTGATTTTATAATGAAAATGTTTTGGCTGATCGTGTATATTGAGAGGGGTTTAGCTCTCAGAATTACCGTCCATCATGACTCATTTTATTGGACTTAATGGACTCATTTTGGTGCGATTTTATGAAATATACATTCACTTATCTTTAAATGCTTTCCCAAATATTCCCTGTATTTTATTTGCCACCATAAATACAGAATATAGTTCTGCAGGCAACTTTGTGTTTCATGACACTTTATGCGGGTGTTTCATGCAATTCGCATTCTATCAACTTTTCCTGAAATATGGTTATATGTTTCTATTTAATGTTCTAGCTTGTCTTTTGCTGTTAATTTTATTACATTTTTGAGTTGTAACTTCTATCAACTGCCTTGCAGAACTTCCTCCTGAGAATGAAACAAATGGTTATATATTCATCCATGCTGAGGGTGGTCTTAATCAGCAACGAATTGCTGTATGATTTCTGTGCATTCTAGTTACTAACTGATTGAGATTTTTTTCCTCTTCATGTTTCTACTTCCGTTTCACCATGTATACTGCCTAGCTAGAAGGTTTAGAATAACTTCTAGTTCATTTGTCTGCATGCAGATATGTAATGCAGTTGCTGTAGCCAAAATAATGAATGCAACCCTCATCTTGCCAGTATTGAAGCAGGACCAGATTTGGAAAGATCAAACGTAAGATGGCTTCTTATGTTTGCTTAAATCTGTGTAGTTATTTCATGGCTTACAAAATTCATGCAAATAGACTAAATGCACCTCATCATGCTGTTAAGTATTATTTTTTTTTCCTGCAGGAAATTTGAAGACATCTTTGATGTTGATCATTTTATTGACTACTTGAAGGATGATGTCCGAATTGTCCGTGATATCCCAGACTGGTTTACTGACAAATCAGAATTATTCTCTAGCATAAGGTTCAATTCTTTCACTGTCATTCATTAATTTCACTATAAATGAAGTCTAAGTCGTTAAGCTCACAATAATGTGCAAAACCAAGATTCACTATGTCACCGCTTGCCAGTGAATGTAGAAAGGGAACAGCCCAGCTGCTAGACCTGATTAACATGAGCTGAATTAGCTCAGGGACTTGGTTGAGCTGTCTTGTTTAGAAACTTGGTTTTAAAGTGCTTTAAGAAGCATATTCCTCATCATTATCATAACATGAGGGTGTGGTGGGAGGAGTCAACTTGTAAATGGTAGGATAGGATAAAATAACAGGAATGTTGGAGTTTGTCATGTCCATAATCAAAGTTTTATCTACCTAAGCTGTTTTTGGCCTTTCTGAAAGTGATGTGAGGGTATGATTGAACAGGGAAACAATAAATGCTTGTTGGACCTTTTCATTTTCTGAATCTTAACTTATGCTTCTCAGTATTCATTCACAAAGCTTTTAATGTTTATGCTAGACGGACAGTAAAAAACATTCCAAAGTATGCTCCTGCCCAGTTTTACATTGACAATGTACTACCTCGAATCAAGGAGAAGAAGATAATGGCCCTAAAGCCTTTTGTTGATCGACTTGGGTATGAACACTATGGATTCGCTTCGCAGTTGACTAAAATTTAGTTTTGTTTTTTGGAAAATTGCGATTGAAATGTTGTTGAATATTTTTTGAGTGGTTTAGGTATGATAATGTTCCTCCAGAAATCAACAGGCTAAGGTGCAGGGTTAATTATCATGCTCTGAAATTTCTTCCTGAGATTGAGCAGATGTCAGATTTACTAGTATCAAGGATGAAAAATCGCACTGGCAGTTCAAACCCTTATATGTATGTGACCTTGGTTTCAGAAACTTTCTTGAACAATGTTACAAGTTATTACTTTTGGCTCGGTTACTAACAATTTTCGCTTACACAGGGCTCTGCACCTTAGGTTTGAGAAAGGTATGGTGGGCTTATCATTTTGTGATTTTGTGGGGACACGGGAGGAGAAAGCTAAAATGGCTGAATATAGGAAAAAGGAATGGCCTCGACGCTACAAGGTGACCTAGAACCACCGGCTTTATTGGTTTAATTAGATCATAAAGAAATGCGTATCATCTCTTACCTTTGTGATTATCTGGCTGGCAGAATGGTTCCCATCTATGGCAGCTGGCTCTGCAGAAGCGGAAGGAAGGACGATGCCCTCTTGAGCCTGGAGAAGTGGCAGTGATTCTTCGGGCAATGGGTTATCCCAAAGAAACTCAAATTTATGTTGCTTCTGGCCAGGTTTATGGTGGCCAGAACCGGATGGCACCACTCAGGAACATGTTCCCAAATCTGGTAAGGCGCCTTTGACTCCATTTCTTATGCAATGCCTTTCCTGGATTGGGTTACCATAGAGAGTTACATTAGCCATTCATTTTGATCCTCTTTTTCCTTCATTTTCTCTTCCCCTCACTCCTTTCCATTCATCTCTTCTCCTCTCATTTCTTCCAACCAAACATAGGCTAATTGTTTAAAATATCTTCTACTCTCTTTTTAGGAAGTTCAGATTGATTTCCTGGGCACAGATTATGTTGTTATGGGTTTTGTGTTTCTGTATTTATTTAGTGCCGTCTTATATATGAGCAATGCTATTCAAAGAGAAATCAATAGTGAGCTTGTTGAATATTGCCGGCCATCATCACAAACACATGATTCAGGGGGAAAAAATGAAGTTTTGCTCATTGCACATATCTGAATTGAACAATAAACAGATGAATAACTGGCTGGCTATACTGTATGTCCGTATACAATTGTACATCAAATGAATGGATGCATTGACATACATAAGAAATTGATCTTCCAACATGTTACTTGTAATTTGGGGATTGAGAAACTTTTGATCACTTTTGAACTCATGGTAGTAATCTGAAATTTTTATGGCATGTGAAGATAAATATGGACTCGACCATTCGAGACTACTTGTGCTGTATTGTCATTGAAGTTGAGAACAACCATGACAAGGTTTAGTAACAGGTTACAAAGGAGGAGTTGGCAAACCAGGAGGAGTTGGCTGCTTTCAGGAAGCATGTCACAAGCTTGGCAGCTCTTGACTTCCTCGTCTGCTTGAAGTCCGATGTGTTTGTGATGACCCATGGAGGCAACTTTGCTAAATTGATAATTGGGGCACGTCGGTACATGGGTCACCGTTATAAATCCATAAAACCAGACAAAGGGCTAATGTCTAAATCTTTCGGGGATCCCTACATGGGCTGGGCCTCCTTTGTGGAGGATGTTGTTGTCACCCACCAGACGCGGACTGGATTGCCGGAAGAGACCTTCCCTAACTATGACCTCTGGGAAAATCCTCTAACTCCTTGCATGTGTAAAGCCTGACCTTCTGGACTTTTATTTTTCCCTTAGACACTGATCTATCTTGAGGTGCTTCTCTGGGAAAAACTTCTAATCATCATTTGAAAAAATGAAATTTGTTTTACTCACAAGTCACAAGCTACATGATAGTGTGGCAAATACAATTATTAGCTGTGAATGACTTGAGACTTGTGATACACTTTTTGAGGTGGCAGCCTGTTGGAGTGGAGGTTGAACATGATTATTTTGAGGAGGCTCTTCATATGACCACTCGTGAATCTGTTTGTAGTAGCACTAGGCAGTTTTGTCTCCAGAAAGATGGATTGTCAGTGGCAGTTTTGATCCGAGGACATCGAATAGTTGAGTTTCTGGTCATCTTTATTATGTTGTGTAAATTTCAAGTGAAATGTGCAATATGGCTGTTACATTTTTGGATTTTGCCATTAAAATTGTAAAAACCTTTCCAGTAACAGTATAGGAATCGAAATCGTGACTAGTATAACTATTTTTTTTATTTTTTTCCTTCTTGGCTTGCGCATCCCACGATCTTTTGTCAATTTCTGGATGTGTTTTGTAAGTGATTTCATAAAAAGTGCTTTCTAGAGAAAAATGTAAACGCGTATGATGCAAGGGCTGGTCCCTGTTGTCTTGTGCCACATTATTTTCAAGCTTGATTAAAGAAATTGGCTAAAAGCAGCCAGGACAATTCTGTAGAATTACAGAGATTATGCCTGCTACGGTAGATTGGGACCGCAATGTTCTCTGGCTTGTTAATGCTCATTGCTTGGGCTTATGGCCTTCAAATCTATTAAACAATTTCTAAACGTGATATTTTGTAATCCTTTTCAAGGTAGTCGAGTTGTCTTGAACATTAGGAATTCTATTCAGTTACAGACAATGTAACCTAGCAGGCAGCAGCTTCTCCCGAATCATACATACCTAATAAATGTTAACAAATGTCTCCGTATCTAATATCTTCATTAAATGGGATGAACAGTAATTACGTGTTGATTACCGTTTGTCATACCTTACAGCAGCAGTTAAAAAAATCCAATTAATAATTATTGCAGTTTAAAACAAATATTTACAGTAATTAATAATTATTGAAGCTTAAAACAAACATTTACAGCGGAAAAAAGCAGCATCCTGATGGAGCAGGGTGATTGTTTCTATTGAGTACGATCCAAAAAAAAGACGCTAACTAATTAAACGGCACGTGGAGCAAGAGCCAAGCTTTCTCCAACGACAACACACGAGACGAGCCCTTGTTTTGTTTTCTTTCGTAAAGAAAAAGACAACATTACACATAGGTGGCCGGGCCGACAAATGCCGATAGCGACACGTCCCCAAGTAAAAACTTCCCCCTCATCAAAATATATAATGTAAAAAGCCCGGCAATTCCGTTTTAGTCAGAATAATTTCGCATTTAGCAATTATCAACAACGAAAGCAGCGCCAGTATCAATGGAGATAGTTTTATTGAATTTGAGCGCTCTCTGTTTATACTTGGCTTTTTCACTTCACAGGTGTTTCTTCTCCCTTATGACTACTCATTCTGTGGCCTCATTGAGGTTTGAGCCCTCAAATATTGGCATATTTCACCATTTAGCTCCGTTGGAAATCTTTACAAGACATCACGAATCGTATTCATTTTGTGCCAAATTATGGAAAAATGTGTGATTGTGTTTGTTGATGTGATTAAAAAGTTCTACTTTGATGAAGTAAAGATGTTTCCAAATTCAGGGTATCATCTTCATCTGAAGCTGTACCGGTCCGTGCTAGCTCACCACCAAGAGGTTGGAACTCTTATGATTCATTTTGCTGGACCATTTCAGAAGAAGAGTTCTTGCAAAGTGCTGAAATCATTTCGCAGCGTTTACGTCCTCATAGATATGAGGTATAAGCATTATGCACAGCATGACCGGTAACTAAAAGTTTAATTTTGAGCCATTTTGGAATTTATTATATCATTATTTTTATTTTCCTTGTATTGTGATAATGGATTGTTGGAATTTGGAAACTAAATTCGATGTTTCCCTTCTTTTTGTATATGGATGTAGTATGTTGTGGTGGATTACCTCTGGTATAGACGAAAAGTGAAAGGTGCTTACGTTGATTCTCTTGGATTTGATGTTATTGATGAATGGGGGAGGATGATCCCGGACCCAGATAGATGGCCATCATCCAGAGGAGGGAAAGGGTTTACTGAAGTAGCCAAGAAAGTTCATGCCATGGGTTTGAAGTTTGGGATTCATGTCATGAGAGGCATAAGTACCCAAGCATTTAACGCAGACACCCCTATCTTGGACACTCTCAAGGTATTACTTCTCTTATGTATGTTAAAGACATAAGTTCTCAGGACTGTATAGGGTCTTAGATCCAAAGGTTAATGATTAGGTCTTTATTTTTTCTTTTCACCAGGGAGGTGCCTATGAGGATTCAGGTCGACAATGGCGGGCAAAAGATATAGGGCTCAAGGAAAGGGCTTGTGCATGGATGCAACATGGCTTCATGAGTGTAAATACCAAGTTGGGAGCTGGAAGAGCTTTCTTGAGGTCACTGTATCAACAGTATGCTGAGTGGGGTGTTGATTTTGGTAATTTGAGAAGTCTTGAAAGTCATCCTTCTTGTTATGTCATGATGAATGCTTGAAAGTCATCCTTCTTGTTGTGTCATGATGAAAACGAATTGAAGTTTCAAATTCCTTGTAGTTAGCATCCATTTTCCCTAGGAACCATTGTTATGCATCATCAGATGCTAAGAGCCTTTATTTATTTTTATTTTTTTAACCCATGAAAGCATAAATCAGGCATCACCTTTCCACCTAGACTAAAGGGCAACTCAAGTCCTATTTAACCTAATAAGATTACCTGGCTAAGGTGCTGGCTTTTGATTTTTCTGTAGTGTTGGTTAATACATCTTCTTTTTTAAGTACCATGCATCAATCACAACAAAACTATAGCATCGCTTTACTTACTTTCCTGGACTGGCTTAATTTAATCTTTTCTAATTTAGATCCTTTGCTTTGGTCTTATTGCAGTAAAACATGACTGTGTATTTGGTGATGACTTGGATATAGACGAGATAAGCTTCGTGTCAGAGGTACAGATTAGTGCCTGGTAAAATAAGTGATAATCTCACTGAATTTTTCGGGGTGGAAGTCATACATATAAAGAGCCTTTCTGCAGGTTCTCAAGGAGCTTGACCGCCCCATTGTATATTCTCTGTCTCCTGGAACCGGCGTGACACCAGCTATGGCCAAAGAAGTAAGTGGATTGGTCAACATGTACAGGATCACTGGGGATGACTGGGATACATGGGGAGATGTTGCCGCCCATTTTAATGTTTCAAGGTAAATAAAAGAGATACAAACACATTAAAACCTTAGAATTATGCTTCCATTTGAGCTATTTTATTCCTTGACTTCATATCTCTGACATCTTTGCAATTGCTTTAGAGATTTCTCTGCTGCCAATATGATAGGCACCAAGGGCTTACAAGGGAAGTCATGGCCTGACTTGGATATGCTACCACTGGGGTGGCTCACTGATCCAGGTCATGTAAATTGGAAAATTAGTTCTCTCTTTCACTTGGAACGTTCTTGACCGGTTGATTACAGTGGGATTGATGACAGTGGAGTAGCAAACCACGCATATCTACCACTCAGTACTTTTCTGCATGTATCAGTAAGACAAAGTAATAATGAGATGCTAGCTGCTAACTCTAGGCTTGTTGCTTAGCACCTATCTAACATATCCAAACTCACAGCCGCATGACACCTTCAGGAACTAATTGTCTTGCATTCCATCCCTATAGAGCGTATTATTCTTAAGTAGAAATGTTTATGGAGTCATAAGAGTCAATAACATTTTTCCATACTAATCATGAAATTGAAATACAGAGGGTTTATGTCTTGTGATTTCATAAAGTTGCAAGTGATGCTTGGTTAGCTTGGCAGATTAAATGAGAAAAAAAAATGTTTCCAGTATGGATGAAAATCCATAAAACTAACTTGGATATTTTCATGCGTTCCAGGTTCAAATGAAGGTCCGCATAGAACTTGTAACCTTAATCTAGATGAGCAAAAAACTCAGGTATGCTTGTATACTTATATGTGAATTAGTTTGTTAATAGTTAATCCTTTTTCATTTTGCTTAACAGATGACTTTGTGGGCTATGGCCAAATCTCCTCTCATGTTTGGTGGAGATGTAAGAAAACTTGATGAGACTACGTATTCCTTGATTACAAATCCTACGGTGCTGGAGATAAACTCTTTTAGCTCAAACAATAAGGAGGCAAGTGAACATATTATTATAATTGTGTCGGAAGAGTATTTTCCTCTAGCATACCTAACTTTTTGTTGCATTACAGTTTCCTTATATTATTGCAACAAAGGGAAATACTAGGAAAATTAAGGTCACCCCCCCACATCTTTCAGAAGTCGCTGAGTCAAATACACATGTTCTGGGTCTCACTAGCTGTAAGGATCCCAAAGCAAATAGTTGGGCAACTCAAGCTTATGACCAAGAGCTTGAAGAAATCTGCTGGAAAGGAAAATCAGGAAACGAAATTGGGGAACCTTTATGCTTATACAAGAGTAGAGCGCTTTTGGCTTCGTAATGTTTATTTTACTTATTCGTTATTGGATTTATCTGTGTGATTTTGTTGTCATTACTAGCACTTGATTAATGATCATGATTTTCAACTTAATATGAATGCTGATGTAGAGATGGCGAGATGATTTACAAGCAGCAGTATCAAGGGAAAGTTCATCTACTAGCAAGTAAAGGCGTGGAGGTGTGCTTGGATGCTTCTCCGAAGTGGAAGCTTACTTCTAAAGAATTGAGAAGAGGATCATTTTCTAAGTGCAAAAGAGAAGCCAACCAGGTACCCCTCAGTGTCAATTTATACAAAGATTGAAGGTTCTTCTTGTACCATGAAAAGAAGGAAAGCATAACTAAGATATGTCACTAAAAGTTCTAGCTATAAACATAAGATGCAAAAAACAATCAATTCATTTTCACTAATAAACATTTAGAAACAAGAGGTTTTCAGAAGACCTTGTGTCTACAACTCCCAATCATTACCAATTTGATTCAACTAAGCCTTAATACCCGCTGGACAAGAAAGTCGATAAGTTCTCTTTCTTGGGGTTTGAACACGAGGTTTGTGAGCTTAACCCGATTCAAATAAATCTAGCTGTATATGAGAATCAAACTCTATGACTCATCCCAATTTTTTATACTATTGATATTTATTCCGAAGTGAAGTTCATATGATTGAGATTTTAACTCAAAACTTTGCAGATGTGGGAGATGAACCCCAGTGGAGCCCTCATTAGCAGTTATTCTGGTCTTTGTGCCACAGTGAATTTAGTTAAAGGTGATAGTTTTAAGCAGATTTTCTCCACGCTAATGACAAACATCTGAATATTGTTTTTAACATGACGATTCTGAATGGCTAACTGATGTGTTATGCAGCTGATGTTGGTTCCGGTGGTATTCGTTCTTGGATTGCAACTGGAAGAAGAGGTATTTCTCTAAAGCTTTAACTTATGGCTTAGAATCACTAAAAATGCTCATTTGAGCACTTTAGAAGTAGAATGATAAATGAAGGCCAACCTCCCACTTGAATGCTATTTCACTTCATTGAGGGAAGCTAAAATGTAACTAATTATGTCAAAGACTGAGGGAAAAAAGATGATTTTTGTTTTTCTCCCTTTGGAAACAAGTCTTGTTAAGAGACTTGTTTGTTGGTTGGGATGTATCAGTACCTCATTCTCTGAACAGAGTAGCTTCTCTGGTGTTTATGCTTAGTAAAAGGAGACAAGTCATTCTCCAGAATTGCTTCTGCTTAATAATCACTTTCCTCATCATTGTATCTCGCCCTTAGTGTTTAGCTTCTTGCCACATTTCGTGCTGAATTATCACATCCCTGCAATCTGTTACTCTTGTAAAACAACGGGTTGATGTTTTTTTTTTTTTTTTTTCTGGGGGTGAATTTGATGGTTTTGTTGCCTTGCTTATTCAGGAGAAATATATGTTGCTTTTTTCAATCTGAACACTGAGAAGACACTAATATCTACCAAGATATCAGACCTAGCTAAGGCACTTCCTGGAAAAAACCTGAATGGAGCTTCATGTAAGTGCCGAGAAGTTTGGAGTGCAAAAGACTATGGAGTATTACAACAGACAATATCAACGGCAGTGGAGATGCACGGTTGTGCACTATTTGTTCTGAATTGTGATTAGTGCAGAGGAAATTATACCGCATTTTCCTTCTACAGATTTCCCCCACTGTTTTTCTACGGTCTTTTTCTCCAGTTGTTTGAATGTACTTGGACTTTTCACTGGCTCCAGTTGTTTCTTGTTTGTACGCACTTACGCACATTTCACCCGCTGAATTATTTATGTAGAACTTAATTTTATTTATTTATTCCAGCGATTATGAATTAAGTCGATGAAGGCATTTAGGACCAGCATGGCTCTTTATGCAGATAAAGGCTGGATTCTAGTTGCATGGCTGAAAACTGAAACGTATTATTAACAACAAAAAACAGAAATGACCGAGCAGAGTCGTGCAATGTCGTTACGATGCTGTGTGGCTGCTAGATGGTTTAGGTAAAATCTCTTACAAGAGGTCTGGTTCCAATTCCACAACACGAGTAGGGCAAGTATCAAGTTTCCAGCTTTGCTTAGGGAAAAGAGGCCAAAAAAAAAATAAATCAAAATATAGCCTTCAAATAACCAAAATCAACGAGTCTTTGGTTGTCATTAAAAAGATAAATGGTCGGTGCTTGTGCGTTCTGAGTTGGTGGTGTTCTTGATTGCCCTTGTTTAGGGTCAAAATATGCTAAAAATGGAAGATAATAAATGCTATCTCTCTATTTTGATAACTTGTTGGGTTTTTTTAATCCATTTAGTTAACTATTTTTACCTTTATCCTCCTTGTCTGGAAAAGTGGAAAATACAAATAAAAAATGCTTTTTTGGCGGTAAAGATTCCCTCAAAAATAGGTAAACTTTCGGATTACCTCATCTTTGTCTGGAGTTTCTCATCTTCAGACTCTATAAATACCATTCCATAGAATTGAAAGTTCCAAGCAACAATGAATTTCTTTGCATTGAGCATTCTTTGTTTCTTCTCTAGCCTACTCCTTCACAGGTGATTCTTTTTCTTATTACCACTAACATTACATTTACTTGCAAGACACTCTTAAATGTATACGAAATGAGAAATAAACGATAGTATTGGTTTGTTATTTTTGTTCAATGAGTTAAAATTTTTACTGTGATGAAGCAAGTAATTAGGAGATGTTTTGGAATTCAGGATACCATCTGCAAATGCAGCAGCCAAAGAGACGGAGCATGCTGCCTTACCGCCAAGAGGCTGGAACTCGTATGATTCATTTTGCTGGATCATCTCAGAACAAGAATTCTTGGAAAGTGCCGATATTGTTGCTAAGCGTCTTCTTCCTCATGGATATGAGGTACTCTATTGCTCCATCTCACCAGGTGGCATGATGAACTTATGAAAATTAAACTTAAATTTCGGTAACCAGTGTAAAATGATTTAGACAAGGTGGCAAGGGCATGACACAAATAGTATCGGACTAATTGATGGCCTAATGTGTGTCTTTTTCTTTTTTCTTTTTTTTTCCTTTCATGCAATGTGATGCAGTATGTTGTGGTGGATTATCTCTGGTATAGAAAGAAAGTGAAAGATGCACATATAGATTCAGAAGGAATAGATTTGATCGATGAATGGGGGAGAATGGTGCCTGATCCTGATCGATGGCCATCTTCGAAAGGTGGGAGAGGGTTTACAGAAATAGCAAAGAAAGTACATGATATGGGCTTGAAGTTTGGGATTCATGTGATGAAAGGAATTAGTACCCAAGCTGTTAATGCTAACACCCTTATCTATGACTATGACAAGGTATCAACTCATTAAATTAATGTCAAAGATGCGAACCACAGTAGGAACTGCTGAGTTTGACGCATCATTATCTTGATATTTGATCAGGGAGGCCCCTATATGGAGGCAGGTCGACAATGGCGGGCGCGAGATATAGCCATCAAGGAAAAGCCATGTGCATGGATGCCGCATGGATTTATGGCCGTAAATACAAAGTTGGGAGCTGGCAAAGCTTTCCTGAGGTCACTGCATAAGCAGTATGCCGACTGGGGTGTTGATTTTGGTACATTTGAACAATTTCCTTCCATTTTTATTACCATGTTTCTAATTAATCTCAATCTTTTTTTCTCGTTTAATAAACTCTTTGTCTTTTCGTTTTGCAGTGAAACATGATTGTGCATTTGGTGATGACTTGGATGAAGGTGAAATAGCCGTTGTGTCAGAGGTAAAAAAATTCTGCTTTTGGTAAAATCAATTAGTAATAAACCTTAATAATTTTCAGGTGGGCTCTCGTTTTTCTTTTTTTTAATATGGACACGCTCTTAAATTATGTGATTTTAAAAATTATTTTTTAATAAATTATAAAATTGTGAGGGGTTTAAGAGAGTTAAAAATGTATCCGTATGAAAAAAAAAAAAAAAAAAAACTCCCGCACTCTAAAATGACTCTTTTACAAAATTTGAGGTGATAATCCTTATAACATTTCATTGTGCAGGTTTTCAAGGGGCAACAAAACCGTCCAATTATCTATTCTTTGTCTCCGGGAACAAGTGCAACACCAGCAATGGCTCAGAAAATAAATGGATTAGCCAACATGTACCGGGTAACTGGGGATGATTGGGATAGTTGGGCTGATGTGGCTGCCCATTTTAGTGTTGCAAGGTAGATTATGGAGTCCATAAGAGCTTAATTAGATTTTCCTTTTTTCCCCTCCTTTTGGTTCGAAAATATGTGCTTTGTTATTATTCGTTACTTTCAGATAGGGATTGAAATGTGTACCTTTTGCTTCAGGGATTTCGCTGCTGCTAGCATGACAGGCGCCGTGGGCCTGAAGGGAAAGTCATGGCCTGATTTGGATATGTTACCGTTGGGGTGGCTTACTGATGCAAGTACTATATGTTTGAAAATTTTTGCTCTCTTCCATAAATAATCAACTAGATTCCGTTATCCGAATTATGTAGCGTGCTTGGACATTTTAGTTTTTCAATTTTCAAGAATATAGACAAAGTAATCGTGATGTTTTCATGTTTTCTCAGATTCAACTCGAGGTCCGTACAGAGCTTGTAAACTTACTCCGGATGAACAAAAAACTCAGGTATGCTTGTACATGCAAATCTGAATTGGTGTTTTGATCTTTGGTAAAAGGGCTCATTCATTTTGCCTTCACACAGATGACTTTGTGGGCGATGGCCAAATCTCCTCTTATGTTTGGAGGAGATGTTCGAAAGCTTGATGACACAACATATGGTCTGATTACAAATCCGACTCTGCTGGAGATTGACCATTATAGCTCAAACAATAAGGAGGCAAGTACACACAACACATACACATATTGTTAAGATAGCAATCCGAAGAATACAAATTTCCAAATGCTTCATATCTAATAAACTTGTTCTCGCACTTAATTACAGTTTCCTCATATTAATGGAGGAAAAGAGGGAGCCAGTGGACCTAGTGCTGGAGCTACTGCTACGGGAGTTCGTTCTTGGATTGCAACTGGAAGAAAAGGTTTGATTTCTTAGCCAGTTATCTTGGTCACGTTCGGCTTCGGCCTTGACGTTTGAACATCACATATGCACCCACAATCCATTTCTCAGAAAAAATTTTATGTTATGCGTGGATTCTTTTCTTAATTTACATTCCATAGTTTGATTGTTTCTATCTTTCCTGCTTCTCAGGAGAAATATACCTTGCCTTCTTCAATCTGAATAATGCAAAGACGACGATTTGGGCCGAAATAGCAGACCTGGGCAAGTCACTCCCTGGGTGGAAAATAAATCCTCCGTGTAAAGGGACTGAAGTCTGGAGCGGAAAAGACTTTGGAGTGATGCGAAAGTCTGTGTCAGCAGAAGTTGAGACCCATGGTTGTGCACTATTTGTTCTTTATTGTAACTAGTGTAGAGGAAATGATACTATTGAAAAAAAAAAATTACTCTTATTGTGTTTGTTTCAGAAATTTAAATCAAATTTTCTTGGAAGTGATTAATCCTTCCAAATGTGCACGTATTGCGTTCTTGGCAATAAACATATTAAGATATGTTTGAAATCAAAGTGTCGTAATTTTCAATTCACATTAAATTACTTTTTTATCATTTCATACATGTCGCAGAAGAACTAGAGTGAATTACATGTCATGCATGATGGCAGCAACAGTATGTGCTATATTTTAAGAGGGGCAAAACCACATTTGGATGGATTAATAATATCATATTTGAAATTCTAGTTTGTTGCTTATTGCCCCACAAAAATAGCTACGCAGATATTCTTGGCTAGGAAAGATTGTTAAGATAATTTTTTTTTAAAAGAAATGCGAATTGTATTAAGTTTAATTTAAGTGCACTATGTATATATTTTTTTAATCCGAAGTTGTGGATCACAGATATTGTAAAAACTCGCCTAAATGAAAAGAGAAAGGTGATTGGTACCCACTCTCTCGTATGAAGAGACTTGACACTTCACCTTGGAAAAAGAAAAAGAAAGATGTCTGCCCTTTTCTTCTCTCGTTGAGCAACATCAACTTCCTCAAGGCCTTGTTTGGAGTACAAAAAAAAAAGAAGGGGAAGTGCCGGAGGGTTTTAGTCCATGTTGAAAGATACATTATTGATGTTAAAGTATTAACAGAATTATTGTAACTTTAGCGACCAAGTAGATCACTAGACATTGAATCATTAGTTTGTTAATGATCATTTTCAGGGTTAGAATAATCAAGATAGGGACATAAGGTTACAGGTGAATGGCTTCGTATTATAAAGACAATTTCATTTGGTCCGCAAACTTTCTTCTTTTTGTGATAATTATAAAACAGCCAAAATTAAGAAATTATAAAGTTTTTTTAAATGTATAAGACTTCTATAATTTCTTCTCGCTAAAAACACAACAACAGCAACAAACAAACAAAACAAACAATATGGGATCTACAGTGTATAGCTTGAGAATCATTCTCTATAAGATTGCTAAATCTGCAAATTCAAATGATCAGTAGAGGAAGAGCAAATTTTTCAAGGCAGGGAGACTGATAAAATTAAGATATTCCTGCTTACAATTTATTTACGAGATGAAAAATTGAATCCCAAGTGGCGGCTCAGCAGTCAACTTGTCGCGGCTCTGGATTATTGTTTGTAGCAGTACCTTGAAAGCAAGGGAGTTTGAAAGTGTAAGAAGAAGATGGCAATTTTGACTTGTCCTCTGAAATGAAATAAAGTTGTTTGATTAAAACCATAGGTAACACCCAAAATTATTGGTCAAACAAATGGTGTTTCCAGTGATAAAAGATGAATGCAATAATGTACGTTAATTTTACTCCAATTTTATGAACCAAGAAAAGCAAAGCCAAAGTGCAAGAAGCAGAGCAATGGTTTGATTCTAATACAACCAAGAATTCTTTACTACGGTCACTTTCCCTTTTGTCATAACCCGAACTAAGCCGGCAATTCAAAGCAATTTCAACGGCAGCCGCCAGGCTACTCAGTGCTGGCTTTCTTTTCTTCTACTTTAATATTCACAATAGAATAGAATAAAATAGCAATCAGATTCTGCGGATTCACTGTCCTACATATTCTATCCCTCCACTAATATTATTTGTTTGTTTGTGATTAATTTACTAAACCGTGAAAACAATACATACCGATCCCGTTACAGCTGAAAACAACAATTAAACTTTGTATTGTATCTATTCTTGCTCACTTCCCCTAATAATTAACCAACAAAAAGGGTTAAGAGACCTGCATTAGACCAATCCCAATAAAATGAGTCTGCGTGTTTACGCTGCTCTCAATTAATCAACATTCCCATATGTTACTAACATAAAAATTTGGATTAAAAGAGCATTTTAAGTTTAAATTATTGATACAAAAAAGTATTATGAGAGTTAGTCACAGTTCTTCCTCAATTATTTCACAAATAAGTGGAGACAGTATTCTCTATTACGATATGTGAGGAAAGTAAACACCTCTCGATTAATGAGGATAAAAAATTTAGGCCGGTTTTCGGAAGATCAATGTACGAGTCTCAATAGTATAATCTAATTGTAAATACTAGCTATACTAGCTATAATCTACTGTGATATCAGTAATAATCCTGTATATCAATATTAAAGAAAAAGGAAAAAAGAAAAGGTTTAAGTTGTTGATTCTTCTATTCTTTTATATTTTCAGACAACTCGTTAATTTTTTATTGACCATAATTTTGTGGGTTAAAAAAAAAAAAAGGCATCACAAAAACACACCCAAATTGCGCCCTAGATTTTGGTGGACGAAGTTGTATCGGAAGACGAATGGGACACGTTCTATTTTTGGCGCGATGTATTTCTGTTACCTATATATAGAAATAGAATAGAGAACAACTTGCTCCAAGGTAGAGAAGTCAGCGCAGTTTAAGGATCTTTCCCATTTACTTGCTCTACTCCTCGCGGTTTTTTTTTTCAGCCCTCCCTCGTTTTCTTTTCTTAATTAATTTTCCTCACTTTCTTCTCGTCCAAACATGAACCTGAAACTTTCAGCAACCCTAAACACAAGTCACCGCTCTTTGGCATCACCTTTGTTTTTCTCAAACGTTAAAGTTAAACACACGCCAATCAACAATATCAAGATACCAAGAAATCGTTCCGTAAAGTCTTTTGCTTGCGTACACGAACACAACCCAGAACCCGTCACAACAACAAGAACTAAACTTCAACTGCTGGTGTCAGAATTCAATTCATTAACGGAACCCATTGACCGGGTCAAACGTCTCTTAGATTACGCGGCGGTCTTGCCGGGGTTGGGCGAGTCAGGGCGCGTGCAGGAGAACAAGGTGGCGGGTTGCGCCACGCAGGTGTGGCTTGAGGTAGTGATGGACGAGAGAGGGAGAATGAGGTTCAGAGCTGACAGTGATTCGGAGATTTCAAAAGGGTTTTGTTCTTGCCTGATAATGGTGCTCGACGGGGCCGACCCGGAGGAGGTGTTGGGTTTTAAGACTGAGGATTTGACTGAGATGAACGTTGGTGTTGGGGTAAGTCATGTTGGGATCAAGGCGCCGGCGTCCAGAGTCAACACGTGGCAGAATGTGTTGTTGGCTATGCAGAAGAGGACTCTCTGTTTGGTTATGAAGCGAGAAGGGAAAGTCTTTGCTGGTTGTTAATTGCTTTAATTAGTTAATGGCCTTTAATTGACTTTGATGGTCTCTATGTTTTAGTATTTCGAGGCACAATTCCTGTGTCCTGTTTCCTCCACCAGCAGGCTGCTGGCAGCTGATGCTTTGTTGTACATGAACTTTAATTTTATTACAAACTACGAAGTTGCATGAGATAATTCAGATAGAAACTGGGCCGTGATGGCTATGGGTGCCTGCAGATGCAGTCAGCAAATTAATGGAGGGTTTTGGGTATACACATCTTCAATCTTGAATCTTGTTGATGCAGCTTTTGGCAAATTATTAAGTTCCGCCAAACAAGGCTATCAATTTGATGTGTGAATCATTGACCATGAGTTGATTGCATATGGATTTGTTATGGCTGAAATCATTTTTTATATGTTTTAAGTCCGATACCTTTGTGGAAAGAAGAAGGGTGGGGGGGAAGAAGATTCTTCGACTGTGTTTGGTTCTTCTGAAGTGTGATGTTATGCAATTTTGAGCTCTATCAGAGTTGAGAAATTTCATTTATATTGTATTCACTTTAATCCACAAGATGAATTCATTGAACTTACACCCGGAAGTCTGTCACAACCTATGAAGATGGATGATTCATTCAGGTTAGTTGCATCCAACATCAAAACAACAGTCCTCACAGGTTATGTGGATTGAATTTGTGGATACCAAAGGCAAAGAGGTTGGTAGATAGGCTAGTATCTTTGTATCTTTCATTCAGCTGCCAAAAGGAGATGAGAAGAAGCCTTCTTATTTCTAAGCTGGACAGGTTTCAACTTCTGAACGTTGCATATGCAGTTTTCTGCTTTCTTGCACGCCATTGTACATGTAGAGCTGAGTCTATTTTTTCTAGTTGTTTGTACATATAGAGCTGAGTGTATTTGTTCTAGTTGTTTTCTGCTTCCCTCAAACATATGGCTCCCTTCGTTATTATATTTGTTATACAAGTTACAAATATTCACTTACCCTTCAAAATTTTTTTGATGAGGAATCTGCTTGCAGAAACCCTGAAGTGTTAACACATTCTTTCAGTTCCTACTATGAAGCACCCCGAAAACGTAGTTATCTGTACTCTATCAACTACCCTCTCCCAATTCCTTAAAGACCCTCTTTCTCTTACTTTTCTCCGCAAAGTAAAATCCAAACAAACACACCACAGGAAAAAAGAGAAGCACATGGATGCAATCTCAAGGGACAGGTGCGCCCACAAATGGCCTGAATTTCAAACAAGCTGCTGCTCTTCTTAGCATCAGTTGTATGTCCAAATCCCACTTCCTTACCAGCAGAGTCATAAGCATAGACTCTAACGAAGTAGGTGACCTACTTCAGCGCATCTTTCTTAATCATCCACTCAAAGTTATGATTGTCCACTGTGGCTGCGGCATCATCACCATAAGGCCTTCTCACAATGTTGAATTGGCAGGTCTTGTCCTTGCTCATATCATCCTTAGTCTTCCCCCATGCGCGTAACACAAAGTCACCTTCACGTTGTTGTACAAGTCATCGGTTGCCTGAAAGCTCCTTAGTCAAACCCCAGTTGACTGGGATCTTGCCCTTCCTTGCTTTCACATATTCAAAAATGGAAAAATACAACAAAAATCATGTAAAATTATTATTGAACTTATTAATATTAATCTCCTTTTTAGATAAGCCTTGACTATGGTAGAGAGGAGAATTGTACGTCGCCGTTAGAAGATTTTACTAAACACAAGAGTAATATAATTGTAAAGAGACGTGGATCCATCGAATTCCGATGAAAATTAACAAAATTCTTAACATTTGTGGTTGTCTCAGAAAACGTATTAAGAGGAGGAGGCAGGCTAACTCATATACAAATATAGCTGCCTACAGATTTCTATCAATTAAATTTCACCGGCCCAAGTCTTGGGAGACAGAAAGCCTTTAGAGATAGCCCATTAACATGCCCAAGAGGTGTACCCAACTTTTCGCCCATATTTGTTGACTCTTAGGGTTTTAGCCCATTTTAAGAGGTAAGAGTTAAATATCCACTAGTGAAAAAGTCTTGAGAGACCGCAAGCATTTACCGTTTAGTGCCTTCGGAGAGATGGCCCACTAAATTGCCCAAAAGGTATAGACGACTTTTAGCCCATATATTGTTAACTGTAACGAAGTCGGCTGATTAGAATCCGTTCGGGATTACTTTAAAGAGACTTAAAAGTGATTATAAAAAATTAAAAATTAATTTTAGTACATAATAAATTTTTTTTAAAGTTACTTTTGGTAAATCCACTATATTCTACAGACAATTTAAAAATATATGAAAAGAGTAGATCTTCAAAATCTGATTTTAAGACTCATTTTTATGTTTAATAGAATTTCATATTTATCGTCATATATTTTATGGAAATATAAAATTATCCATATTAATTATGAAATAAAATCATTAACTTTAAAAAGATTATTGTTATTATTGCCAATATTGAGATAACAAAATAAATATAAAACTAATAATATTTTATTTATTTTAGTTATCAATTATTATATGTACACGATAAAAAGTATTTTTTATACACGTTTATAAATGTTTAAATAAATTCTATTAAATATTATATCAAATATAGTCATTTATATGTTTACAGCAATTTAACAGTAAGATTTACCAAACACATAAGACTATTTTTAAACTCATGACACTTTTAAAAATAAAATTCATCAAACGTTTAACTAATTTTCTTTATAATTGATTATTTTTACAGCACAACTAACAGCAATTATTTTAAAAGTTATAATATTACCAATCAGACCCTTACTGATTTTATGGTTGCTTTTCAATTCTAATTTTCAAAAATTTTTATTTACTTTTTAAGACAAGATATGATGAATAATTAGGAGGGGACAAATTACTAAAATTATTAGGGCAGTAACTCAATGAGCTATGACTATGAGGGGCCGTTAGAAAAATCATTGCCCTTCTCCAAATATTTTGAAAGTCCCCCAATGTCAACAAATTCTAGAGTATGTAGCAAAATGAATAATTAAACAAAAATTAGGTAATTTTAATGGGAATAAACACAATAAATCAGCTTAACAACTTGCCGAATCAACTTTGCCATAATATTTATCTAATATATTTAATGAAAATGATTTCTTATAGTCATTTACTAAACTCGTGCACAAAATATAACTTATGTTTGTCTTTTCTATTAAATAATGAATATGTGTCTTTTTCTAAGATCATTGAACAATCACTGGCATTGATCATCTTGAATACAACACACCATCTAATTTCTATTTACGGATTATTAATTTGCCTAATCCGACTTGAACACTAACGCATGATAAGAGATTTGACCAAGTTATTATTAGAGCTTGATACACTAATTAAACTCAGCATGATAAAATCAGTTGACTAGAGCTAAAGGTGGTACGTTTCTTGCCCATATTCTTCTCCGCAATTAGACTTTTGCGACCTTTTGTACCGTATGTTTTGCATTTGACATGGTGAGTAATGATTTAGTGAAATGATTTAGTAAGAAACGTTGCTCTTGTGTTATTGATTGGATCACACAGAATCAATTTCAATCTCACAAAAAAAAATTTAAAATATTTTATAGATACCATTAAAATTTAAATTAATGGCAAAGTTTCCCTATCAATTTGCTCTTGGTGAGGTGCTTCTGTTCGAGACAAAACAACGCAATATTTGAGAAATATTTATATTATAAAACAACCGAGGACATTACGCAGAGGCGGAACCAGCAAAATTGAAAATACACCAAATTATATGCCTATTTATATTTTGCTCCCGTAATTTTAGAAAGTTTATACTAAAACCTACTCTTGTTTTCGTTTATACATTATGGTTCTTATTGTCGGTCCACCAATTTTACATGTTCTAGCCAACTTAAATTTTTGATTTATGCACTTTAGAAAACCAAATCCTAATTATGCCCTTCACGTTACATCTATATTCTAAATGTGAAATTCATAAAAAAAATTTTATTTTTATTGTCCAATCTCAAAAGATATTTTAAAAGAAAAATAAATATCCACTGATCATTTAATGTTTCAAATTTTACTAAAAATACACCAATATTTTCTTATTTTTATTTTTTACAAGTATCTATATGAAGTTTATGAACTATATCATTGCTCAACTTTTTCCTTAACACCGTGAGAAAAGTTAACAAAAAATTACCAAAATGATTATTTTTCCTTTAAAGGTCAATGATACTTAAATTGTTTTCATACAAAAAATACTACAAGTTGTATAATTTATGTTTCCTAAATTTACAATATGTATTCATCCACCAAGTCGTTGGTTTCCATTAAAAAATTAAATAGAATTATCGCAAATTGACAACTCATCCTAAACTCAATTTAATGTAAAAAAACATAAGAAAATTATCAGCCATATACCTCAAGTTTATCATGTTATAAAAAATACTATAAAGTTTAAGTTAATTTATTTTTTCATTCTAAGTTTGTTATTCATATTAACTATCCACTAAAACCTTAACATTTGTGAAAATATTTAACAAAATTTAAGTAAAATGGCCATTTAACTCTTGAATTCAAGGGTATTTGTGACTTTGCACCAAAAATAATAAAATAAAATTTGACTTTTTTTTTTTAACTATGAAATTGAATTTAAGGATTGGCTTGATTGGACGTTTATGAATTAGATTTGGGTAATTTGTGAATTTAGTTTAATTATATAAATTTGTGAAGATAAATTGAGAAGACTAAATATTTTTTTAATTCAAAAATAGAGTTTTAAGCATATTTAATTGAATATCAGTTATAAAAAATACTTTTTTATATTTTAAACTATTATTTTATTCTGCATTTATCATGTTAAATGTTTAAATTACTGTTGTAATGTCATTAATTATAAACCACAATTAATGTTTTGATTGACGGTTGTACAACTTAGGGTGGAAAATTGAACAAATTTAAATTTTTATAGTATCTTTTATAATATTATAAACTTAAGGTGGATGGTTAATAATTTCTCTTTTATATTTTTATTTAACATGGTAAATAAGAAAATTACACATCATCACTTTCTAAACGAAACAAATGATTTGGTAAATGAACCATACATATTCTAAATTTATGAAACATAAATGATATAACTTGAAAGTATTTTCTATAACAAAATAATTTGAGAATATATAAGTGATAATTTTCCTAAAAGTAATAAAATACGGGTGAAAAACAGTGAAAAAAAAAAAAAAAACACAAGTCTCGAAATTAAGACCCCTCCAGCAACTCATTAAAACTATCATCAACAACACCTTCATTTCCATTTTTCTCAACTAAATTGTTGTTACTACTGGTATCATTGAATTAGCTCTACATTTCGCGATCGCTTACCAAAAGTGATAAATGAATCATACGGGGTCAAACTCATTTTGGCGTTCGCAGTTCGGGTCCGGATTATTTGAACAAGCAGGCTCGCTATGGTCAGAATTAAGTTGTTTCCGCCGCCGGGGGGGGGGGGGGAGAGAGGAGACGAAGAAGATGAAGATTTTGGTGATGGTGATGACTGATGGGTGCTTCGGTCACTGGGATTTGCGTCAAAGTTTTGATAAAGATTCCGGTCAGCGAGATTAGGATTTACAGATCTGGAAAAAGAAGATGGATTCGAACCCAAGAACCCAAGACTGTTCCTTGGCCGTTAACAATATGATGATTTATTTTTGTTACCATCAAGGGTATTATGATAGATACTTTTTAGTGGTTAATGCGTTAAATGTCTGAATTATCCTTTTGACATTATCAGAAGTTAAACAAGTAGCTAACGGCAATGTGATCGAGTGATCCAGTTTGCACGCTTAGTGTTGATGTATTTTTCAAAAAATTTGAAACATTTTGTCGTTTCAACGGAAAACCTGAGAGGAAAAAATCTAAATGACAAGTGTCCAAACCATCTGCCGGTGAGAATATCTCATCATTCCCACAAGTGATTCATTCCACACATGCATCATTTAGCACTGACGCCCAAAAGGCCTTGTCAAGACAGAGAGCATCCTGACCGTTCCATTCGAAATAGTGAAGACACAATCGTGGCCCCACACACACAGTTAACACACTCTCACGATCCCACCAGACCAGCCAGGAGCTACCATCTCTCTCTGATTGTACCGTGCAACCCCACTCCCCGATCACGCGCGTGATCACGTGACCTCCCAGTGCCAGCACCCTCCCCCCCTCTCTCTCTCTCTATCACCGCCCTACCCTCCCCTTTGTTACATTTTGTTTCACATTTTATTTCATTTCTGGAGCCGTAGTTTTACATTTTATTTCATTTCTTTCATTTCGCTGTTGAAAAGCAAAAGGAGAAAAAGAAAATAAAAATAAGAAACTAATAAAAGTTTCCTTCAAGACTCGCACACAACAAGAACCGTTAACTCGTCTTTGCAATCGCATGTTGTCGGAGCTACGGCTCCATTAACGGAGCCCCAGCTCAAGATATATCAAATCAATTTTTAAAATTTAATTTCGCAAACCAGCATCAGATCTCTTCATTTTAAAGATGTCCAAAACATGGGGTAATATCGGCGCCTGGGCCGCCGAGGCCGAGCGAGCCGAAGCCGAAGAACGTGAAGCCGAAGCCGCAGCTGCTGCATCTGGAGGCGCCGCAACGCCCGCCGAGTCTCAAAGCTTCCCTAGCCTGAAAGAAGCCGCTAGCGCCAAGCCCAAGAAGAAGAAAATGACTATGACTCTAACGGAATTCAACACGGGCGCATACTCCGCCTCCGGCGCGCCTGACTACTCCTCCAACCGCCTCACGCCCGACGAGATGCTCCGCCTCCCTACGGCTCCCAGAGAACGCTCTGCTGAGGAAATGCAGCACGGTCGCCTCGGAGGCGGCTTCTCCTCCTACGGCCGGCCCGCACGAACCATGGGCGTGGGTGACCGCAGCGACTCATGGGGAGGCGGTAATAGGCGACCGTATGGCGGATTCGACGAAGAGCAGCCACAACGGAGGGGTCCCCCTCCTAGGGTTTCGGATTTGGACCAACATTCGAGAGCCGACGAAGTCGATAATTGGGCGATGGCTAAGAAATCATTTCAGCCGTTGCATTCCCAAGATTCTGGCCGTCAAAATCGGTACGGCGGTTTAAGTTCCGGCGGTGGTTTCTCACGTGCTGATGAAGTCGATAACTGGACAGCTGGCAAGAAACCGATTATGCCCACCAGATCCTCTACATTTGGTTCTGGATTTGCTCGCGAAACCGTGCCGGAACCTGATCGCTGGGGTCGTGGTGGTGGTGGAGGATATCCTCATGAACGGTCCAGATTGAATTTGGATCCACCGAAACGGGAGGCTAATAATACAGTTGTTGTGAAGACGAATAAACCAAATCCTTTTGGAGCAGCAAGGCCAAGAGAAGAGGTATTGGCGGAGAAGGGATTGGATTGGAAGAAGCTGGAAATGGAGATGGAAACAAAGAAGGCGACGAGTCGACCCACAAGTGCGCACTCGAGTAGGCCCTCAAGTGCCCAATCTAGCAGATCAGAGAGTCAGGGGCCGCAGGGATTGGAGAATGTGGTAAAGCCGAGCAGGCCAAAGGTGAATCCATTTGGAGATGCTA
This sequence comes from Murraya paniculata, assembly GCA_030449075.1. Classification (NCBI taxonomy): domain Eukaryota; kingdom Viridiplantae; phylum Streptophyta; class Magnoliopsida; order Sapindales; family Rutaceae; genus Murraya; species Murraya paniculata. The sequence goes on from JAEVFN010000022.1 coordinate 3,049,825, forward strand.
AGCCTAGGGAAGTTTTGTTGGAGGAACGGGGTCAGGATTGGCGTAAGATTGATCTTGAATTGGAGCGGCGCGGGGTTGATAGGTTTGTGTTTTCATATTGCATTCTCTATTTGTTCATTGCAATTAACTGCACGGCCATATTAGTTAGTGGGTTTGTCATTAAATGTTGTTGGTGGTGATTGTCTGATTATAATTAGGTTATTGTTTCAGTGGTGATTTTGGTTGATTAATTGATGTTAGAACGATCAGAGGATGTAGTGTTCACTGGTAACATTTTGAAATGTGACATAACGAATAATTGCTGAGGATGACAATACATTAACAGTTTGGAGCCATTTTCATCCTGGGAGCTGTAATGTCATGTGATTGTTTTTCCCAGTTAGCTGGATCTTCTGGTCCATGCATAATGATTTGCCTAACAAACCTTGTTTATTGGGCTTATATTGCATTAATGATGTATTACTTTCTAAAATTTCATTTAGTAGACCATTTCTTGAAATGGCTGATGATTATTGCCAGCAATGTGACTTGAGCTTGTTTTTATTTATAATAAGTTGTTGAAGACTAAGGTGGTGTTTGTTTTTTTTGTTTAATCATTTTTTGTTTGAAATCTTAATAGACCTGAATTCTGAATAGAATTGAATGTCTGAACGTGAATGATATGTTTGTTTTTTGTCTGCATTGCTAAAAACAAATATTAAGCTGTTTGTTTTTTCAACTTAAAAAATTTGAAAACTAATATTTTTACATTTGTGCCCTTATAAATTATAAATGTTAAACAAATAATAAGCATCTCAAAGAACTTAAATAATATAATATATTATCGTAATATTCAATTGAATACAACTCTTTATGTTCTAAATTAGTATATATTAATCAATTTTATTGTAGTTTATAATGTTTTTATATGAAAAGTATTCATAAAATATTGTAAAAATAAATAATGCTAATTTGAAGAAAAATAAGAAGATAAAAATAATAATAGTCTAACACTATATTATCACAAATTACAAAGATGGATAATAATGCTAATTATTAAATTTGATTTAGATAAGGATGAAAATTAATTAATTAAATGGGATATTTTGGAGAATTTTTTTAATGATGTCATTTAGTCTTTTTAGATTAAGCAAAAAGCTAAAAAAAATTAGCTTAATAACTTAATGATTGAAAATTTTCATTAAACTAAAGAAACAAACGGACTGAATGATTTAATTGATTGAAATCAAGTCAATTAGGTCATTAAGTCCAGAAAATAAACACCCCTAAGGCCATAAAGAAATATCTTCACACCCTTTAAGGTAGATTTTCTGTGCTTAATATATTAGACATGTTTTCTGGCATATGCCCAATACACAGAGGCAGTTGTCTTTGATAACTTTTCCATATTGGAAAATGCAAAGACATCTTAGCTAATAGTTTGTGAATTGGATCTATTTGTGCCCTATGAAGTGAAGTATATGCACCTGAAAAAAGGTCACGTGGAACTGATTTATGGAACATCTTCCTGGTACTTCACATGAGTCATGAAGCGTCCTGATGATTATTGTTGTAGCCAAAAGTACTGTTAATATCTATTACCTACTGGATGCATCTAAAAGAGCTACTATCCTTCCTTTTACGTTGTAAATGATTGCCTTTACTCGCATTTCCTAGTCAGATTTTGTTTATGGTTGAACAGGTGCTGTTTGATGATACAAATTAAGCCCTCAGTTTCAATGTGCTGCACAATATGGGCTATGAATTTACTGGTTTTGAGAGTTTAATACAAGATAGCTTTTTGTTTATATGTTGAATTGTGGTGTTGACTACTTTTTGTTTTGAAGGTCTTTGTGAATTAAAATGCCTTAGGGATCAAATTCAACTAAAAGAAGAACTTTTACGTCTATGGGTCAGCAATCTGACGAAGCTGCGCTTCATGTTTTGTCGTTGCACACTAATCGTGGTTTGTTTTCTTTCTTGGGGATTGAGTCATAATGAGCCAAACCAAGCTGTCCTTAGGAATCTGTTTTCTTTGGTAGTCTTGCACATTCATGTAATTGAAGCATGTTAATAGATACTAGCTTTTTGCTTCTCGCTCTATTCTTCTTCTTCTTTTTCCCCCTCTCTCTTCCTTTATGTTTTCTAGCTTCTTGTTCAAACTGGTGGCACTCAGAAATCTTGAATCTCCTACATTTTTTTCCCGTTGTTTGTTGGGAGATAATAATTGCATCCATTTTCTTTTTCTTATTAGATTCAACTGATACAATTGCAGGCTAGGAAAAATATCTTCCTTGACCTTCTGTATTGCAACACTTGTTGTGTGAGTTCCATTGTATGTGCCACATGGTGTCTTTTCCTTAGTATTATTAGTGTGCAATGTTAGTGCATCTTGGTGTCTTTCTGAGTATTGACACATTTATCAAGCTTCATGCTATAAAGTACCTCTTTGTTATGAGCAAACTTTTTGTCTTTTAAAGAGTTACTTTTTGCATTTATTTAAGTTCGCATTTATTTAAGTTTTGTATTTTATCATAATATTTGAATGAATCAGATTATATCATTTATTTGGCAAGTTAAGTCCTTTGGCTCACTGATATTGGGGAATAGTCCAGTGGAACTGGATCTGCACTGAAGTTTATGTTGTATCACATCACATGCCCATACGTGAGTCAAGGCCTACTTGAGTTGCCAATTATTGGCTGTATGTTTTTGTGGAGATGAAGGAAACTCAAGTTTTCTCTCTTTCACTCCTAACCTCTGGGTTCGCTCGTCTCCTTGTGTTTAAATGTCAATACATGCATGTACATGCAAGTGTATGATAGAGATAATTTGCACCTCATCACAGTGGCCTGTAGTTTAAGCCACTTGATTGCTGAGCTCTCCTGGAATTCAGCATTTGTTACATAACGTATATAATTGTTATATATTGCAGCAACTAGCATGACTACTCGGGTCTAGCATAGCTGCACGTGAAGCCTTGCCTGGTAACCTAATTGATTCATCTCTCTTAACTTGTAAGATTGGCTTAGCCAATGTGTGGACAATCCATAGATTTTTCTTAATCATTTGAAAACCAGATTCTTATTCTGGAATCTCAACATTTAGTCTCAATGTCATTGCCTTTTGGAGTTCTTATTTCATTGGTGTCAAATTCACTGCTGATACTTGATTCGGTGATGTACAGTGTACTTGTCATGTATTAACCTCTAATGTAATGAAAATGTTTCAGGCCTGAAACTGAGGAAGAAAAGATGTTGAAAGAAGAAATCGATTGCTTAAAAAAGGAACTTGAGATCAACAGGGAATCCCTGCAAGAGTCTGGGGGAGAGCAACCCAGTCTGCATGATATTATACTTAGCGAAGAACAGGAATTACTTAGCAAAGAACAGGAACTGGAAATGCTTGCCAGGGATTTGGATAGCAAAGTTCGGTTTGGGACGAAAGCCGAAAGGCCTGGTTCTGGAGCAGGTAGGGCAGCTGGCTTTCCTGAGAGACCACCTTCCCATTCTGGGTCATTTGATGAGTCTAGAAGCATGGAGTCCATGGATAGACCTCGTTCACGGGGCATGGGGGATGCGTGGACAAGGCTTGGAGATGACAGGAGAGCATTTCAAGGCAGAGAAAGAGGATTTCTGGGCAGCAGAGATTTGGACAGGTAAAGTGCATTTTTTCACGTTTGCCTGGTCTTGTTTTCGATCTTAGCAGGATGGTTGGTCTGCTGCCTCTTCTTTTATTTTGTGTCTTTCTAAATGTTGGAGAATGCAAGATCCGATGGATGTATGAAGTATGGAGTCATATTTCTCAACATCTTGGATTGCGTTCCCTTGGTATCATAATATATAAAATAGTTTTAATTTCAGACATGGAATGCTGATATCTTTGCTAGTAATTTTCAAGTAAAAGAAATTTAAGACTGAAAATCATTCATTAGCGATGTTGTATAGAGAATTCTGAATTAGTTGGTAATTAGTGTACGACTACAAATTTGTAGGTGTTCCAAGTTTTATTTCAGTGGAGCCCTTTTGGGGCTTTCTCATTGGAGGATTTTTGTTTAGTTTTGTTTTTCCATTGGGCATTTTTCGATGATAATGTGGACAACTGTTCCGACAATACATATGTAACAATTTTTTCTTTATTGGTTAATACAATTTACTGTTTTTTTTCTTTTCTTTGATATTCAAACTGTCAATGACACTTGATCTATCATTTTTCAAATAAATTTATTATTATTTTTTAAAAGAAATAAATTTATGTTAAATTGGTCTCATTAGGCTGTTTTTTTCACTCTCCTCCATTTTTCAACTGTTAAGTTATTAGTGTCTACTTTCGTATCCCCCAAATTTCCCTAATTGTGGTCATCCTATACAGTATTAATGACAGTACATAATCTTACTGCTGTGTTCCTTGGCTCAGATTCTAGTGTTCTGGATCTGTTTGTAATATCTTGGATGATATTAACGCTGTGTGCCCTATTGTGGCAGGCAAAGTTCAAGAGAGAGATGGTGAACAACTGGCGGTGTAGATTTATTATCTCCTATGCATTTTGACAGATCAGAAGCAAATAATATTTTCTCTCACTTATTTTAATCTATATCTTGTTTATGCTTTTAAGAAATGGAGCTAGGATTATTGAGAACCGGCGTCAGGAAATTCTTGCGTTGATCTATTTGTTATTCTTGAAGTTGAAACTAATGTAAAATTGCAAAAATTTTCCCCACTTTTTTGTCTGTTCTGAGGCATGAGCCTGTATTGTTCTTGGGACTCAATTTTATTGAACACTATGGGACTCACTAGTTTAATTTTTGTGACAGTCTTTTGGGTGTTATACAGTTAAATCTTTGGTTTATTCTGTATGTGGATGCTACTCTATCTATAAATTTAATCTCTCGCTACTGTCTTTTTTTTTTTACGCCTATTTATCTGAGCAACTCTCAATTGATAAAAAGACCATTTTATAAATGCGGATACTATAGGAACATGTTCCACGGAGCTAGCAACCTTTTAAGCAATTAAAACCTGCACCTCTTAAGCTCTTTATGATATTGTTTTATGATACAAATTGCAAGAAATAAGGAAAAAATTGGACCCATCATTCTTTTTCCCTTTCTTAATAGAATAATGTATTACTTGATTTAAAAAGAATTAAAGGAAAAAAAAAAGCGACAATTACTAATTGTAATAATGCGGTTGTTATAAGTAATTGAGTTGGTAAAATTTCACATGTTGAAAGCAAGAGACCTGGAATCTCTCGCTTACATGAAGAGAGACGGACTGAATTGTTTTGTTATTAAGCTAAACCGAAAAATAATAAATAATAATGTAGCTTCTGTGAATCTAACGGAAGGTACCAAATATATAATACGAATAATATAAATGAGCAAAAGCTTAAGGTGACGAAGAAATTAAGGAAGGAAGCGTGAGACGACAGCCGCAGAACCCTCCATGAGTTTTCGTTAAGTTCTCAATTGCGAACGAGGCAGAGGGCTACGTATTTATAGTAGCCTTTGCACAACAGACGAGCCTTTAATGTTTAATGTCTTGCCAAGTGTCTGACTGTTCATCAACTTTGCAGTTTGCACCAACAGATGATTGGTTGTAACGAGACGAGTGTTGTGACTCAATTTTTGGAGGAGACGCAGCTGTACGTTTATAGGTTGCGAGAGAAGAAAGTGCTAATCGAAACGTTCTTGGTTGCAGTCCACGCATGAGATCACTAACATATGAGAACAAAATAAAACCAACAGAGATGCTGCTTGTCGTTACTATATTAAATTTAAGCTCACTACAGATTATCATGATTTAGTTCAATTGTTAATTGCTATAATTGGACTACAGCACTTAAGCAGAAGCAGATTTTTGCATAGAGGGGAAATGCGAGTAGCCCAGATTGATGCTGCCCATGCATGGGCCGGCAGCATCAGCTGGAGATGGAAAGCGCCTTGGATTGGTCGGACACTGAACAAGGTCAAGAATTTCAAAATTTTCAATTTGATATTTGATAGCTTCAGCTCTCGTGGTTGTTTCATGAGTCTCCATTCTTATTGTTATGACTTTGCATCGAATAAAGGCTACTAGTAGCACTACGAATGTGTGTCTGCGTCACTTTGCGGCATATTCCAATTCTAAAAGACGTGGGCAAACCAGCAGCATTCGTTTCTTCCTTCACCAAGTGGCGATACCCTCTTCCACGAGGCATCAGGGACGGATCATTCTTGATTTTAAAGGTTAGTTCAATTTGTGTTTTCAATCCTCAGCCTTGGGTGTGGCGCACTAGGCACTTTAATGTTTCTGTTCTTTCTAACGTCTATACCTCTCAGGCTCTGTTTGGTATTGAGGTTTGATATCTGCGAATTAAAACTTATTGTATTAAAATATTTGATAAACACTATCTGTCGAAACTTGAAAGTTAAGTTATTTTAATCTATCACTTATATATGATGAAACACTTATAATATCTTTATTATTTTTATCAAAATTATATTTAAAAGTCACATTTATTACACCATTAACTTTTATTTAATAAATATAGCATTTTTTTCGATGACACCGTAATTAATATCAAATGTGGCCTTATTCTTGTTGGGCGTTGGGGATGAAAGTGTGCTATTATTAGTTTCTTTGCTAACTAGATTGTGTTAGGTAAACATCTGACGTTGTGGTGCTTCGTTAATTTTATCTTATAACTGTTAATAAAAAAATATATAATATCTTTACCATATTTATCAATAAAATTATATTTACCACACGCGATCAATTTTTATTTAAAAATTACAGTTTTTTTTTTTTAAGTAGTTATGACTTAAAAATTATAATACCTAAACAGCCTAAGTCTTAATGGATTGTAATTAGATGAGACCTCTCCACTCTTTGAGGTTTTGCCGTTTGCATTGCTACATTTATAACAGTGAATTAATTGTATAAAATTAGCTTTATGATAGAAAGAAACGTAAATGCATGGTGAAAGCTACTTGCATCTTCAAGTTAGGAACCTGTTTGTCTGGAATTGAACCAACTGACTACATCATAGACAATTTAGTAGCACACGGGTGCAATAAGTGAAGTCGGGCTTATATTTTTATTTACAATAATTCCCGTCATGCGTGCAGCTGAGAGGTTACAGTTCCTGAATGCATATCTTGATTCTTTATAACTGAACTTCGTACAGGCGACAGGCGTTTGTGGAGCTACAATTTAGCCGGCAGATGGTAAATTATTTGAAGGAGGTTTTAACCCCTTATCGCTCAATATTCAACTTCTGCAGTTTGAACAATTTAAAGATCGCACTACAGAGTTGTACAATCAAGGTTAGAGATATCCCAAAAGACTTCGAAAGCATTGCTGCTTTTGATTTATCTTGCGCTTAGCGTTATGATCTTTTCAGCCAAAATATCAGGGATCAGAAATTCTCTCCCGAGACCAGAAGACTTCTCCAAGGCACTTTACACACTAGATTGTGGACAGAATGATCTTCAGTTTTGGCTTGAATCAATGACAGAGGAGCAAGTGAAGGCATCCATCCTCAGTATAATCAATCAGTCTGCTCTGGCCATAGAGGTCCGGTAACTAACTCCCACAGGGTACCTCAACAAGAAAGTCGCAGCTCAGCAGTTCCAAAAGTTCTACTTAATTGACGGTTCTCATTACTTTTGTGCGCGATAAAGGGCTTGCTCTTAAAATTCCACTTCATTTTAAATTGTTATAGAAACTTTACCGAGAAGGAGCAAGAATATTTTGGATCCACAATACTGGTCCCGTTGGCTGCTTGCCTTTTATGGTTACTGAATATCTTCCGAAGCCCGGTAATGAAGACCAAAATGGCTGAATTAAGACTTTCAATGTGGTGGCTCAAGAATTCAACACTCAGCTTAAAGATAGTGTTTCCGATCTAAGGACCCAACTTCATGATGCAGTGTTTATTCATGTTGATATCAACTCAGCTAAATATACTGTCGTCGGCGAAGCAAAGAAATATGGTCTGTTTTATGCCAGCATGATCAGTGATTTTTCTGACAGTCCCATTAAACTCAACTAATTGTTTGACTTAAAATGGCAATTGCAGGTTTTGTTGGTCCCCTTGAGCAATGCAATGGGAATGTAACTGAACTTAGAAGGGGCTTCATGTAATGAACCTTCTGAAGCTGAAAACCACTGGATAGCCAACAGCAGTTTGGATGGCTCACAAAACCATGAATCTATATGAGAACAGGGTCTGAGAGAAGTGATTTGCAGGGACTGGGCGGTATCCAGTAGTTTTTTTTTTTTTTTTTTTTTTATTTAGGTCGCTGGCCCATTATTACTTTTTGCGGCTGTGAAACAAAGTTCTAGTTGAATATGACTTTTCAATAATATTTTAAACAAAAAATTGTAAAAATAATATAAGTATTTTATTTCACAATTATGAGACAAAAATTTATCAAACATTTTACAATTGTAACTTAAAAGTCGTAGCCGCTCGACATCAATACAGTGCATAAGCAATGTTTGATTTGCTTTCTCATCGGAGCAAGTTGATTGGCCTTTTTTTTTTTTTTTTTAACCTGTATGATCTAGTTGACATTATTTTTATTCAGCAATGCTAAATGGCGCGAAAGCTAAGGGAAGGCAGAGAGAAACGGCAACTTTTGCTGTCGTTTCGCCTCTCTCCCTCTCTCAGCGTTATAAATAATAAAAAAAAGCCAGCGTTATTAAAAAAGAAAAAAAGAAAAAAAAAGGCCAGATCGTCCCTCTCTCCCTCTCGAGCTTCTCTTATCTTCTCTTATCCTTGACTGCAGATCGCTCCAGATCGTCGTTCGCTCTCTTCCTCGACTTCTCTTATCCGCACTCTCTCCGGGCTTCCTCACTCTTTTCCGGAGAGAAACTGAGGATGAGTAAAGAAGTGAATGGCAACTGGAGATGAGAGAGAGAGAAAACGTATGGATGTGATCTTTGCGTGTGAAGTTAGCTTTATGCCTAATTTTTTGTCATTTTCCACCGAATAAAGAGCAGTTTTTGTCATTTTCCACCAGATGAAGAGTGTTGCGCGTGATCTTTGCTTGTCATTTCCACCTTGTCATTCGTCACGAGCGTTGAGCGTGGGAGAGAGCGAAACAGCAGCTTGTGCTGCCGTTTCTCTCTGCATTCTCTCGGCGCTCGTGACGAATAGCATTTACCTATTTTAATTTTTTAGTACCCAGCTAATGCAGCCATATTATATTACAACTAGTAGTTCGGGGTAATAGTTAGCACATTAGTTTAATTGTTTTCTTAAAGAAAGTACTGGTACCATCTTTTGTCTTAATACTGTAACTGTTAGATCCAGTTCAAGAACCATAACATTTCTCCATCTCAATCGGGAACTAGCAATTTAGTAACTTCGTTTCTGCTTGCTCTAATGAAGGTCTAACAATCGAAGTATAAGGCCTCCATGGATTGGTTAAGAATTATCACAAGGAAGAGATGGAGAGGCCCCCGGAAATTTAAGAAGAGTCTAATAGCAGTGGTGACAGGCATCGTATTGGTTGTTTCATTTCTTAGTTCCTCGAATGCTTGTAGCTTTCCAGCAACATACAACTTTGGAGATTCGAATTCCGACACAGGTGCTGTCTCTGCTACATTTGGTCCGGTACCTTTCCCCAATGGCAAAACCTTTTTCAGTAAACCTTCCGGAAGGTTCGGTGACGGTCGTCTGATCATTGATTTTCTAGGTAACCTGCAATTCTTTGCTAGTTGTATATTCATTTTATCCACCATGCAAGGAGATTTTATTATTTGAATTCAGTAATAGGCCTAATAATAGTAGGATTAAAGGACTGTTTAAGATGAGGTGTTGTGACTTTTCAGTCCACAGTTGTTGTGGCATGAAATAACTAGCTGGAAATCTAGATCTTTCTCCGATGTAACCAATTATGTTTCTGGTTTTGAGTAATATCACAATGAACAAAATTTATGTGTACTTCATATTGCACACTCCCATTTCCCACCATGCTGCTGAGAGGCTGGGCCTACCATTCTTGAATGCATATTTTCATTCTTTTCAACCAAATTTCCAACATGGAGCAAATTTGGCTGCTAGTGGATCCACAATTCAGCCGGCGGATGGTAAATTATTTGGGGCAGGTTTTAATCCTTTATCTCTCAATATTCAACTGTTGCAGTTTGAACGGTTGAAAGAACGATCTGTGGAGTTGTACAATAAAGGTTAGAGATATTCAAACACTTGGGAAATATAAGCATTACTTCTTTTGATTAATCTTGATGCTTCTTTGGCCTTAATCTTCGGAGCCCAGAGGACTTCTCAAAGGCACTTTACGCGTTAGATAGTGGACAGAATGATCTTCAATTTGGGATTGAATCAATGAGAGAGGAGCAACTTAAGGCATCCATCCCCAATATAATAAATAAAGGTAACTAGCTCCCGCAGGGTGTCTCAATGTGACCGTTGGCCCTCAATTGATCACTCTAGAGTCTTGAACTTAATAGAGGACTAAAGGGTATTCGCTAAAACTGCCAACTTTCTTTTGGATTGTTACAGAAAATTTATCAAGGAGCAAGAAAATTTTGGATACATAATACTGCTCCCATTGGCTGCTTGCCCTCAATGGTTGTCAAGTATCCTCCGAAGCCTGGCAACGCAGACCAAAATGGCTGCATTAGGCCTTTCAATGAGGTGGCACAAGAGTTCAACAAGCTAAGCTTAAAGACAGAGTTTCCAACTAAGAGCCCAACTTCATGATGCAGTGCTTATTTATGTTGATATTTACTCAGCTAAATATACTCTTAACTACTGAAGCAAAGAAACATGGTATGTTATGATTTATGCTTATCATCTGTGATTTCGTTTGACCGTCCCATTAAACTAGCTTAAGATAGGGAACATGTTTGATTCAATTGCAGGTTTTGTTAGCCCATTTGAGTATTGTCGTGGGAACTGGAGGGAACATGATGCTAAATGCTGGGAGAAAGTTAACAGTAAATGAAGCTAAAGTTGGTGCGGCCACATATAATGATCCTTCAAAATATATTATAGCTGGGATGGCTTACATTTTACTGAAGCTGCAAATCACTGGATGGCCAACCGCATTATGGATGGCTCATTCTCGGATCCTTCTGTTTCAATCCCCAATGCATGTATGTAATACTAAAAATGACTATGGGGATCGAACCCAGAGTCACTGGTTCCGTAGAAGAGGCGACTTATCGATTGGTCCATGGAGTCAATTTTTTGGTACTTTTACATGATAACATTTTATCCAAATCATTATACGGAAATTAAAATCACGGGATTTTGTTTTTGAATAAACAGAGGACAGATCGAACTTGAATAGTAGTAATTAGTGCATCATTTTGCGGATTACTCTACTCACCAAATCCAAATACCAATCGTCTTTAGTCCATCTTATCCTGACACTAGAGATGAATCAATTAGACTGTGTCCACCATAATATATATAAGTAGCCAACAGATATGATTCTAAAACCTTCAGAAAAAGGAATCAAAACTAAAATATGTTTTAACGAGAAACTGGTACGTGCCAACCCCAGTGACAATTTGATCCGTGCAATCATTATCTCAACTTGACACACCAGACAGCCTCACTAAAGTAATTTATCCAGCTGATTCCAAAAACAGTTGCTTTGTCAGATTAAAATGGTTCGTAACCCTCCCCAGACTGGATTTTACTCTTCGTGTGATGTAAGCTTGGATTTTTACATTAAAAAATATATAATAATGATGAGTTTTCGATAATTTTTAGGATGCAAATGGCAAATATGCTGATTTCTCATTGCTCAAGTTTTCCTTATGAGGACACTTTGATCAGTGTAGGAATCTCCTTTTGATCAAACCTGTCCGTGTGGCCATTTTATCTAAACCTATATTATATAAGAATGATCCAAATATGGCCAAATACTTCAAAATTGATACCCTCCAAGGCAATTAAGTCTGTGATAATTGAACTTAGCAAATCCTCCTCCCCAGAACCGCTGGAGTAGTTAAATATATCCCCAAGGATAAGATCAACAAGATTCTAAAAATCATTATCATATCACATTAACCCTCTAGTTCCTGCATTTACAGAGTTGCCCCCAACAATAAAAACCAATCAGAACACTCAAAAGCCACTACATTTCTGGAAACGTTAATAATATGGTAATTTCAAATAGCTTTTGGCCCCGTTACACAGCACGCCTCAAGAGTGTTTATATCCCAGATTTCTTTTAGCGTTACAGTGGTACTATACTCTTCACCTATTGAGCCCTTTTAAACTCACGCTAGCCTCATGGGGTCGCGTTTCTTTTCATCTTCTATCGCCATCTTAGTGCTGGTCTTATTGAACTTCACTCCATGTTTGGCCTCGGCCAAAACCAGTCAGTGTAAATTTCCCGCCATTTTCAACTTCGGTGACTCAAATTCAGACACCGGTGGCTTGTCTGCAGTCTTTGGTCAGGCTCCTCCCCCGCATGGCATGTCATTCTTCGGCGGCCCCGCCGGGCGTTACTGCGACGGCCGCCTCGTTGTTGATTTCATAGGTATATATAGATATTCTTGTTTAATTCCTTGGGATTTTTAAGGAAAAAAGAATAAGAATTCATGGTACACAAAAATTTCTTAACGAGGTAGTGAGGTGTCCGAGGAGTAGAGTAAACATTGTATTGTCTTTTTCACGTGGGATGTTTCATAAAATCCACCGACGGTATCAAAATCTTGATTCACTTTTAGATTTGGTCCCACTCTGAAACTTCTAATGCAGAGCGCGCATGCAACTTGGATTCCTGATCCTGCAGCGTGCTTCTAGTTAATTTTTTCTTTTCTTTTCTTTTTTCTTTTGTCTTTTTTCCATTTTTTCTTTTACTTTTATCTACAATTATTTCAAGCGCCACAAAGATCTTTTTAATCATATATGTAACATTTTATTATTTATTTATTTATTGTAAAAAAAAAATTTCAGCTGAAGCCTTTGGGTTACCGTACGTGAGTGCATATCTTGATTCGATCGGCAGCGACTTTTCTCACGGAGCCAACTTCGCGACGGCAGGATCAACGGTGAGGCCCCAGAACACGACTCTTCGGGAAAGCGGTTTCAGCCCCATTTCATTAGACGTTCAGTGGAATGAATTCTATGACTTTCATCGTCGATCCCAAATTGTTCGCAACCATAGTGGAGCCTACCAAAAATTATTGCCGAATCTTGATGCAGCTCTGGAAAGACTGCCTAAAGCTGAAGATTTCTCTAACGGTTTGTACACTTTTGACATCGGCCAAAACGACCTCACCGCCGGTTACTTCTCCAACATGACCACCGGTCAAGTTCGAGCATACGTCCCTGAAGTTGTCACTCAGCTCCAAAACGTTATCCGCGTAAGTCATACGGTATTATTTATTAATTATTGTTTAGTTGGTTATTCGATGATTGACTGTTAATTACATACGTACAGTACTTATACGGGCTCGGAGGTAGATACTTTTGGATACACAACACGGGTCCGGTGGGTTGCTTACCGTACGTATTGGAACGTGTTCCGGTGTTGGCCTCACAGGTTGATGAGGCTGGGTGTGCAACTCCTTTCAATGATGTGGCTAAATATTTCAACAGGCAATTGAAAGAAGCCGTTGTTCAATTGCGAAAGGATTTGCCATCCGCAGCTCTCACTTACGTTGATGTTTATTCTGTTAAATACGCTCTCTTTCACCAGCCCCGGAAGCACGGTTAGTGTATCTTTTAATTAATTAATTAATTAACTGCTGATCATAAATCAAAATTAATGTCTTGCACCTGCTCAGGGTTCAAGCAATCGATAAGGAATTGCTGTGGGCACGGCGGGAGGTACAATTACAACATCAATGTGGGGTGTGGGCAATCCAAAATGATGCATGGGAAGCAAGTGCTACTGGGGAAGCCGTGTGACGATCCTTCCGGTTATGTTGTGTGGGATGGCGTCCACTTCACTCAGGCAGCTAACAAGTTTATTTTCGAACAAACCGCTGGTGGTGCATATTCGGATCCGCCAATTCCTCTGTATATGGCATGCAATCGAATTGAATGAGTAATTTTTCAAGCACACTGATGAATTTCATCCACTCTTCCTCTATTTGTAATTTCCATTTATGCAAATATTAATCTTATCTTATATTGGACCACTGCTTGTTTAGTCGCATAAAACCAAAGTTCAGATAGGCAAATTGCGTGACAAATGCGGCTCATCATAATTAAGTTTACGACTTGCGGATAAATTCTTTATTATTGCCTTGCTTTAGTCGCACTCCACTCTCTCATCTTATATCAGTCTCCTCAAATTTCGTCTCTCTGTCTCTATTTTCCTCTCCACTCAATGGAGCCTCATTACCTGAAATACATAACCCTTAGCCTTAATTTGGCCCTATTCATCTCTGCAGCAACATCATTGCCAAATTCTCCCAAAACTGAAACATCTTTGAACACTTGTAATTTTCCTGCCGTTTTTAACTTCGGCGACTCAAACTCCGACACCGGTGGCCTATCAGCGGCATTTGGACAAGCCCCATATCCCAATGGAGAGACATTTTTTCACTCCCCGGCCGGACGTTTCTCCGACGGGCGTCTGATTATTGATTTTATAGGTACTCAATTTTACTTCCAAGTTCTTTTTTCCTTTTTTCATTTCATGTTATTAGCTCTCCGTCCTCAAGGGTAACATGCATGGTTAAATCAATATTGTTGGCTAGATTGAACCTTGGATTCCTTAATAATTTCTCACGCCAAAGATAATTATTACACTAAAAAATTCTCCCAAATGTTCTGGCCTTCCGGCTTATCTTTGTGACCGACATCCTCAAAAAAAAAAATAATAATAATAAAATGAAAATTTTAAAATTTTAAAAAAATTGACTACTATTTTAATTTTCAAAATATTCGAGAGGCATAGATCTGAAGAAAATTGGTCCACCGACGGTACAAGTTTTGATGGTGATGAGAATAGCAGGCGACGCAGACAGATTTGGCTCCTAGTACTATTGTTATCAAATTTTTGTAAAAACAATTGTTATAGTTGAAACAGTGCAACATGCGATGTGACGCGAAAAATTAAAAATGAGAAACATGCATAATCACTTGACTTGTTTATAGTAAAAATTAAACTATACATTTTTATAATATTAATTAAATTGGAATTTTTACCAACAGAAATGAGAAATGAACTTGAATGGTTGCACGTGAGTTTTTGCCGGACATAATTCTTATCATCGAGGGTGCTGCAGTCTAATTAAATTCGGTTTAACTGAATCTATTTCATTGTTAATTAGGTTACAATTTTCTTCTTTGAAAAAAAAATGAAATTAAAATTTGATCATCTTTATTTACAGCTCAAGGATTGGGACTGCCTTATCTTAGTCCATTTCTAGATTCTGTGGGATCAAACTTCAGCCATGGAGCTAATTTTGCCACTGCTGGTTCGACCGTTAGACCTCAAAACACAACCATGTCTCAGAGTGGATACAGCCCCATTTCATTAGATGTTCAATTTGTTCAGTACTCAGATTTCCATCGAAGATCTTCAGTATTTAGAAAACGAGGTGAACAAATTCTTGATTCATATGTAATTACCTTAATAAGAATTATTAACGTCACCGAATGTATATAGTGCTAGGACAAAAATGGATCTAATCTTTCGAATATATTTACTTTGGCAACAGGAGGGGTTTATGAAAAATTGCTGCCCGCGGACTACTATTTCTCCAAGGCTTTGTACACGTTTGACATTGGCCAAAATGATCTCACTTCTGGTTTCAAGCAAAACATGACGTTTGAACAAGTTAAGGCTTACATTCCCGATGTGCTGCGCCAGTTCTCCAATGTCATTAAGGTGAAAAAAATTTAAAAAAAAAAATTAAAATTAAAACAAAATAAGAATACCCTTTTTCTTTTTCTTCATGAGTAATAACAAGATTATAATGATTAATGGTGTTTTGGGTCATTGATTCAGAGTGTTTATGCACAAGGGGGCAGATCATTTTGGGTTCACAACACTGGCCCATTGGGCTGTCTCCCTTATACTTTGGACCGCTTTCCAATAATGGCGGCCCAAATTGATACTTCCGGCTGCGCCACCCCGTTCAATGACGTGGCTCGCTTCTTCAATAGTGGATTGAAAGAAGCTGTGGCTCAACTGAGGAAAGATCTTCCTTCGGCTGCAATCGCCTATGTTGATGTTTACTCTGTCAAGCATTCTCTCATCACTCGAGCCAAGAAACTAGGTAAGGAGCTAGATATTTTCACTTAAATGACAAACACAAAACCCTAGTGAACAGTCGTAAAGTCAG
Source organism: Murraya paniculata (assembly GCA_030449075.1). Classification (NCBI taxonomy): domain Eukaryota; kingdom Viridiplantae; phylum Streptophyta; class Magnoliopsida; order Sapindales; family Rutaceae; genus Murraya; species Murraya paniculata. The sequence goes on from JAEVFN010000022.1 coordinate 3,066,079, forward strand.
AGGTCATCGAATATTTTAGCTTTTTACTTTCATTGTAATCTTTGCGAACGGAAGCCACACGATCTAAATTCATTGATTATAAAATTAATAACTTGTTTAGATTATATTGATGATTTGTTACGATGGTTGTTGGATATGTAGGGTTTGAGAACCCTTTGCTAGCTTGTTGTGGGCACGGTGGGAAGTACAATTACGACAAGAAGAGGAAATGTGGGAGCAAGATTACTGTAAATGGCAAGGAAATATTGGTTGCAAAATCCTGCAAAGTTCCATCAGTTCGGATAAATTGGGATGGGGTCCATTACACAGAAGCAGCCAACAAGTGGGTATACGATCAAATTGTTAATGGCTCGCATTCAGACCCACCAATTCCAATGAAAATGGCTTGTCCTGTAACGGACCACTGATTTTCTAAAAGCACTTTTCAAAAGTTTGTGTGTGGAAGAAGCAGCTTTTACACAACATGGTAAAAAGGTTTAGTTTTTTGGGCTACGCTTCTAGCTAACGAGAACCTACGCTTTGGGTGTTTGGTCCACCGTTTGGCCCAATTTGTTAGGGTCTCTATCTCTAGGGTGCACGTGGCAGGCACGTTGTAATGGGTTAGTGAGATTTTCATTTTTCCTCTTTTAGCAAAAGATAACGGTGTCCAAAATCGTGTTTAAATTTATAAATTTTAGTCTTCCCCTTTACCAATATAAGAAACCGGCAGTACATTATTTGCACTATATATACACGCACACGCAAGCTATTATACTAACCGAGCGCAACTCTGCTTGCTTCCATCACCATCATATGATCCCAAATATAAGCTGTCTTTGCAGAACTAGACATTTATGTTGAAATTGCTCATCTTTTCTGACACACACACACACACACAAATTGAGAAAATGATAACCGTAAAGAATACGACTACATTAAGTATGATATAAACCCTAGATTGGTATTGAGATTGGAGAAATTATTGGGCATGGAATGCATATGTAATCCAATCTGGCTTGTCCAACCTTTAATAATTCCAGCTCTCTTCGGGGCCCATGTGTTGGAGACCAAAACTCCCAGTCTCATTGACCAGCATCCCAAAAATACTAAGAGTCGAAGAGATGATGATGTGCATTATCATATGATATCATAATGGTACTGAAAAAGAACACTTATCCACTCATCATTTTCATTTACTCTACCTTCCAAGCATATAGAAACAAGCAAAACCTGGAAGATACCCCTGCTGCATTATCATCATCATTCTCTGCTGATGATGGACCATGACTGCAGAATTCTGCCAACTTTGCTGCTGATGATTCCGGAGATGAAGGAGCTGATTTTGATGATGATGATGATGTAACTGCCACTGGCTTGAAAACGAACAAACCATGCCTTGAACCAGACCCAAATAGCCAGTCATGAACATCCCAATAAACTTCAACTCTAGATTTGCTTATATTAATAAACTCATTGCCTCTAAACTTCCAATGCAGATGCCTAACATGCACAGCTCTCTTCCCATCAACTCTTATCTCCAATTCAGGATCAAACCCACCTAGATTGCTGTCACAATTGATGTTATTATTACACTCAATTGAGATATCATGTAGTGGTGCCTTCTCTTGAAACTTAACTCTTGTAGAGAATTTCTTCTTGCCAAACACATGTTCCTTTCTTGAAACCAACATAGGTTCAATAAGAGAAGGCCTGCAGCCTGTCTTTCTAAACGCATCTTTTTTCAAATCACCAAGAAGTAAAACAACCTCTTCTTCACAAACAATGGCAACATAGTAATCCGATCGTGGCTCTGTCTCCCCATTGAACTTTGCAGCTTTAAGGTCCCAAAAGATATCAACAGCTCTACCGTCTACTGTAATGTGTTTGGAGCCTTGCTTTCTCCAGAAGTACCATGGCTTCAGTTCAACTTTACACCGATAATGTTCATCTCCATCAGGTCCTTCAACAGAAACAGAGAGACCATGCAGCAGCAAATTCTTGCACCAGGTGACAGTGATCAAACGACGTTCACCAGCAAGCTTTGTTCTATAAACAGACATGAATACACTCTGCCCTGACCTGGCTACAGTGGCTGGATCATCCGCTTGCCTTTCACCAGATGAAAAGCAAGCAGGAATTGCTATTGAATCATGCATAGTACTTGAGAGAATGAGCAGAGAGAATTGATTTGGTTTATATAGAAAATGGGAAATGAATATATCTTTAAGTGGGAAGAATAATAGAATAATGAACGGATCAAGATCTCAACCACAAAACCTGACGCATTGATGCTGCCAGAGTTTCTGTTGGCAGCTTGTTATCATCAAGAGGAAAATGCTCAACCTCTAAGTTGGCAGTTTTTAAAGGATGGAGGCAATATTAGAATGATGGAAGAGAGACATATTTTATATTCAACTAAATGAAACCCAAGTAATCCTTTTCATCAGTTTCTTTCGTTTATAATTTTTCTTTCTGTTTGTACCAAATACAAATGCACCTTTTCCGTCTTCGATGTGGGTTGGCTTCAATGATAGGAGTCATCCCAATAAAATTAAATTAACCTTTTTCATGCACGGTAAAAAGCGAGCACACACCTTTTCATCAGATTTGAAGTTCATGTGAAAATGTACCTCAAAAAGTAGCTCACATAGGAGAGAAAGTGGGGCCCTTGAATGCATGAGAGCATGTGGGTGGGCGCAAAAACGAGGCTGGCCCAAAATGGAAAAAAAAAAGATGAAAAATAACTAAATTCGGAACCATAATAATAATACATGGCCAAATGAAAATGAACCCATATGCCTGGGTTTCTTCTTCAGCTATATTTGAAATTTGGGCAAAATATTTAGGGGAAAGAGATTCGGAACTCCCAAGGATTCTGCAGAATTTGCAGCACATCCTTCCTCTGTCTTGAATTGAGGAGTGACATGGAGATAAGTACCTAGTAATCTTCACTTCTCTGGATGTGAACATAAAGATGAAAGATAGATATGCTTCATTGTAAGAAAAGCTATCCTACAATTCACTCGTTCATACAGCTAAATGCTTAATGATGATGTCTGAGTAATGGTATTACGTAATTGGTAGATCACTTGATCCCTCTTCAAATTGGCGTCTTCAATTTCCTTCCTAAATTCAGTTCATTAAAAATGCAAATGGTGGCAGTGAAGTTAGGAATGAATAGAAGTTGCTAACAAAATTGAACTTGCATTCATAATCAATTAATTCTCAACAATTCTTTCCTACAAAAAGAGATTTAAATTTTATGTTACCAATCAGAAACATCACAGCAGAATGACGCTGTTCTTTCACTATTGACTGATGTTATGCGGAGCCCATCCTAGTTTAATGTAATGGTTCCAAATATACACGAGAGAGACACGTTTGGAGTGTAACTAATCAGTGTGGCTAGCCTAATTACAGAAAGTACAATCAGCAGTTGCATCTAAAGTGGTTTAAATCAATTATCATCACAGTGATGTCATCCAAACTACCCCTACTCACGGCAAGGTTTGCGAGCTCCTTGCAAGCAGCCATAAGTCCTGCAGAAGCGGGACTTTTCTTGTAGTTGGTGTTTTCTTGACTTGAAGACTCGGTCTTTATATTTATTCGCTTGATTATTGAAATTCTTCTTGACTTTGAAGGAGGTGATCCAAGTTCAGAAGCAAAGTCATCTTCACTAATTGTCTTCTTACATCCGGGTGACAAACTTGCATCTTTCGGCTGCTTGACCAGTGAGACCCTTCGTATCTTTGAAGAAGGACTTACATTCACACAGCCGCAATCCTCATCATTGTCTTTACTAAAATCTCCTAAGGTTCCCACTGCTTTCCCAGCTAACAACCGTTTCACAATATCAACAGCTTCTTGGTTGCCAACCTGGAAAAGAAGTCAAGAGGTCAAAATAAAAAACAAAGTGAGGTTATAATCATCTTTAACAGTAACATAAAATCCACATTTCTGTGCCTCCCCCAGCTGCTTAAATTGGCAATGGCACAGTGCATAACATAAGAAAGTAACACATTGAGGAGCTTTAGATTACAATTAGATTTTTGGCTCAAGTTGGGAACCAAGCCAATTTCATTTTAGAAGGATCACTTGACCACAGGCACAGGTTTGCATTATCATTTTCTGCCCTTAAAAGTTTACCAAAAAGAGACAAGAGTTTGATGGCTCGATTTGTCTTCATCTTTCGTAGATTAAGCAAAAAACTTTTGCAGTAGACTTAAGTACTTAGCTTACCATATCATCAGCTTAAATAAAACTGTTGGTATTATGCGAAAAAATGAACCATACAAAAGACTTTTTTTTTTCTTGGGGATAAGAACCATAAAAGGGACCTTAAACAAAAGAGGATTAAACCATTTTGCACAAGCAATTCCATAAGAAAAAACACAACCAGCAGGAGCACAGCAGAGTGCCACTTCTTACCTCATCCCAGAATCCATCAGAAGCCAACACAAGAAACTCCATGTCTGAAGTAAAATTGAGAATTTTTGTATCAGGCTCAGCCAGTACCCAGTTCTTCAGATGAGCATTTCCAATGCTTCTTGACACAGCAAGTATCCCATGAACTCTCCAAGCTCCTCGGTGGAATTCGACGTATCCCCCCTGAAACACATTATCAATAAAAGCCATCAAAATGAATCCAAGCTCCACACTTCTAATTTTGACAACTCAAAAATAACCCACCTTATTCTCTATTCGTTTGCGTTCATCCTCTCTGCCTGCTTTATGATCATTTGTTAGGGGTTCAGCCACTCCTTCCCTACATAGGACAGCTCTGCAATCTCCCAAGTTTGAGACTACAACATCATGTCCCTCGATAAAGGCTGTGACGCAGCAGGCACCACTGACTAAACCCTGCATTTATTCACACACTGATTCAAACATATCTGCAAAATAAAATGTAAAGAAATATAACAGAAATGGTTTAAAAAATTGATGCAGGCATCTCCCACACACACACACATATTATGCAGGTTCTAATTTCAGAAGGTTAAGTCCAAATCAGATAATCTAATGTATTCCTTCTAGCTCAAATCTTTGCGGCCTGTTGGTGTCTATTTAACAATATTGGTATAAGAAAAACTAGAGAAATGCCATTAAATGTAATGGAGATTGCTAGCAAACAGTCTGGTATAAATACAATAAACAAAAGGATTCTTAATTTGGTCATATTCGGCCATGGGTGAAGGAACATTGATCAGTTTCATTATTAGACCAATGTCCCCTCCATAACTGTATTTAGCCAGCAGCTTTTGTGGACACAGCGTAAAGGAAAACTTAGGAACAAAGATTTCTAATTTCCAATTTGTTTGGGTCGACTTGAATTTAAGATGGTCATATTGAGTCTTACCTAATAATTTATTTCAATTTGAAAGACATTGAATGAATAACAATTGCTAGGAAAGCAAAATTCACTAGTTCACCAAGAACAAAAAATAGACAAGTACCTGTTTCAAAAACTCCTCGTCTGTTTTAAGATAACCAGCTTTAACAGCTCCCTCTTTATCTCCTGTACAATTCTTCATCATTTCAAAAATATTCGTATGCAAATTCTCTGCGACGAACTCTGCAGCCATTTTGCCTCCATGTCCATCATAAACACCAAAGAAACTCTAAACATAAGCAACGAAAATATGTCTCAGCAAAACAAACAAATAAAAGAAAGAAAAATAAAAAAATAGAAAAAAAAAAAGAGAAAGCGATTACTTTATTAGAGTTGCCATGCAGGCAAGAAATGATTTTGTGGGTATCTTCCATGAACTTTTTCTTGCCTTTGAGGGAAGAAACAGCGACACCAATCCCACTGAAAGAAACGGCATCGTCTTGAACTAGGGGCGACGTCAGATCTTTTAACCTGAGCTTATCCCTTTGGATTTCTTGCAAAACATTGGGGATCTCAATCTTGGGCGGTCTCTTTCTCTTTAAAGAAACACTTAAAGGGTTACCAGGGTTTGGTTTCTTCTCCATTTTCGCTTCAAAAAGTGAACGAGGATTGTTGTCGTCCGCCATTGCTGTTGTTGTTGGAATGCTCGGCATTAAGATTTAAGAGAGCGAGAGAGGGAAGAGTGCTGCAACGGCTATAAAAGAAACGGGGAGAGAGAAACAAAAGGGACAGGAGAGGAGTGTTTATTGTTTTGTTTTTGTATGTGTTTGTGTTAGGAGTCAAACAAAAATTAGAGGAGGTCAAAGGGGGGATAGCTTCCGCTTGAGCCGTTGGGGTTAGTATTACTATTAGTGGGTCAAACTTTGAATGCACACTTGGTTGTGTAGCGTTTTGAGGGGACGTGGGAGGGACATAAATCCACCTCAGTCCTAAATTTGGCTACTCTTTTGCATCCATATACGTTTGTGTTGCTGTTATTCCAGTCTTTCTCCTTTTTCAGCTTTTCTCTTGTGAATTCATAATTATTTAGATATTATTATCAACAAACAATTTCCTTTGAAAATATTTGTTACTGTCCACGAATCATTAATATCGCTTAAATTAAAGCGTAATTTTAAATTTAAAAGACTTTTATATTGTTAAATAATTATAAATTTAAGTAGTATTTATTTATTTTTATCTGAAATCTGAATGAAACTGAATGTCCTTAAAATCTGAATAGATTTAAATGTTTCTGTCAAAATAGTATATTTATTTTTTATTATTTTAATTTTTGAGGGTAAGTGGTAAGTTATTTGTTTCTATTACCTTAAAATATCTAAAATATAATGTTTTTATACTTATAACTTTGAAAGTATTATATATATTAGAAATTTAAATCGGTATATATTTACAGTATTGTCTAGTACAATAATTTTTATACCTTATAAGTATTGATAAGGTAAGCATTTGATAAATAACTTATGAAAAGATAACATTATTTTTTGCAATTTAAAATAAATATTTGTTTAAAATTATTTATAAGGTAAAAGAATTTGTTTAAAATTCAGACTGAATGTATGCTAAGTATTGTAATGTAACATCTAATAGTTAGGTAGGAAATAAATATATTTGATGAAAGTATTTGTTAGAAAAAATTAATTTTTCATTTAGACATTTTATTAGTTGGATAAAAATTAATAAATTTTACTTTTTTCATTAAGATAAAAATATCGTATAATAAGACTTCAAATACATAAACAAACAAGCCAACTGAGACATAAAAACAAACAACCCCTTAGCATTGAATTTTGGGAACAAATTATGAAGAAACCGCGCTTTGTATTCCTATTTCTTGATTTTTTTTTTTTTTATAAACAAGCTTGGAAAATAACGTTATTTATAATTACAATTTGCATGTAATTCGTTTGAATAATATTTAAAAATTAGGAAAGCGAAATGATAGGACGCTAATTGAACGAGAGAGTTGACGAGTTGGATGAATGAAATTGAAGTTGAAAACCAGCCACAGCCACAGCCACAGCCACAGCCGCAGCGGTTTCGTGAGAGAGAGAGACACAAGCTGTTAAAGTCTGTTGTTTACCTTGCTTTTTGCTTTCTCGTTTACTTGGTGAATGGAATTAGAGATAATAATTTAATGACAATGCCCCTCTCTGCAATTGCAATCACTCCCAAAACTCCACTCTCTAAAAATCACACATGCTGTCTCCTCTTTTGCCCCAATTATTCTCCCAAATTCCGCGCCTCCCTCAATCCCAAACCACTAACCACCTCCCCCAAATCTCTCTCCGGCAACGGCACGTCCGTTCGTCACGTGACTCGCACGCTCTCCAACGACGACGAACCTCCTGCTGGTGGGTCCCCCATGGTCTCCTCAGCTTCCGCCGTCGCTTCCGCTATCCGTAGGACCTCAACATCTCCCATCGAGTTCCTCCAGACGATCGAGACTGATCAGAAACGCTGCAACTTAGTTCTCCCCAGTCCCGATTTTCAGAAACTCTGCGTCGAACAGCTTCGCCTCTTTCGAAGAATCGTCGATCCCGACGCCATCCTCTCCGTCCGCTTCCGCCCTAATTCATTCGCCTCTTTCTTTTTTATCTTTTTTTTTTTTTAGGTTTCCTGTATTCAATTTCCAATTTTGTTTGCAGGTTTATGTGAGACCGGCTGGCAGTTATGTAATGGACAGGTTAGAGCTGCGCAGAGTGGTTAGCTATCCTGGTGTGAACGCAACGGACGTTGTTATATTAGTTGGCAATTTCAACATGCCCGCCGGCTTACGTGCTGCTGAAGCTGCACTTTCTAGTCAACAAGTTGGACTAACTACTAGATATTAGTTATAACTAACTTTATCAAATTCAATAAGATTTTGTTAATCTTTATTTTAATTGTTGAATTTGAATTTTAGGTTCAAGTTGTGCCTGAGCAGAGAGCGGTGGTGTTTCCCATGGTGAAGCACCCATTTGTTGTTGGGTTCTTGGTTGCAGAGCTGCCGCTGATGGAACTACAAATGTGTGGGACTGAACGGCCCGATGCTGATATTGGGTTTCAGTCACCGGAGGAAGTCTATGCGTTGCCTCCCAGTTTCGATTCAGAATCCCCTGTAACTGAGAGTTTTGATCATGAGAGAATGAGAGTGTACAAGTTTAGTGCTGACCAGAGATTGAATGCCATTAATATATGTAGGTCTCTTGCTATGGCCTATGTAATGGATCAGGTATATGGGTTGGGGTGCTATTAGAATGTGCATATGTTCAATCTCTCATATATGCTGCTTCAAACTTGATGCATTTAGCTTAGCTTTTGCTATGATGGGTGCCAACCTCACAGTCTTAGCATGATATTTGAACTTCTTCACGCTTGTATCAACCATATTGAAATGCAATTTTGACTGTACCAGTTCATTCACAATTTGCTTGCTATTTTTTCCCCAGAAATCGATGTTATTTCAACAATCTTCATGGCAAACTAATGTCAGGATGAGTAATCTGGTTGAGCAAGTAAGCTGATTCTCCAACTGTTCAGCCCCCCTTTTTTTTTTCCCTCGTTTTGCATTTTTTTAGTAAACTTATTCTTGTTCTCCTGAAATTAAACATTTCTCAGATTCGCGGTCCACTGTCCAGCATTCAGACTTTAAGTAAAATGTTATCCCTTCATATGAAGAGAAGTGAGGTTTGAGCACTTAAAAGTGACCTGTGATTTCCCTTCTACTTTTCTTTTTCTGTTTTCCAGTTTCATGAAAAAGTTTTGTATAAAATACTTCTTGCAGATATCTTATGACATTGTTGAAGATATTATGGTCCAAGGTGATCGTTTGAAAGATACCCTTCAAGAGCTCCAGGATGCTGTTTTTTTGACAAAGGTCTTAGAGCTGCCATTCTCTCTGGCTCTCAATTTGTCATGCACACACAGACTTCTAAATACAGTCCTTCACTTTGACTTTCTTTTCAGCATTCTACTCAGATTTGTTTTTTGTTGTCATGAAATGATATTATATTATAGATTGTTTAATCCTTTTTTTTCCCATTTACTCGTCTTGTTGTTTGGGCATACCCGCATAGATCTCCACTTTGGCAGCCTTTTTCTTTTCCGTTTATTACATATACAAGTTTCTTATAAGATTAATTATATAGTCGAATTTGACAGCTAACTTTAAATAACTTCCCTTTGTAACATTAATTTTTTGCTACCATTTGGGTTGAAGATTGTATATCTGATGTTGTTTTTGATACTCATTAGGCTAATATTGTGCGCTATAATGAAGAAACGCTGAAGAAAATGAACAATTCAGCATATTCCCATCGAGAGTCAATCAGGTCTCAATTATCTAATAACTTTTCAAGAGAGAATTCTGGCAATAAGTTGCAAAATTCCTGCAAACCGTTATCACTGGATACACCTGCCAAGGATTTAGAAATGCCCATGCCACCTCTGGCCCTTGCTCCTTTGAAACAAAATGGAATTAGGTATGCTTTAACCTTTCTTGATATTTTCAATTTTGTTGTCCAGCATAATTTGGTTTCAAGGTATGCAAAATAATTTAACAGCATTATTTAATTCACCTCATTTCAAATTTCGAAATTTCTCGTTAGCTTATTCTCCATATTCATGTCAGGAAGACCGTGCAGTGTTTCTGATGTGTTGGGAGATTTGGTTGAGGCTGTGAGGCCTCTTGCCCACATGCAGCAACGACAGGTGGAACTAAGTGAACTTTCGCAATCTTTGCTAGTTGCAGTAGAAGAACCTGCTCTACGTCAGGCTCTGAGCAACTTGATTGAGGGTGCACTATTGCGTACCCAAGTTGGGGGTAAGGTTGAAATTGTGACTGCTGCAGCTCCAGCTGGTGGTGCTTTAGTAGTAATTGATGATGATGGACCAGACATGCACTATATGGTAATAATAGCGAACTTTGCTGCTAATTCCCTTCCCCACCTCACCCCAATATTAGATTAGAAGTTGAGAACTCTGTTGTTGCGTGCTTTGAACATATTTCTCCTTTGTCCTTGGATGCTGTGAATTGTGTTGCGTTTTTGTAATACTCAACAGTCAAAAGAATATCATGTCATGGTCTGAGGAACTCAAAGCTTATAGTATAATGTTACTCTGTTGCGAGAGATTTGAGAATCATAAAAGATTCTAGCATCTAATCGACTTTCTTAGACTTGGGATTCTGAGCTTTCGATTTGTGATTTTGGGCTTGTTACATGATTTTCTGGCTTAAGAGTACCTTGATATAAAAGATGCATGCAGACATTGCTAATAACCATATTGCCCTTATCATATCCAGTTTGTTGTGTGTTATGAATTTATTTTATTGTTGGACGTGTATGCTGCAGACACAGGTGCACTCACTTACTCCATTTGGATCAGAACTCTTCTCAGAAAACATGGTTGAAGACAATATGACTTGGAACTTTGTTGCTGGGTTGACAGTAGCTCGGGAACTACTTGAGAGCTATGGCTGTGTTGTCCGTGTAATATCACCATGGAAGACAGATGCTGCCCTTGGATCTGGCGGAACTCGTGTAGAACTCTGGCTTCCTTCTCTGGCTCCACTATCTGATCTTATTGGCAAATCACAGGAGACATAGCTAGAAATGGAACTGCATTCAGATTTTCCTATTCAACCAAAAAAAGAAAAAAAAAAAAAAAAACTGACAAAAGCAGGTTGGTAGATTCTTGAACTATAATGCGTTATTGTCTGAAATTCATTGAGATTCTGTACAGATTGTTTGTATTTTAGCTGCTGTAAAGGCAAGGTATAGGTAATGAAGGGTTAGGATTTTTAAAGCATTAAAGCCCTGTGAGTAGAATGAACCGCTGTTGCAGCTGGATCATACCTGTAAATAAAAATTGTTAGAGCAAAGAAGATGTAGCAGCATTTGAACAACTATTGTTGTCTTTGGACGTTATTCAGGTTTTGGGCAACTTGAACGGGCCACGAGGCTGGCCTGTTAGATTCTGGGCTTTGAGTTTAGTACTTGTTTCCGTGCACGTTGCATGGACCGAATGGAATGGTTTACATTCCATGTTTCACGCAAATAATTAGACGTCGGTCAAGACCGAGAGAGGGGAGGGAGCGGGTTTGTTGCCTTAAGTTTCGGCAATGATTGAATTAGTTACCTGTTCAGAGAAACCGAGGGCAAATCAAACAGAGTCGTAAATAATGTGAACGACTATGACTTAAATTGTTACATGCAATATTTTGATTAAACTCAATTAATTGTGTCTCACGTCACAAAAGATATTTTAATCCAAATCGGCAAACAAAACAAAAAATCTTTTTATTTATTTAAATTCAGGACGAGTTAGGTATGTTTGATTCTGTTCTAACAATTTTCTTTTTAATTTCTTTTTGGGGAAAGGGATTCTAACATTTTTTATGGAATAAGATAGAGAATGACATGTTGTTTATTTTTAATGGCATGGAAATAAAAATCATATCGTACATACGAAGAATTATTTAAAAAATGCGTCGTCAACGTCAGGGTCAAAACAAGAGACCTGCAAGCATGGTGCAGCCCGACCCACCGCGTCGGTGTTTTGTTTAGTAGCCAAACAAAAACAATGGGACACGCGTCAAAGACTTGATTTGACGAAGGAATCTATACGTAGTTTCGGCCCCAAGTATAATTATAATAACAAGGGTAAATATTTGTTTAGGCTCTTATTTTGACTTCAGTACTTCTTTAATTTTTATATTTTTAAAGATGTTTTTAAACACTTTTATAATTGAACTTGTTACATTCTTATCTTTATTTTTCTTTCGTGTTACAACAATACCTTTTCAGTAATATATTTAGCTAATTTATTTATAAAAAAAGTTAATGAATAAATTAACCAATAATTATTTATTAGTAAATTAACTAATAAATATCAGTATGAAATAAATAATATTTTCTTTTTACTTGTGCAACAATATTACTAATAATTTTTTATAAATAAATTAGTCTCAATCAACTTAAAGTAATGTTTAATATCCTTATAATAATTTTACAAACAATTATTTTGTAAAAAATTCATTTATCAAATTAATCCTAAAACTAAAATAGTAATATAAAAATTTTATAAATTTTTATGTTACTTTTAAGGTTAATCTGATAAATTATCATTTTCTTTAATTAATGTTTCCAACAATATTATTATAAGGATATTATTGTAAAAGAAAGAAAACATAAAGATAAGAGTGTGATACATTTAATAGTAAGTGTCTTGACTCTCGAAGGATTATTTTTTAAATATATGGATTAAGCGAATGTTTAACTTAAGATATAAGGGATTGAATAAATATTTATCCTAATAATAATATGCTTTCTTAAATTGTAGATGAGAGAGGGAGAGAAAGAGGAATACATGAATTAAAATATTATGACTTAAGAATGAAAATGAGATGTTAATTTCTAGTCCGAATTGCCTCCATGTTTATGCCATTTCCCCTTACAAGTCAACTACACAACCAAACCAACAACCGACTGCATCTGTATTACGTAATCCTGAGCATGAGTTGGATGCCTTGTCTCGGGTCGGGTCGGCTCGGGTCAACAAAGTATTTTTAAGAAAGAATTGCGCAAACAACGACAATATCGTTCCCAGAAAAATAATTACTTTTAAACTTGTATAGCCTCAATATTATTGCTATTGCATGCCCCGAGTTGCAGGTTACCGGTAACCCCTTTTCCTGGGCCGCCATAGGATCCGAGCAAGGTTGAGGGCCGCGGCTACTCCTGTCTTGTTAACATAATAACATTTCAAAAGGCTCAACATTATTACGTTATCGTGATCACCACTTACTCAATCGTCAAACTGCCCTTTTTGAATTCTCTCTCTCTTTTTAGATTTTATTCAACAATATTTGAAGTTTCCTCAGCAACCAGTTATTAATAATCGCAATCACAATCTTTGACATGCGACGCGACGAGTCATGTTGGGATTTTATAATTAGGAAATCTATTCACCAATTATCTAAAAAAAGGTGAAAGTATGATATAATTGTAAGAAAATGCTAAATATTATCAACGTAACCCACATGCAAAATGTAAAATACACACCGTCGTAATTGGCGGGTGACTATCCATACAGCTTAACTAAGAAGTCAATTTCGTCCCATATTTTCTTAAGTCATTGATCCGGGGTCGCGTTCTTTTCTTTTATTTATTTATTTATTTTTTTATTTGTTTTCTCTCTAACACATCCACATCATGGCATAGTGATTGTTGGATTGAGTTTTGTTCTACTTATGGAAAGAAATCGATCTACTACTCCTTGTTACTTGTCACTACAAGAAAATGTTGCCACGAGTGAAGGTAAATCGAGTTACAAATGTTTCCAAAGCTTGCGCGGATTGAATTTAATTTGCTGGACCTTTGCAATCTTAAATTTTTTGTACTGCTCAAAGCTCAATTGATAGGCAATTTACGTTGCCAACTGGATTTGAAGTTGAACAACTCTCTCATGGTCCCTGGCCCCTTTGGAGGTCTGCATGGCTAGCCGCTTTTAGCCATTCGTTTTTCACGTTTCAAGGACTTGCTAAATTAATTATGTATCTTTCTTTTTTTTTTTTTTTCTCCCTCATATTCGATTTTCATTTTTTATCATAACGACTTTTTTTTTTTTAAACACAGTAATCGTGAGTTTGTGCCTACCTTTTGGCTTGAGTAATTTGATTTCAACAATGACTAATGAGGCGTGTCAAATTCTACTTAATATTAATATTCAATCCTTTTTTTATCAAACTTTTAGGTTTAGTGGAACGGCATCTATATTCTTGGCTATTGACCTGGAAAGAAGTTTGTAACTTAATTTGTTTGAAATTGCGGACAAAAATTTCACTAAACCTTGTTTATCTTTATAATTTTTTTTTTTTTTAAAGTTTCAGGCCTTTCCCTCTTCTCCATGTGGAATAGAGAGTGCCATAATCCAAATTACAGCGTAAATCAAACACTATTTGAAAATTCGATGCCAAAGTAATTAATCAGTATTTAAAAACGCACCCACGTGTCGTATCAACGGTTATTTTCGTCGAGCATCACAAAGCGGCCGCAGCACCATTAGCCCAATATGTATCTGCCAAGTGTTATCACGAAATCAAATCAATCCAATTACAAATTAGAAAATTACAAACAAACGAACAATGGAACAAGTGAGTTGTACTTACTTTTCTTTGACGGTAAAACTTATTACAAAAGAAAATTCTGATCATTCTTTTTCTATTTTTCAAAAATTCTCTCACAAAAATCTATAGCATTCTCAACAAAACACAAACACCCAACTTTCATATATCCCTTAAAATCAGGAGAAAAAAAAAAAAAGAAAAGAAAATCGTTCAGATACATTTCCAAATTGGCTCGATCTCATTATTGTTTGCCCAACTTTGACTTGAAAAATACATATAGCAATAAAATCTTCACCTTTGCTCACGTTTAATAGAACAGGGGCGATCACAACAAGTGGGTTTCTTGTGATTTTTAAGTTTGATCGTTTTCTGCTCACCAGATCTTGTCACACTTATTAAACAGTTTTTTCGTTTGGCGGGTATGTACATGTTCACTCTCTTTTTATTTTTCTGCTATTGAAGTAATTCGACAACTAAATATCAGTTCAAAAGCTGGTAGCTTTATTGATCAGCATCGCTCGTATGTTACTAATTCGTTTTTTTTTATGGGGCTTTTTTCCCGGTTTTTAAGTTAATTGTGTCTTTTTTTTTTTGGGCGAAAAATGTTATTATTATTTTTTTAATCTTCTAAGGTAACTTAATACTTAGGTTTGTGCTTGCGGTCGCGTAATTCTTTGTGTCTTTGAATGTAAGCAAAGGCCAGTAGTTTGTCTAATCTGGGTATTTGGGCTTTTGTTGATTTAAATAAAAGTTTTGATTTTTAGTGAAAAATGGGAACATGGTAAGATGAGGTTTGAATGGGATTTTTGGTATGATTGTTTATTTGGTCAAATGGAACATTTGTTATGGCTCGATGAATGCAGTTTCTTGTAGACGATTATGTGTCGGAAGCACGTGCTTGCTTGGTTCATTTCGTGTTTTCAGGAATAGCTGCAAATTTATAGATTCCGTTTCAAAGTCTTTGTTCTTGTGTGCGGTGACTTTTTACTGCATGCATTTGGTATGTGTGTATATTTGAGAATGCGGGTGTGAGATTGTGATTCTGCCAAAGAGTTAATACATTATCATATAGGATTACCCTGTGAAGACATTGAAAAGAGGGAATTTCAGGATTTTTTTTTTTTATCATCTTAGATTGTGGGTAGTAGAGTATTAACATTGTTTTGTCTCTAATGAGCACCATTTTCTAGTTTCATGTTGTTACAATAAATGCTTATCTGGATTTGTGAGTTAATGTTTCTTAATAGACCTATTTTCTTGTAACAATGTATTGATTACAGCAGGTCCTGTTTTGCTTCCACAAGGATCTGTGTCTGTTTTATGGACTGTCAGAGCAATGCTCAGAAGTTGTGAAAATCAGAAGATTTTTAATAAAATGGGAACTGCTGCTCGCAGGTTCCAAACTTGTGATTCCTTTCATGCAATAGTGAACCCTTGTTTATATTTTTATTTTTGACTCGTTTTAGATATGATAATACACTATAATTTCTGTTGGCTGCAGTTCGATTAATAGAAAACCAAATGAGAGTATGAGGCTGATAGTAACAACATTCGTTGGAGTAGTTTTTGGGTTCTTTATAGGAGTATCTTTTCCGACACTGTCACTAACTAAGGTACCTGGAGTTGTTTTTTATTTGATATTTGCACCTTTGCCTTTATTTAGAGATATGCTTATAAGAATGCCCTTCATTATATTTTTACATTTTATTTTAAGTAGATGATGGAACATTCACACTGTTTCTCAATTCTGGCAGTTGACTCTCCCATCCAGCCTTCTTCCTACCGTGGAATATGTTGAGGACCAAAGATCAGGCCTTTCAACCCAAAGATTTTTGAATGTCTTTAATCCTTTGAACCGTAATACTGTCAGCTCAACTCGAGCTCAAGTTTTGAATGATACATCAAAGGTAATGCCTCCTATCCTTACTTTTGTTATCTAGAACAGCAGGTTTTACATGGATAAATTGTTTAATTGCGGAGCTTATTGCCTGTATGGTTACCTTATAATTTTGTTTTGTACCAGTTTCTTAATTTCTTGGGTACTAAAGAGTTTGTTGTAATTATTATCAACACACACACATTGGAGATTCCTGCTCTGTTTTCCAAATAGATAGTTCCTTCAGGTTGGAAAGAGCTTTAAACAGCTATGGTGGTTTGCAGCTTCACAAATATGATAAAAGTAGGAAAGATTGAAAAAGCATATAATAGACAATTAAGCTGTCGTAAAAAGGTATTTACTGAATAAGTTAAGAGACCCGGCTTTCTGTCTTGTTCCTGCATCTCAGTCTTCAGAGAATTGTAGACTTTTGGAGGTCAAGATAGTATACCAGATTAGGGAATCAGATATGCCAATAATATTTTTTGAAGCTTGTATGTAAATTTTGTTAGCAGTTCCATCATCAACATCAGTTCTTGTTTCCTATTTGTTGCCATGGTTTTCTCTGCCTTTCCAGAGGAAGTTGGTCACTGGGTTTTTCCTTGATTTTTCTATTATTTGGTACAAAAATTCTACATAGTTGATCAGAGAGGTAATATAAGTGGCTGAAACGGATGAAAAAATCTAGACATGTCTGTATTGGTAATTACCGACTTAAGAAATTAGACATGTCTGTTGATGAGGTGGCACCTTTAGGCACTCTATATTATTGTGCTTAAATGCATGTGCTATGTGGTACTTAATTTAGGCCATCATTGATTTGTTTCGTTGTTGGCATAAGTGTGGATAATCTTAAAAGTCCTGTTTCGAGTGTTTTATACTTAGCTTCCACATCCACACCTTTTTGGTATGCTTTCTTTGCATTAGAGTTGATAATATTTTTCTTGTTTAATAATTAATATCCATGTCCTACACTGATTACAAACTCTTAAGAATTTGTTGTTCCTTGACAATTTATTTGAGCTTGCATTTTGTGTTTCCTTCTTTATTCTGGCACAGATTTGGGTTCCTACAAATCCTCGAGGTGCAGAAAGACTACCACCAAAAATTGTTAAAGCTGAATCAGATTTTTACTTGCGCAGATTGTGGGGTAATCCTAATGAGGTGTGTATCTGACCACTCTCATGAGCAATATAATGTTTCATTGCTTTTCCTAGTCCTGGGTGAATGCTTTATTGAAGACACCAATGGCAACCTCTTGGTATTACTAAATTGTTGTTGTTTGCTGGCAACAACATATCTGATGAAGTCTGCTACTGCAGGATTTGACCAGCCAACCAAAGTATCTTGTTACCTTCACTGTTGGTTATGACCAGAAAAATAATATCAATGCAGCAATTAAAAAGGTTGGTTTCTCCTTTCTTCCCACCATTTTCTTTCTTTATGTGCATCTTTGTGTCACTAATATCTGTCTCAAACAGTTTTCAGAGAACTTTACAATTGTTCTATTTCATTATGATGGCCGCACAACTGAATGGGATGAGTTTGAGTGGTCAAAACGGGCTATCCATGTGAGTGCTCGGAAGCAAACTAAATGGTAACTGTCTATTATTATCTTCTATTTCATTTTAAATCATGAATATTATATGTACTCTTGCTGGTAGGCTTGAATATAACGTATTTTTATCCTTTCGTTCAATCTTATGTTTTTTCATTTGTCCTAGGTGGTATGCCAAGCGGTTTTTGCATCCTGACATTGTGGCATCATATGACTACATATTTATCTGGGATGAAGACCTTGGCGTTGAGCATTTCAATGCAGAAGAGTGAGTGATAAACCACCCATAGCTTTAACTGATTGTCCTGTTTCAGTCTATTTATTTCATAACACAGCTTTTGTTTAATTTCAGATACATAAAACTAGTGAGGAAGCATGGTTTGGAGATTTCACAACCTGGTTTGGAACCAAACAAAGGATTAACATGGCAGATGACAAAGAGAAGAGGTGATCGTGAAGTTCACAAGTAAGAATTGCGGGATTATGACCAAAATTCATCTAGTCTGGTTTATTGAATGATGAAGTAACAATTTTTCTTTGTTTGCTGAATCCACTAGAGAAACTGAGGAGAAACCAGGCTGGTGCTCTGACCCGCATCTACCTCCCTGTGCCGCGTATGATAAGCTTTGATATTATTTTTGGCTATGCATTGATTCTTTCTCTGACATCTTATAACTGGATGAGTTATTGCATGCAGATTTGTAGAGATCATGGCACCGGTGTTTTCACGGGATGCTTGGCGGTGTGTTTGGCATATGATTCAGGTATAAAGGATTATGCTTGTTCATTTAAAGCCTTAACTGCTCCTCAATTATTTTTCCATCCCATTGCTTAGTTATTATTATTTTTCCGGTGATTTCAGAATGACTTGGTCCATGGGTGGGGCCTTGATTTTGCTCTCAGAAAATGTGTAGAGGTTAGTGACCTGTCCCATCTGTCTTTAGTTATCACTCCCTCTGTGATCATTTGCTATTGCTGAAATGCTTAATGTGAATCTCTTGAAAAACAGCCGGCACATGAGAAGATAGGGGTTGTAGATTCTCAATGGATTGTTCATCAAACTGTTCCCTCCCTTGGGAACCAGGTAATTGGAATAAATAATTGGCTACCAATAAGTCCACCTATGTCATTTTAAAATTTGTGTATGCCAGAATGAAGTGCTTACACCACTTACTTTTTCTGTAGGGAGAGTCGAAAGATGGGAAAGCACCGTGGCAAGGGGTACGTGAAATCCTTTCTTAAATAATTTTATTATTACTGCACACGTCCACGCTTACAGCGAACTAATTTTGGTCCATGCCAATGCCAGGTAAGGGAGAGATGTAAAAAGGAATGGACCATGTTTCAGGGTCGGATGGCAAATGCTGAAAAAGCATATTTTGAGGCACTGGGAACCGATACTACGAATTCCTCAGCTCATTAGGGAACATCAATGTAAAGAGGCTGACTGTACACAATCGCCGCCATTCAGTACAGTGCTTTAGGGTTTTACGTATATTGGTAGAATCCAATTTCTCATTGTAATAATTTTTTTTTAATCGACAATTATTAGATTTATGGTAGATAAAGACAATGATCACCCAGTTTTCCACCTCAAATTTTGCTGAGATTTCAGTCATTCTGTTCATATCATTCCTTTAATTTCATTCAATATTGAATGCTCTGTTCTTGCTTCTGTTGAATTGTCTTTCACACACCTTGCTACAAAAAATTCGTGATTTGTAGAAACGGCCGGTTTCTGGACACAAACAGAAACAGGAAAGGTCCAGGCATTCACATGCCTTCGTGAACGGGACCAGAATTTTGTCTCTCTGTACACCGTCAGCAGGCTCTTAACATCTTCATCAAGAGAATTCCTGGCGCAATTGTTGCCTCCGTGGATGTAATTTTACCCACACGTTTCAGGTGGAATAGTTGATTAGCGCGCTATAATTTCAGATGATAGTGGAAAGTTTCAGATTTTGAAAGATCGACCGTCGCGCAAAAAGCTACTTGCCATCATTCCTTATCACAATGACAATCTGGTTAATGTTAACGATTAAGCGGACAACGGTAACTTTGTCTTCGTGCTCGTTAAAGATACCTATGCTGCTGTGTTCTTGTTTTTGTTGAAAGCAAATGTTAATTTGCTAAAAGGGTTGCTGCCATATTGATTTCCAAACCTGTGTTCACGTTGCTTCATTATTCTTTTTGACTTTTATGTATTAGGCGTGTAATTAAAATGATGCCTTGTACACGTTCTTTGCATGGTGTCGTGTTCTACACGTTTACAAGAAACTGGTCAAATAGTATGACCCGCAGAGAGCCATCAATGTGCACAAAACCAAAAGAGAAAGGCAGTTTCTAAGCGAATACTTACGTTTTCCCCCGTTAGAAATAGTTTATTGATGAATTTGTGGAAATCTAGTTGTTTATTAGGCAAAACTTTCAAAGTCTCGGTGTCATTTAGTTGATCAAAATGGTTTTGCTGTTTTGATGTCTTAGATATGAACCGTTTGATTTCATCCTCAAGAGGGACCACGCATCTAAAATGGCAGCATATTGAATTAACATGTTCATAATAGAGACAGCAAAAGGCGAAGGCTTCACAAAAATCATACGCGGCTCCGGGAATCAAAGATTCAAGAAACTTCTTGACAAGGCGCAAAGCAGAAAGGTCCCTGCCACAAGGCATCACCTTATCAGCTCTCAGAAACTGTTCGTGCCTTGAAGACACGTGGTTCGTGAAAGTTATCCTTCATGTTCCGGTGAAAAGCCAGCACAACCCCCCAGTTTCGTTTCCTCTCACTCTTGTTGAATGTTTGATTATCATCACTATTGGGTCATCGAATCACAAATCTTTCACAAAACTTTACACGTGTCGCCACGTATATAACCCGCTGGCCCCACCATGGTTAAGATATTAAACCAGGGTTAAGCACTCTGGTGGTTACGACGAGCCCGCGTTATATATATCGGCTTTCGAAACGCCAAGTTGGGTTTATGTTGTTGAAACTGTTACGTGGAAGTGGAAGCAAATTGCTTGCTTCTTTGTCTTCTTACTCTGTTGTCTCAAGCCAGAGCCAAAAGCTAACTCTTCTTCTAACACTTTCGGCAAGAACAGTTTTTGCTCCAAGTTTTAGAAGAAAGAAGTGTTTTTGCTCTCTGGGTTCTTGAAAACAAAGAAGATAAATTTTGAATTTTTTACCATGGGGCTCTCAAGTTTCCCTACTGTAGCTGAAGGGGTGCTACCAGTGCTGGTAATGAACACAGTTTTGTCGGTGGCTTTGCTGAAGAACATGGTGAGATCTGTGCTTCAATGGATGGGAGCTGCTAGTGATTCTTCTTCTTCAAATGTTGAGGATGATTCAGATGGATTTATTAGTTCTAACTCAGAAGATGATAATGCAAGAGAGAGGAGAATATCAATAACCCAGTTCAAGTCTCTGTGTGACAGCAGGTCCAGTTCTAGTAGTACTGTTGCAAGAAGTAATTGTCGCAGCTCTTCCTGTTTGGCTGCAATGGAATGTTGTGTGTGTTTAAGTGGATTCCAAGCTGATGAGGAAGTGAGTGAGTTGCCTTGCAAGCATTTCTTCCACAGAGGTTGTTTAGACAAATGGTTCGATAACAAGCATAGTACTTGCCCTCTTTGTCGATCTATTCTCTAGATTGGAGAAGTTTTTGGTCACTTAGTGGGTTCAGGTTTTTAAGTCTGGTTTTCACTTTTTAGAGGATGCAATACTTGTCCTTCTATATTTTTGGTTGTACTTTTCTTTGTCTCTTTTTCTGCCTTCAGGCTTCAGGTTTGATTTTCGCGCAAAATTAGAGAAATGTTATGTGACAAGCTAGCTTTTGCTTCGCCATGTTTGTGTATGTTAACATTATTGTGTATTGTTAGTACAAGATGAAGGGATTGAAGCATATATAAAGATTCTTTGTTTTGAGTTCCTACTTTTATTAGCAAGTTCAATCCTTGAGTCAAAAACATGCGATTGGAATATTAGATAGGAGGAGTGTTTCGAAATGGCAATGATATGGTATTGACAGATTCTTAGAAGGCTGCCATTTTTGGGTGGCTTTTTAAGGCTGTTGAGGGGGCCCGTATTTATTTTTGACCTTTTTGGTTTTGGTAAAACTTGGAAATCTCGTTTTTGATGAAGTCTCTATTTGTCAAAAATAATCTTCTGGAAACAGTTTCTGGAATCATGCTCCAAACTTTGTTAATTGTCACTCTTACGCAAAAGGCCATTCATACAGTCACGTTCTGGTTCTCATTTCTCAGCAGAAGTTATCAATTGGGAATGAATAACACACACATCATCACGCATCCGCGGATTCCACATTCATTTTAATTGGGGGTATCAATTTCACCGCAAGTTGCAGATAATTGAGGCAAATGATGTCGTACTTGGACAATAATCCACAACAAATTAGAAGCTAGAGGAACAATATGAGCTCCAAGCCCTTGGTTTAATAAAATGTTTTACCAAAATTGGGATGCTAATATTATTAGGTAGGTATTGACTATATAGATCTAGTGCTGTGACCACAAACTGGGCCCTAAAGCTTCTTATAGGATTAGATGATTAGCCATTCAGCTGGCATTTTGGATCTGAAAAATCTTATTCTGAAAACTCCGCGGATCAAACCAGCAAAAGCAAAAGATCTTTAACCGAAGGCCTGTCAAGCTTTGAGCCTTTAACCAGAAATGAAAAGGTTTGTAGACACGATAACATTAGGTCATTTGGCACTTTATTGAATCAAAATAAGTACCAACCATGCAACTGATTACATAAGCTAAATGATCTCTTTTTCTGTTTTTGTTCAATGGGGTAGCCTAGTTCCATAATCTGAACAAATAAAGCTTCAATCCGCTGTTATGTTATCGGAGACTTCTATGGTTTATTTAGTCATTCTGTTAATTATTGAACATGTTCTTAATAGTCATTCAATTTCAAACTATTTAATATATATGACAGAAGGAACGGGACGTGATGGTTGGCAGAGAACACAGATAAAATACAAACACTATATAGATATAATTACTTGAAAGAAATTATTGGGTAATACATATGGAACTTAAATGCAAAGAGCAAACGTAACACAAGCCGATCTAATGCTCCATCCAGCATGGAAATTGGTATCAGCGTGCAAAATAACGCCGATTTATGGTATATAATAAGTGATGGGCAACTCAATAATATGGTCCAGACATCTCAGACCTCTGCTTGCTTAATAGAAACTTCTTGTGCTCATGTTGAATAAATTCCTCGGCCTCTGCATCCACGTTTTCTTCTATATTCTTCTTGTTGACCTTAGCATGCACAGGAATACAAGCAGGTTCGTACTCTATTACACGAATCCTCCTTGATTCCTCAGGAACATACTCCGTGCAGTTGTTGAATACTCGATTACCATATTGATAATGTTGGCCTTCAGGGAATGGCATCGGCTCCGGAGTGGTAGCATAAACTGGGTAACCATTTGACATGGAACCATAAACTGGGTAACCGTTTGATGAATCAAAGCTTTGATATTGCTTGGTGTGATGGTGCTTGTGTCGATGATGGTACTTGTGTCGATGATGCTCAGGGCTTCCATTTCCATACATCATTTTTGGTCACTTTAAATTTGTTTGCCTTGATTTGTCAGGTACAAGGTTTTGAAGTTGTGTGTTTTTTTGTATCTTCTGTTTTCCCAGCACAATCAACACCATTTTATAGTTTAACATTATGATTCCTGGATGATAAAGTTGAATCTAATACCATTTCCTTTGTCATGATCAAGCACGATTTCAGCCACTTTTATGGACTACAAAGGAAACTGGAGAGGAGAAATTGGACTGAAAGATCAGCCAAGCTGTGATGTTATTGGGGAATAAGGAATTTTTAAAGCAAACCTTTCTGTTATTCGTAGTTTTAGTATCTAAAATAAAGTCTTTTTAGAAAAAATGATGAAGAATCTATCTTACGGACACAACTTGCCAAAGAGTCATTCCCAGCATTGAATAGTATCCAGTCAGGTCATCAACCCTTTAGAAGTCGAAATCTCTTAACAGTTAGATTCCCATTTCTGAGTTCATTAGCTGGATAGTTTGGCGGTATAAGCAAGTTAGGTGGCTGTATAAACAAGAATAATAAGAAAGAAAATCTGGGTACAACCTTTTCTATCAGATGATGCCGTCTTTTTCCGGCTTTAACAATGATTAGATTAAGTTGTCTCTTTCAACTTGCCTAAACAAAGTTCCTTATCTTGGCAAACATAAAAAATGACACGGATGACACCTAAAACAAAGATCATCTACAGACATTGTTATGTCATGTTGATATGTTACTAGTATTGTTAAATTGAACAATAGAAGTAGACTTGTTTAATATGCTTGAGTTACTTTCAGAAGCCTTTATCAATCTGATTTAACCTTTAACACACTTTATCAATCATCCTAATTTTTTTGGTGAATTGCACCATCCGTTTGAGATCTTAAAGCAAGTAAAGAAAAGAGTATCAAAAAAACTATCAGCTCAGCCAGTCCCAAAGTTCTTAGTAAATAAAGGAAATCTTATTTGTACTACTTGATTCAGCAAGTGGCAGAAACGCCCTTTTAAATTACAAAAGCAACATATTATGACACAACAACCTTAATTTTAGAACACCAGCAGAAACAGAAATATCAAATGCAGCCTTATTTTGATGGAAGTCTGAAATTTTCCAGGACAGTCTCTCCTCTACAGATTCTTCCACTCAACTTTCTGGTGGCTGTTGTGCATCCTATTTGCAAAGTCATCATAGCTCTCACTTTGGACACCGTAGTTTTGCATCCTTATTCTCCCAGGACCAGCCTGGTAAGTCTCGTATTCGGCATTCATCATCATGCTGTTAGGCATACGTCCAGGAGCCATCATAGGACAACTCATGCCCGGGTACCTGCCTCCTGAGGCATGACTGTAGTAGCCATTGGTGCTAGACAAGCCATTTTGGTGCATGTTTGGGCTATCCCAAGCATTATGGTAGGTAGGCTTGACATTCCAGCCACCATCTGGGTATGCACCATGTGTTCCAAAACTGTACGTCATGCGTTGCTTCGAGTAATGGGGAGGCATCATCTGCATGCAGGAATAATTGTTGTGGCATTCATTTTCCACGCCATGGCCATTAGGACCGTAACTGACGTTTTCAAGCATGGTTGCTTGCTTCTTGCTTGGTACTTGAAAGCTCTTTAGATTTCTGTTTGCTGTGCATATTGCTGCGAATTCAGGCGTTACTTATAGCCAAGTTTCGAATCTGTAAGAGAGCATCTCATGCCCACACCTGCGGCATTGTTCGAATTTGATATTTTATTCGACTGTCATCTTGTGAGTTATTGCAATACCAGTGGCACCGAAAGACTAAAGGTGTTATTGCAGAATTTATTCTCCATTAACAAAATATGCATGGCCCTGGACAAGACAAATGAAAACGAAGACGGTACATTTATTTATTAAGTGCCCATGCTGTATTCATCGCGACTAAGCAAAAATTGAATAACTGAAACAAATTCAAAACCAATTCATCAATTAAAATCTCAGCTATTTCCAGATGTAATTGAGAAGCCAAGTGTCCATCCCTACTGTTTACAGTGGTAAGGACTTCCAAGTTACAGCTTTAGCAACCATTGCAGATTCATCCACGCTGAAGCCTTCGCACAAATGATATGGTCTATGTAGTTTGTCTGGATTTTGTTAACGAGCACAAATTTTAAAACGTATACAACATCACATTGCAGGGAATAAAAAATAAAACATAAATTTCAGATGTCTGAAGCATCTAAGAAGAAATTCAACAAACTGAGGTAAATGGCGCCGTGCGTGCAGCCCTCCTGCAGTGCCTGTACGGTAACTAACAGTGTACGAGCGGTCCAACATGGAAGTTCTTTTGTGGCAAGAGTAAGAGCGGGGAGTCAACATTATCATCAACAAATGGTCTATAAAAGCAATCAGACGATGCACATTTAGGAATTAAATGAAACATGTATAAATAAATGTCTCAAAACAAAACTTCCCAACGCAGGGATATCGCAAGAACCTCAATCTACTTCTGAGTATATCGGGGAAAACATGTCATACCAATGCTAAGTGGCATAACCTGGCGAGGCTGCAATCACTTAGCTGTTCCTATTACAGTGAGGTCACCCTCAGTGAATGGATATGCTTCAACATGAATAAAAGCCAAATCCAGAAGTTATGTACAAAAAAAAATTCACCCTAAAAGTTCCATCTATTTGTCCAGCTCTCCAAACATTTCCAGAGGAATTAAACGAATTCATCTGGACATATCTCATGCCGTGTTAGTAAAACACCAGTGTCATAATAGTTCAATGGAACTCTTGATGAGGAGTCACACAAGCAGCACCTCCGACTAATCTTTACAAGACATATATCTGAAATAACTGAAAAAAATCACCCACTTTCTCGTAAGCAATTTCCAGGCAAAAGAAATTTATACTTATCCGCATTCTCCAAAAGATAAGATGGTAGATGAACTGCCGAGAAAGAATGAGGAACTGGTCCCATTTTCCCAATGATTTCCTTGAATGTGTACTCCTCCGGAAGCATATCAAATAAATCAGCTCCTTTGCATATTACTTTCTGAATTCTTTTATGATTCAAAAAATAGGAGAATCGAACTCTGTCAAAATGGCTGTATGCTTTCATCTTAAATGTGAACTCATTGATACGGCGGAAGCAAAAGCTACAGTGCCATCCTGCATCTGCCAAGATGTCATCTGACTGGCGATAATGTGCGTAGCGGGTTTTACCAGTCTGATAACGATGGACTGAAGCTCTCCAGCTGTTATTATCCACAAGAAACTCAAATGAATAAAGATAATTCTTAAGCCGAAGATGAAGGACTGGAGGTATGTCATCACACCACCGCAATAGATTAATGGTGTGTCTGCTTGGGATCTCATCCACATCTGACATTATCAACAAGTCATCATCAGTAATACCAGCAATTTTGAGAAGTTGATCCAGTGCTACTCGCTGATATGCCTCCTCAACAAACGGGTTTTCTCCTTTCTTAAATCTACCTCCAATAGTTCCATAAGTCAATCGAGGCTCCACAAATTTGAACTGATCCCGATGAGCAGAAAAAACTAGAGGCTTTGGTTTTCCAGTGAATGTCGAATTAGACTCCAGGAGAACAAACTGTGTTATGTAAGGGTACAATTCTTTCCAGCGTATTGTAAGAATGTCCAACTCATTGCTGAACAAAACTGCATCATAAACACGTCTTGGGTACTCACGAATTCCCCAACCATGAAGTTTGCAAAGTCTCTCCATTGACACATTTTCATGATAATAGTGAGGGATTTCATGGAAGGGTTTGGGCGGGGATTCCCACAGCGGCCGCAAGAAGTATGAGATCTTCTGCCCATGCACATAGATGCCAAAAACACATGTCGGGACAAGTGCAAATAGAAATATATAGGTCTTCAAATCCAAGCCACGCATAATGCAGCGGATTCTTGACATGCTCAGACCTCGACTTGATTCCTGAATAAAGAGTAAACTCTTAACACTCAAACTCATACATAATGAAATATAATACCACAATCACATCTAAAAGTACAATTGACGTACACAGAGCAGGGCTGTATTAAGATGGGAAGAGAAAAAAAAAGGGTAAAGTGCATGAACTGTAATGTTCGGTTAAATCCCTAAAAGGAATACAGAAAGTAAAGAAAACTTGCTTAAAAGTTGATTTTTTTTTCCCCCAAAGTATAAATACATAAACTTTTCTCCTTTTTCTGTTTCTTCAAAGAGGAGCTATTACACCAATAAAGAAATTGCAACTAAAGTTGCCAAATTTCCAACGGATAGCTTTATAAGAGTAGATTCAAAAATTATATACAAACTGGAAATAAAGTTTCCAAATTTCCAATGGATGGCTTTATAAGAAGAGATTCAAAAATTATATACAAATTGCAAGTAAAGTTGCCAAATTTCCAATGGATAGTTTTATAAGGAGAGATTAAAAAATTGTATAAATCAGGAAAAGGAAAATAAAAAACAGGGTATCAAAAGCTAATGGTAAATTCACCATCTGCCCTTGGCAATCAAATCTAGATATTTTGGCAAATAATACAAATAAAAGCTAAAAACATATGTCACATTTAATTCTACATTAACAAAATCCAGAGCACTAGCCAAACGTAGACGCATCAGTTACTAGAATCAAATCAGCAACCAAACATTTCAACAATATTTTAGCACAACATGAACGTCACTGTAAAAAAGTAAAATTTTCAAATAAATTGAAGATTGCAATCAACTGCTGCTCTTGGCTCCATCAGATGAAAGTGATGCAATTATTGCAATCAGACCAAAGACACATAAATTGTCACATTAGACACAATTCAAAACGCAGAACCCAGCAAAGGAAATACTAATTATGGCCTAAGAATACAGTAGCCAAAACCTAGATCCAAAGTTTTAAAAAAAAAAATTTTTTCTTCCCAACATTTTCCCATACCCAGAAACCATTTATGAAAAATCAGCAAACAAATCTGAACGAATGAAGCAATCGACGAAGAGGGTTCTCGGTTTTACAAAAATCCCAGATGGGGAAAATTAAATTTAAGAAAAAATTAATTTAGAAAAAAAAATGAAAAGAAAATTGAAAATACCTGGCCACAAACATTGCCGCAAATATCATCGCTCTTTTTAGAACAGTAATGACCGCCTTCATTCGTCATCATCCACCACATTCTTCTCCTTCCTCTCCTATGGTTCCTTTTTTTTTTGTTCTTCGTCTTCGATAATCACGAACAGATCGGCTCCAGTAATGACCAAAATGCCCCCAGTCCCCAACTCTCCCTCTTCTTCCTTCACAAACCCCTCTTCTTCTTCTACAACCCGGAGGTCAAATCGGGAACAAACCCAAAAAAGTTCAAATCTTTTAACTCCACCGCTCGATCCCTCGAACCTCCCAATCCAAGAGATAGAGAGGGAATGAGGGGTCTCTAAGAATTGCTAAAATAAGCGATCAATGGAGTAGCGTCAATCTAAATTATTAATATCGAAGCCCCCCCAACAACAATATATTACCAAATAATTAGCCCCAAAAAAATAATTAAAAGAAAATAAAAATGAAAGGCTGTGGCCTCTCTGTTAATGGGTGGCAGTTGTAAAGAATTTGTAACAAGAAGAGCGAGCGAGAGAGCGAGCCGTTTCTCTTGTCTGGTACCTCAACTTTCCACTGCTTATTTGTCTGTTAAATACTTTTCCTCGGTCGACGGAAATACCCAAGTCTTATGCGCTGGTTAATGCTGTAAGCAACGGTCTTTTTAGTAATTAAGGATTGCGGGTACGGGTTGGAACGTTGGGTTGGGCTGGGCCCGGTCCCCACGCGTCTATTGACTGGCTCAAGACAACTCCATGTCGTGTCTTTCTTGATTTGCTGACAAAAAGTCTTCTGCAAAAACCGGGTTCGCTTTTAACGTTAAATTTGATTCCAAGTTTTCTTGTTTTGTTAAATTAATCGTCACAGTGACACATGGCAGCCCTGTGTTTGCTTTCCGGACTTTTATCTTCTTCTGAACTCGTTTTGAATTACTCAATTATAACGTATTGGATTAAATTAAAACTCACATGGGTATTTTTCCTTTTTTTTTAATAGACATGGATAATTTTTTCGACCAACAAAAAAATTAAAAATTCAACCTCCTAGTATATCTAAATTATTTATGAGACTATACTTTAAAGGAATTTATTTATGAGATTCACCATTCAAAAATTCAAAATTGAGAATTGTTGTAAATAAAAAAATGAATGCATGAAGATTTTTGTTTGGCGTTGCACTTGCAATACAAATAAGCCAATTCACTTCACAAATCATTTTAGAGAGGTCAGGTATTCACCTTCAAAAATAATTTGAGAAGAAAGAGCGCATGTTGTTTTATAATGATTAGATTATTGATTTATGTGATATTACCATTACATATAAGTCCATTGGTTTAATAAAATTTTAAAGCAGGTATATATACATTTTGAAGAACGTAATTTTTCTTATATCGGCTTATTTAGTGTGTGTTTAGCTGTTGAAAAGTTATAACTTTAGAATCAAATGCCCTACGGATAATTAAATCTTCAATAGATGTTAGCTTGACACATTCAAGTCTATGATTGGGAAGTTAGGAACAAGGTCACAATGGGGGACCAATTGGTACGTTTTGGAGAAAATATGAGGTGGCGTTTTGGGGGAATATGGGTCCTACCATGACCGTGTTATGTGATTTGAGCATTTTTTTTTTCATTTTAATTTATTTGTGATTTGAGCATTTTTTTTCATTTTAATTTATTTATTGTGGACCACTAACCAAGGGGTCGGATTACAACAATTTTTATAAACCAAGCACATGGTTTTAATCATTGCTTATTATACCATCAAATTATGATAAGCTAATTCTCCAATACATTTTTGTTTTCACAATTTTTAACTACGTGTATTTCACATAATCACATTGTTGATTCTCCATTTCTTTTTTTTCGTTTTTTCAGGATAGTTCGTGTGTTTTTTTTTTTTTTTCATTGCTTTTGAGTTTAACACTTTACGTTTCAAATATTAGGACATTTTCAATTCATTATCAAGTTTATGTTAATCTAATATTGGTCATGACTATTAATACGAACAACAACATAATTTTTGTTGTTCCCATATCAAAATATATGTTTTTTTTTAAAAAAAAAAGTAATATAATTCACTAACACTACAATAAAAAAAGAAGAAGTTAAAATAATTAGAAATAAATTGTAGTTAAGGGTCAATTGAGCATAGTTTAATGTCAGTTTAGTAATGTTGTATCTTTTAAAATAATTATTGTTAGTTATGCAATAAAAATAGTTAATTAAATATTTAATAAAATTTATTTTTAAAAATATTATAAATTTTGAAAACAATTACACGTGTGTATTAAGAGCTCGTGACGGCAATTTAACTTAACAATGGTACAAACATTGTTAATATATACTCAAGATCGTATCGGTCATTAATTCTTCAACCAGACCCATATAATATTTTAAAATTTATTCGATAACTAGGCTTTCGAGAATAACAGAGGAACATTCAAACATTGCAGAAATGAAACAAACATTTAATTTCAGTGTGCATTGGATTTAGGATTAGGAGGAGGCAACACATTAATGCATAAACTAAACATGAAAGGTCAAACAGAGAGATGAATAAGATAATAAAGAAGTTGCTAGTCGACGAGGATTAATTACGGAGACAAAAGGGAGAATGAGTTTTTAAATGCGGTCGTGGACCGACTGAATGAAACCCAGCAGCACAAGAAGTTTCAACTTCCCCAGTCAGAGCAGCGAACTTGTCGTTGAAGAATTCAAATCTCAACCCTCCTAAAATGGCAAAAAAAAAAAGAAAGGAAAATACAAGTCTCTCTCCCTCTCTGTCCCTCTCTCTAATTCGAAGGAAAGACGCAGAAATTACGCGGCACATCTGTTAATTAATTTGACTGAGATAAGATTTGGAGGCTCAGGCTCTTCAAATCCATGTGGACCGCTTCTAAATGAACACACAAGATGTACAGTATGTGCGTCCGCGTCTGTGTGTGTGTGTGTGTGTATATATAAAAAACATTGTTTTCATTTTTTATGCTTCGGTCTGCTAGATTCAGATAATTTATAAAGAATATTCTGAATAAGCATAGTTTTTACAAAAATGAGATTCATACAACAGTTAGCATACTATTTAGTAGAACGGTGCATTTCGAACTGAATATAAATTATTTACTGTAGTTTCAAAATTGCACACGCACCGTCAACACACACGCGTTCTCTCGCTCTCTCTGCCTCAAAGCACAAATCTACTCTCTCGCTCTCTCCTTCACAGCACAGCCTTGCTCTCTCACGGCTCTCTTGCTGCCCTCATGACTGTTTTTTCATGAATTAAAGCTATCATTACAAAGCCTAGGGACATATTTTATGTGGGTACATATTTGTTTAACAAGCTTCTGCTATTTAACATAATCTTCAAGTCAAAATACAACAAGCTTAGACAACCAAATTTGAAAGTAATTAAGCAATTTACCTATTACGGCAGTCGATAATGAGTAAAGCTGAAAGAGCGAGAGAGTGAAGCTGGAAATCAAGTGTTTGACACACCCGAGAGTGAAGTGTCGTGAGAGTAGCTACTGAAAATGTCGGGGAGAGAGAGAGGGAGCTGATGGTGACAATGGTGAGGACGAACAAAGCGGTGCGATTTGTAGCTTGGTTAGATCTGTGCCGTGAGGGAGAGACTAGAGAGAGAGAGAGAGTGTGTGTCTATGTTTGTCAACAATAAGTGTGTCTTACCATTTTGAAACTACAGTGACCAATTTATATTTACTTACAAATACACCGTTCGGTGCTAAATTGTGTGCTAACTATTGTGCATATCGCTGGTGTAGTTTTTAATAAAACTATACCGTATTATGATGGTAATTCAGTCCACAAGATTTCTCCATGTATATCATCAATACATAAACTTATATACAAAGTACAATTTAATCAGTTATTTGGTTTAAATATAAATGAAGTCTTTGTTTGATACTTCCTATTTGAGAAGAAAAGCAAAAGTCCCTGTTATTTGATAAAATTAATTGAACCCCTTAAAATACATCCAAACTCTCATGAGTGTCAATTTTTATGTTCTAGAAATTATGAGAATTCCAAAAATTATTCAATTAATTAAATAATTAAGAGAATTTATATTATCAACATCTAATAACTATCGAGGGTAAAGTAATAAGATTAGCAAGAAAAAAAAATTGATATTCAAGGAAGTTTGGAGATGTTTTAAAATATCAAGAGAATTTTGATTAATTTCATCAAGTATCTAGAAATTTTCCACTTTTTTCCCTTCCTACTTATTTACGAAGAAACTGCATCGTATTCTCTCTTCTTCTTAAGTCTGAACCTTTCACCTTCAGACAATTCGACTTGTATCTGCCACACGTCATGTCACGCACACTCTTAATAAGTGATCAACATGTATATAACAAGTTCAATAACTAGTCAAAAACAAAATTTTACCTTATAATAAAAACTAATGAATTTCATTCATATATATAATATATATCACTCACTCATACTGATGTAAGACGTTATTTTAGGAATTTTAAGAAATTTTAAGATTTTAGAATTTTATTATTTTATAATTTTCTATTTTCATTAGAGTCAATTATGGTATTTTAGGATTTTCTATTTCCATTAGAGTCAATTAAAGTATGTGATTTAGTTAACTTAGGAAAATATCTTTTATTTTTATTATAATTGTGATTTAGTTTCCTATTTTTAAGTTAACTTAGGGAAAACATATTTTATTTTTATTATAATTGTGATTTAGTTTTCCTTTTTAAGTTAACTTAGGGAAGTGTGTTTCCTTTAGTATAAATAAATAGGTTTTGTAATTATTTTTAAAAAACTTTAAATTCAATTATTCAATAAAATCTTTTTTTATAATTTCTTCTGGGATTATTTATTAAAATCTCTCTTGTAGAGTCGTTTAGATTAAAGCGTCATCTGATCTCACTTTACCCATTATTAAAAATCTCATTGAGTCTTCTCGACTATAACGTTATCAAATCACGCATCGATTAGAACGTAATCTAATCACATTAACTTGATCCAATACTAAAATGATATATAGTGTTCTCTACCCAATTAATTCTGTTTTTATTATTTGCCGTTCCATCAAGTGGTATTAGAGTAGTTATGTACCCATTGCACATCTTTCTTGACTATTCATATTCGTCACCACCAAATCCGTCACTGTTTATAAAAAAAAAACAAAAAAAAATCAAAACTTTACTATTTGAAAACCCTAGCCGCCACATCCACCTCCACAGCCGCCGCCCACCACCGGCGATCAACCAGCCACCAACACCACCACAAACCTCGCTAGCCACCACCGACTAAACCCTAGCCATGGCCGCCATCATCCGCCGCCTGAATAGCCGCAAATCACCAACCCGAACCCGCGACCTCCACCATTCACCGTCGCGAAATCACCGCCTTTTTCCGTCAACCGTCGCTGCCATTGTGATCCGCAGCCATCGCCGAACAAAACTCGATCGACCACCATCCTTAAACACAGCCACAACCGCCGCACGAAGGCACTCAAACTCTCGGCTTCACCATTCGATCCACCCCCGTCAGCCAGCCCCACCGTCGACCACCACTACCAAAAGAATCCCCATCTTCAGTCGACCAAAACTCGACCGCCCTCTATCCTTGAATGCTGGCCATAAATCGCCACGAACAACCATCAATCGCCGCCACTTTAATTCAATTTTTCCATTAATCCACAACGATCTGAGCTAAACCGCCACCGCCATTACACTCACTGACGTCAAATCTTTCAGATCTACTCATCCTTTCCAATTTTTCAATCACCGTCACTGATAACCTATATTTTACTTATTTACATGCTTGTCCAATATTTTTTTTATTTATAGTTTTAGCATTGTATGAAAATTTGATCATAAATGACAAACTACTATTTTTGCCCTCCTATTTATCATACGCTGAAATTATTTGCATACACTCGTCCAAATAGATTTCTTGATTGATTAGATGAAGTTGAGCACTGATTTCTATTTTGGCGCACTTCTAAAGAAGAACAAATATCGTTTGCTGCTAGTAGATTAAGCATAAGTGTTTTAGAATAGTGGGGATCATTGTAATATTCTCGACTTGACCAAAACAAATACAAAATTCGATCATGGAACCATATGAAACGTATTTTGTGACCTGAGTTTATCTTTTTTTATTATTGTTTGGTACGTATGAAATTTATTTCTGATTATACTTCTGAGTTCAAATCATTTTATGGATGCAAATATTTTATAAACTTGAAGAGGATACTGCTACAAGAGTTGTGAAGGGACTCAATTTATATATTAAAGACAATATGCTTACATACACTATATACACCTTGCAGCATGCAATTCTTGTAGTAGAGCAAATTGAATTACAAATTGTATCGCGAATCAGAAGAGAAAGAAGCCAAGCATTGAAGCAATTAAGACAACCTTATCCTCGACACCAATATGAGATCCCTAATCTTATTACAATCGTACAACCTAAAGTGAAAGATATACAAATGAAAGAAGTTTGTACCTCTCCACATGTTAAAGATGTGTCTAAAGTTACAGAAGAAAAGCAAAATCAAATTAAAGAAACTGAAGTGATCGAAATGGTTCTACCTATTCACATTGAAGACAAGAAGATTATGCTTGAAGAATATTTTATTAAAAAGGTAAAATTTAATGGAAAGCACATTGAACGACAGTTGGGGAAAGTTAAAAGTTATTTGATCATTACTCGTTCTTATAAGTCTTCATCATCCCCGAAAAATGTACAAAGCGAAAGAAGTTGATGAAGTATGGATTTTTTGAAGTTTCAAAAAAGATTGATGAGATGGACAATAAATTTGAATTACAAGATGATTTGGTATTACATTATAAGTTTTACCCTCTAGATTATATTCAAACTCAAGGACGACTTTCTTTTGAGAGGGGGAGAATGATGTAGGACGTTATTTTAGAAATTTTAAGATTTTAGAATTTTATTATTTTAGAACTTTCTATTTTCATTAGAGTCAATTATGATATTTTATTATTTTAGGACTTTTTATTTTCATTAAAGTTAATTAAGGTATGAGATTTAGTTAACTTCGGAAAATATCTTTTATTTCCATTGTAATTATGATTTAATTTCTCATTTCAAAGTTAACTTAGGGAAAGTATATTTTATTTTCATTATAATTGTAATTTAGTTTCAATTTTTAACTTAACTTAGGAAAATGGGTTTTTTCTATTATAAATAAAGATGTCTTGTAATTATTTTAAAAAAACTTTAAATTCAATTATTCAATAAAATTTCTCTTTTATAATTATCTATGAATTATCTATCAAAATCTATTTTAGAGCGTTATCTAATCTCACTGTACACGTTATTAAAAATTTCACTGAATAGTCTGAATTAAAACATTATCTAATTATAATTAAATTAGAGCGTGATCTAATCGTATTAATTTAATCCAATATTAAAATGATATTCAGTATTCCATACTCAATCAATTTCACTTCCCTACGCGTCGCTTCATCACATGAACCGTTGCACGATCATATTCACGGGCTCCGATCGAAGTAAAGACTTAATAATTACATTTGGCTTTGGTTGAGGTGGGCACTCGACAAGGCGATGACTCGTAGTCATGTCAACGCGTGAGCTCCGTTTCATTCGTTTTGATTTTGCCAATTGCTGCCAACCTGTCCCATGTACATTATTAATTGATTCTTGCTTTGATTTCTAATTAATTATCCAATACCCTACAGAAATTCAGAATTTTCTACAGTCTTTGTTTACACTAATAAACAAATAAAATAAAACAAGAATGTGTTGATCGATAATGATATGCATGTATGTGTTCCTTAGTTACAGCTTAAATATATATGTATCCAAAGTCCTGACGAGGATTTCAACTCTTTATCGTACAAATTAGTTCAATGATAGGTCATTTCACATTAAAAAATTATTACATCTGCGTTTGGTTTGACCATATGTAGAGAACTATATGCAAGTAAAACGAGACTAAAGTTTTCGGAGTAAACGACACTCCATTCGATAACAACGTAACTTACTTATATAATATACAACTAATAATTAACGTTTTCCTCTAATTTGTTTTTTAGACATTGTATTGTAGTTTGTGTTGCGTTGTTATGTATATCGTCCTCGATCTTTTTCCTTAATTGCAAAAAGAAATTTTATTTAAAAATGATAAAAACCAAGAAGTAAATTGACGATTTAGAAATGTAAAAGATTGATAGTTGAGAGAAACTAAATTTTTGAACAATAAAAATTTTATTGAAAAATTCTAAATGAACAAAATTAAAGATTAGACTTTTTATACTAACCATAAGTATCGTAAATTTATTAAAATAGGTAAATTTAAATTATTATTTTATAATAAAAAATTTTCTAATCGAAATAAGGAAAACAAAATAAAAAGCACCCAAATTCAATATCTAAAAAAAGATAAAAATCTTGAAAGTAATAAGAAAACTAAGAAAATAACTAAAAATTTACAAAATAATTATGAAAAAAATAACATTTTCGGTTCAACTATTGAGTAAAACAATGTACGTAGTTCTGAGTTTTATTCGTCTCGTCTTAAACTTAGAAATAATATATTATACATCAAAAATAAATATATTTAATTTAAGTTATGACTTTTAAAAGATACGCTACTCATCATGTGCAACCATCTTTCATCACAACCTCGCTGACCCAACTGATTTCCCTTAAAAATTGAAAATTTTTCAATCGACGCGCAATAAGTTGTGGTGAACACAATTTGGATATGGAAGGGAGCATTTGGCAAGCTTTTTACTCATTGTTGGCCTTGTAAGGACACAACTCAAGCGATGCTTAATTAGTTTGCATTTCTTTTATTTGGGCATTTTGTAATTATCAATTTGTGCAGGGATAGGCGTAGGGCATACTTACAGGCTAACGAAAGAAGCTCAATTAGTTGGAGATTCCTTAGCAAAAATATAGAGAGAGAGCGAGAAGGGGCAAAAAAAAGATATGGCATCATAAAAGAAGAAAAGAACTTCAACAAGTCCAACAAAACAATCCAGCACAAAGAGACTTTCTAATCCACAATTTAAGATAATATGGCATCTATATATGTATAATGGTGGTTCCCACGTCCTA
The DNA here is from genome assembly GCA_030449075.1 of Murraya paniculata. NCBI lineage: Eukaryota > Viridiplantae > Streptophyta > Magnoliopsida > Sapindales > Rutaceae > Murraya > Murraya paniculata. The sequence continues at coordinate 3,103,729 of JAEVFN010000022.1, forward strand.
GGCCTTAAAGCTTAGGTAAAAATTGCAGTAGTGGTTGCCATTAATCCAGGTTAACATATGTCAAAATAATGATCAACGATCCTACAGCATGGATATCATTTGCTATGTGAATATCACAGCAATTCAATAGGTGCAGCGGCTGAAATTCAATCAGCCAATACAGTTCATCAGTAGCCATTTATACATTTAAGCAGAGGCAACATTGGCCTTGTCAATGGTGTGTGTTTGAAAGTGTCACACATTTAACAAAATGGAAAAAGGACTCAAACCTATATCTGTGGCTGAGTAAACAAGGATGCAACATCTTTTCAATTAAAAGCTTACACAAAAAAAGATGATGTATCATCTGATCCTTCCAAAAAAAATGTCATTTATCAATAAACATATTTCCTGTCTCACACGTTGTTGGATTCATTTGCTAGTAACTGATCAGGCCTGAGGTAATTGCCCTTCATGATTAAAATCATTTAGTTAGTATGTATCTAATTTTGATCAAATCAGTCAAGTACATAATGAAGAAATAAGTAACGCTTACCATCACCGTGGACAGTGTTCTGAGTTCCAAAGGCAGTTTCAGCAGCTACATTCTCTTGATTCCTAGTGCCTGATCTCTTCTCCTCCTTGATTCTTAGTGCCTGAACTCACTACATTGGTATATAATACTCTGTCAATGACACAAGACAGACAACATTCCAAAAGCAATTCATGTTTAGTCAACAACCTTATAATAGACACTGTCATCCTGCACCAATTTCTACAACAGACACGCTTAATCATTTTCATAATCAATGCATCAATCATTTCTACTCATTCAAATATCAGTAAACGGGAATTTAAAGTTAAATGACAATATATAACTGAACTCAGACTTCCAATGAAAACAAAGGGTAACAGGAACAACTAATGCTTTAGGTTTAAAAGTTCTCTCAACTAGCCGCCACCCTCCTTTTACTTTCTGGCTGCCAGTGTGGCCTCACCGGCTGCCGCTGGTGGTGAATAGCCACTGCCGGCACCACCCCTCACAGCCAGCCACCACCCAACCAACCAGCAGCCCATTTGCCAAACGTTGCCGCCGCAAATTGTGATCCAAGTTCACAGCTTCCCCATCAAAATCTATCACTGGCGTCCACCCTTAGCACCACACAACTCCTTTTGGCTGCCGCTCGCTCTCCCTCTCAGCAATCAACTTGCCCTTTGACTGTGACAGCCTCCAACAATCCAAATCCGACCCTTCACCAAAACCCTAGCTTGCTTTCTCTTGGTCAAATACGAACTCTTGCGGCTGCCTGTCTCTTCCTTGGCCACTCACTCCTTCACAGATAATGGTTGCTGCCCTCCTTTGTTGCCTCCACAGCCTTCACAAAGCCAACAAACATCCAACTCCTACGTGGCGGCCACGATTCCAAATATGCCTTCTATTCACACTTCCACGCAATACCCTGATCCACCTAAATCTATCCATACAAGTGGCAATATCTATGGTGTTGACAATCAAACAGCCCATACACCAATCCCACATCCTCAAGGCAAAACCCGCAACCCCATTACCTATTCTAAGACTTCTTATGCCTCCACAGTTAACCTGGCAGCTTAATCAAGCCATGTCTATTATCTAACAAAGAAACCTAAGTAGACTCTTTCAAGCTTGAAGACAAAAGACTTCCTTATAACATTCATCAGGAGCAGTCAAAAGAGAACTTACGCACTAGGGATAGCTTGACAGGTTCGGCCGTTTATTGCTAGCGTCTTGGTGGAGTATGAAGTCTCGCGGCCTTTATTGCTGCGTATATGGACTGGTGGGGTGATTCTAGGTTTTGGCAGGATGTTCTATCCGAGAGGGTTACTGCTTACTGTGATTCCTATAAGCATCTTGGCCACTCCGCTGATACCTGTTATGTAACAAATCCTGGGCTTCAGGAGCCCCAAAAGCCTGTTGATCAAATGCAGGATATAGTTGTTCAGGACTAAAGGTAAGAAGCCAATGTCAGATGCAGATGTGTAGTCCCAGGCGACTCTTGCTTCTCAGTATGTAATTATTGCAGATAATCAGCCCCAAGGACCTATTTTATCCCCTTTTATGATTTGGATACTACTGCCCGAGTTTTTGTGAATCAAGGTCAGAGCTCTAGTTCAACGCTGCAGCCTAATTCTATTGATAATCTGGTTAGGTACAGGATTTTCTGCTCCAGGTTAGGTTTGATTTAGTTATTGAGCCTAGAGATCATGATGATTCTCCTCTGCGGAGTCCAGTTGATCAAACCAGTGATGTTGAAGGCATGGTTTTGGATGATCTCGGTCTTAAGAGAGTTTTCATGGGCTCTGCTTTCTCCAAATCTGCAGTGGAAAATATTCGAAATATGGCTGTGGGCTTCAAATTGCACTAGTAACATTCCTTTGAAAGAGGATTTTTGTTCTGATGAAAAACCTATAGCTGATGCTTATTTCTTATCTAATCTTGAGGGCACTAAGGGGCTTCAACTCAGCCTTGACTTCAATGTTGCTCGCCCGCGAGCCTCTGGTTCTAAAAAAGATTTCACTTTAGTTACTGGTCGCAAGTATCACAAGAGGTGGTCTCTCCATTAGTTTTTCCTTGCCTCCGTGGGGGTTCTTTTGATAGGCTTTGTGCTTGTCTTGTCTTTGTTTTGGTGTTCAGTTCTGTTGCTTTTTTATAACTTTTTTTGTTAAATTGTTCATTGCCTTTAACTTAGAGGTTTTGGTTCTTGACCCCTTCAAAGATGTTTTTCATTTACTTTTATTAATCTACAAATAAGAGGGTCCGTCTAACCACCACTCCCTTCTTTTGGTAGTCTTTAGTTTTTAAACCCAGGAAAAAAAAAAAAAAATCATCAGGTCATATCAAGTAGAGCCTTTATAAGCATTCAAAAAAAAAAAAGAAAAAGTAGAGCCTTTATAATAAATCCATCTATTTCTTCTTCCAAAACCTTTACAACCTGTATTAATAACAACGTCATCCAACTCTGTGCCTCCATCAAACACACACATCTTAACTGTTGCCTGTTGACACCGCCAAGTTGAATTTCAAACTGAAAGGCTTACCAAACAACCAGCACCGTGAACCCTAAAGCCTAAAATCACTAAACACAAATGTCCGAGCCAACCATTTTCAGATTTTTCAACCCAGGCATATCAAATACCAGATTAGGGTGCATAAACGGCTTCAAGCAACTTTATTTAACAATGAATATCCATTTATTTTCAACATGCATTTGGATTAAATTCAAGACCAAAAATAAAAGTATTCGATTACCAAAAGCCCGGAAGCATCAGCCACATTCACGCAATTACTTTTAAACCCATTTTCATTTGTACCTCAAATCATCATTATCAAAAGAGAAAAATATAAAAGAAACAAACACGCAAGGATAGTTTTTGAAGAACTACCAGATATGTGGCTAGTACAGACGGATGAAATTTCGGTCGCGGGCGAAATTCTCAGCTTGAAATCTCGATTTCTTCGTCACTGAGTTGGGATCTTTTCTATTGGAGTAAAGGATTTGTACAAAGCATTTCAAAGTGGAGTGACTTCGTGTGTTTGCAAAATTTCGCTGTTTGGAAGATGAGGGAGATAAGCATAGCTTTTGGTAAGTGGTGATGTTATTAGTATTTTCTGGATAAAAGGGTGCTTTTGATTATTAGCCAGCGAGTTTCATAAATTTTGTAGAAACGCATATGAAAATTTTGAAATTATTTGAATTGATTATGATTAAAATGTCCTTTTAACGTCTTGCCCGCACTCACTCGCCACCTACAAATTTTATGCAAACAGCGGGGAGGATAGGAAAAAGTTATCCATCTAAGTCAATTAAAAAAAAAAGGATAGAATGCCGTAAATAAGAAATATATATTGTTAAATCTAATCAATAGTATATATTATTTTTATTAATAAAAATTAAATTATTTTTAATATAATATAATCTGTTAATAAACCACTAAACCGGTGATTCTAAATTAAAAAATACTAATATCTCATGTAGCAAGAACAATAGTAAAATAAATCAAACAATTTGTCTTCTTCTTGCATTTCCTCCTCAAGAACATTCTTATTTGAAGCAAAGCAGCTTCATTCCCCTCAACAAGCATAACTAAATTATCACATTTTATTACCATTAAAATCACTCAGCATCTATCAAAATAAAGTTGCCTCTTCAAAAACAAACAAAAAGAAAAAATTTACTGTCATGATACATATTTTTTTATAGTGAAATTACAGCAACAACCGTAGATCTTGATAAAACTACGTACTCATCCAAAGCAACCAACTTCCTCACCAATGGCTCATCTCTCATTATCGCCTTTTTCTCACTCTCTATTTTGATTAATTTAAATTTAAAAAAGATCAATTTTCCTACAACTAAAAGACTAACGGTATTATTTAATTAATTAACTAATTAATTTTTCATTATATTAAATTATATTAATGAATAGTTAAGATTAAAATATTTAAATTTAAAGATCCACAACAATCCCATTATTAATGCTGTAAAAATACATACAATATCATAGAAAAATCCTAAAATAATTTGATAAAGTTTTGTCATTTGTATGAGATTTTAAGAATATTTTTATTGTATTATATTCATTTAGCGCGTATATAACATTTGTGTATAAATTAGATATAAACATTAATTACATAATAATTTTTTAAAATAAATATATACAGATGATACATTCATTAAATAAATATAATGCGACAAAAAAACTCTTAAATTTCTTGCATCTCGACCACTTTAGTTTCACTTGAGTAGATATGTATTTATGAGCCTGGCTGACATGAAACCCAACTCATGTAATGCCCTTCGACCTGGAGGCTGGAGCTCATCTTTGCAGTGGGGATTCGAGAATTAGAGAGAACTTTCACAAATCTAACTACTGATAGTGGATTCAAGAATTTGCGCAGCTTTTTCTTATTTTGCATTTCTTTGTATTTAATGCTGGTTATTTTATTTGCTCATTATCCTTACTGTTAAGAAAACGTTACAAACTACATTAGTAGTTTATTTGACATTTAGGCAAAGTGTAAGGATTCAAATGTAAATTACCCTATGAATGAGTTGGGGTGGGTGTGATCACATAAAACTGGGCATTAATCAGTCAGGCCCATTATTTTTAACAGTGAGCCCATGAAAATTTTTTAGTCGTCTTTTTATTTTCCAGTCTGTATTTGTTCGGCTGGCAAGGAAAGCACGTGTGCAAGCGACCCAATTGGTGACGGTGAATTGAGTGAATGTTCCCTTACCAACTGGCCATCTGTCTCTTAGTGGGCTGATACATGTGTAATTTATAGAAGACAACGTGAGGTGACACAAAGTCGCGGACTTCACGTGTGGGGTGGGCCTTGCTGTGTGAGGCACTCAAAACAAAGGGAGAGACCAATTTTTGTGGTGCAAGTGATTTGGGTCTCTATTTCTTGGCCTGGTATGTGTAATGTCACAAATCGGTAATCACAGATGACAGAACCTGTAATGCAAAAACATTTAAGGATGAGCGGGGCATCCTATGTCTATGTCGCCCTCTTTTATGGGCATCAACAGCTTCTGGTGTGTTGTCGTATGGAGTCCAATTCTGCTCTCTATATCTGCTTTACCTTCTGCAAACTTTGTTTACTACCTTGATGTTGGAGAAATTTTAAGGTGCATCAGAGGTACTACATCTAATTAATATAGATACGTCGTGTATGTATTTATATTAAAAAATCACTATATAATTGGTAATTATATTTAATTGAATTACATATATATGTCATACATATAATGATTGAGTGGAATGCATTTGATAAAATAAACTCCAAAATCTCTCTTTGTTGTTGAAAGTAATTTTTAATTTCTTTTTTCAAGGAGAATGTCGTATAAGTAACTCATAGTTAAGATTTAATCTTTTCTTAGTTTGTACTTTTTTTCTTTTTGAAACACGTTGATAGATATACATTAAAATCATCATTCTATTGATATTTATACTAAAATATATATTGAAATTACCTTAAATCAAATCTCTTATGGCACGATCCATATTTCTACCTTTACCATCCAAAAAGCATATACTCCATGTTAGGGGATAAATATTATTGTTGAGATTACAACTCATATTTTATAAGATTAATATATTGATATTTATAATCAGACAATTACTGAGATTAATTTATAAATTTTTTATAAATTTTATATAATACAGTCTAAATTTTCACCCTCTCTAATATTTGAGGGACGTCTTGTCTACTCCGCCTAGATTTCCACTCTCTCTAATATTCGAGGGACATCTCATCTACTCCACTTATATTTTTTATGAAGGAAATTAAAGTTCCACAATACATTATTGAGATTCAAACCTGTGACCCCACAATCTCTAATATTCGAGGGACATCTCATCTACGCCACTCACATTTTTTAGGAAGGGAATTAAAATCTTACAATATATTATTGAGACTCGAACCCATGACCCCACAATTATAAATGTGAGGTTCTAATCACTAGGTTAAAGCCGGCTATCTTTTTACAAAATTATATTAATGGAAAAAATTAGATTAGGCGAGTAACTTGATTACAAATGGCTGCCACTATCCTCCGTGTCCGTGATCCAAACAGTTTTGAACAGCCGCGTCCCTCAGGGGTGATCCAATAACACTATTCATCGCATAATTTCAGCCACAAGGTCCTTTCTCAATGAAGAGATCAGATAGATAACATATTATGTGAAGTGTGAAGTTTAACCTTAAATCAAAGAGAAAGAGAATTGGAATACTCATTCCAGCAAGCGCCACCGCCCTCCTTTATCTATTTATTTATTTTTATTTTTTATTTTCTTACATAAAAGTTGACCAAGACTTAATCTAAATTTGGTGTTGATGATCCCCATAAGAATGGGACCTCCATGCATGATTACATTTATCTTTTCCGAAAGTGGGTTAATGATCAAATATGCTTAGGTTTTTGCTCATGATATCGAAATATTAGTCCATTGGGGGTGAGGGACCAAAGACCCATATGTCGAAAAGCAATTTATCAGCAAACAAAGTATTAGACAATTTTCAAAACAAATGTTCTACAGCCCTTTAAGGGCATACCAGAGCATAATAAGTTCCATGGGAAAATTAACAGTAAAAGTTAAAAGTTTCACTGATATTGAATAATGTAATGATTGGAAACTTTCAATTTCAATTCCGAAGGCCAGCAAGGGTCGAGTCACACGACACGTAGACGTGGATCTCATCATCAGAGCTTTGGTTTTATCTTGACCGAACACCTAAATAGGTACAAGGCCTCTTATGCAAAACATGATCTATATCCTTATGAACTTTATTAAAGTTGATAAGAACCCGCACCTGTCATTAAAAGAAGGGTCATGAAAAGATCGATTCACTGTTTTTGATTTTGTTTCCTTTATTTTTTAAGTAAGCTCTCTAATATTGTGTAATGCCAGGTGCTAATTTAATACAATAACAATAATCTACAACTTTGTGCTTGTTTCAGACAGTTTGTGAACATGAAGGAACTGAGAGCAGGAAAACGCAGTTTAGGATAAGCTTAGGAGTATTATCGTGGTTAAGATTCAATGTCTGTTAATTAGTGATTAGTTAAGACAACACGTTTAAATTTAGAGTTACTGAAAAATGTACGTGTGAACTCAGATTTAACTAAAATTCGTTTAGTGTTCATTGTTTACTATTAAGTTAAATTCACTTTTTGGTAGAATTAATTTATAATTTCATGTGATATATATTATCTTGTGTTGAGTAAAATACTGATTTCTGATTGATGATTACAAGACAAGAATAAGTAAGTATGAAGTATAAAATGAAACATTTAGCGTCGCACAAAAGTAGTCAAAAGAAAATTAAATTCAGACGGGAAAAAAAGAAAAAGAAAAAGAAAAAGAAGAAACCATCAATCTTAAATCATTGCGAACCAAGTTGACATCTAAATTATTGGTAACATAAACGAACGCATAGTAATTCTGCCAATAATATAAATTAAAGAATTGAATTTGAACTTTCTGGCAGCCAAACAGCAAAAGAGTGAATGTCAAGCCCTCAGAAATAGTAAAAAGAATAAAAGATAAATGTGTCTTCCTAGCCTTGTATGACCTTAGGCAATTAAAAGGGGAAGCAAATGATGATTGGATTACTGCTAATGATGGACAAAAACATACGCTAGCTCATACATTTAACTTTTGATTTATTTACTTATTTCTCCGTTTCAGTCAATAATAAGCTAAAGCAGGAAACCCAATTGTCGTGTCACACTCATCTTGCCTATCCCATGCGCTGCACGCGAATCTTTGACAATGCATGGAGAGTTGGTGGCTTAGGAATACGAGTTATATACAAATCCCATCATTTACCAACTCCTAATTGTGATTTTCAAGCTTTTTAGCTTTTTAATTATGACTAATTTGCCCAGTAAATAAAACCATCTTCAGATTTTACAGCAAGAATCCAAAATCAATGTACCCAATTAGGGTTTTTGCTTGGACCAACCAATGACTGGAGTTGGACATGCATATGCAACGTGTGCAGGATTCATCAAAATCAGATTTTAATCAGCTGAAACACAAAGAGCCCACATGATGTGTGAATAAATGAGATGGGGTTACCACCTTGGAAAAGCTGAAAGTGATTTTCGTTCCATTTCATGGTCCTTGTGTTAAAATTAAGTCGGAATGTTACAATTCATGGACTCTGCAAATCTGGCTCAGTTTTTGTGGGGGCGTATATCAATTTGCATGCTGTCTAATGCGGACAAAATCTCAAGACTCAAGCCCTAAAAAGGATTATAAGAGACAAGACAGCGATCAAAGAAAATTAAAGCTAAGCTTGTGACATTTTGTTTTTACTTTCTAGATCAATGTCTGGCAGCGGCTGCAACAGTGGCCCAGCTGGCCTAATGCTGAATCATGTAATTTCAGTGTCCATGCCTCTATAGTGTCTTGTAGTTAATTTGTTAACTCCAAGAGAGAATTTATGAAAGGCATGGCGAGCAATTAAAGCAGTGCTTTGTGGTATATCTAAAGCTTTCATAAATCAGTATCAACACTGGAACTAGGTGTCAGAATATGCATGATTCATATCTCTATTTTGATTGATTTTTATTTGATGATTTTGTATTACTAGTGATATATGGATGCTATAATTGGTGTCATTATAAATGTATGAGATTGGCATACATTGGCATACCGAATATTGCGTGGTGATGCTGTCTCTAATTCTAGCCATAATTTCTTTTGAATTAAAATTAAGGGCAAGCTTGCGAATGAACAGAGATATATAGATGAAGTAGATCATCAACTGTATAATGAGTTATGCATGTATGCAATGCATTAGTTTTAGTTTGTATACATTTCCTTGGTTGCAATAATTTTAATTTGAATCCCAAGCTGGCAATGCTTGGACAAGCAGTATCAGCATATCTTTATGTAACATTGATTAAGCCCAAAAGAGGCTAAGATCCAAACAGAACAGTTAACCATTTTAGGGTCATGGCCGTCACCATTCAATAATGTAAACATTACAGAAGATAATCAGTCTCTTCTCCAACTTTTTATAATGAAAATATAAAAGCATTTATAATTAAGCACAGAAGATCTATAATTAAGCACAGAAAATATAATGAAAATATTACAGAAGATCTATAATTAGGCATATCTCAAAATCATTTATAATGAAAATATAAAAGCATATCGATCTCCGGAAGATGGTATGGTCCTGAAAATTTTGCTTTATTCATCATGATACAGGTACCTTAAGATCTAACATGATCTAGCACAGAAGATTATGAAATATTTGATCTGTTTTAGATCCATAACAAACTTTAATCTACTTATAAACAATATGGCATAGTGTCGTTTGATTTTATTATTCTTTTATGCTGTAAGTTTGGTGTAACGCATTAAGCTTAAAATAGATGCTTCAACTTGATTCTTGCATTACCCACATGAGCTCGCTCAAGTGATTTTCAAATAGTTTTATTTAGATGGCCACTAGAGTTGTTTGAATCTCAAATGACGTAAGAACAAAAAAATATTCAGATTTACACACTTTTACTATAAATTGCCAAACTAAATGCACTAATCCACCTCAACTCTAAAAGATAATTGATTTGGGCATTGCTCACTCTTAATTTTTAAAATGAATAATAATAAAGAAATTGATTATTTTGTCATTAACCACTCTTTGATCAAGTGGTGGACTCCCACTTTGTTATTGAGATGGAGAGTTCAAGTCTTCTTGTATCTTCTAAAAGCAAAATTTACAAGTCATTGTAAAATTTACGGTGCAACTATTAGTCAATTTGTAAAATAATATCAGGGAAGAGATAGAGAGAGAGAACACGATTCTAGTATCATACTTTTGTGAAGCATAAACAAAACTAATATATGATTAGTTTTAAGTGGTATTTATACAATCTAAACAATAAATTGTATCCTATTTCAAATTCATCCATATTGTGTTTGCTATTAAATGAATACATTTTTTTTTTACATTCATGGTGTTGAAGTTTATTATTATTACTACTTATAATGAGACTTAGCTCAGCTGATATATCTCTTAAATGGTACAAGCAATTTGTGGTTCAAACTCTACTAGGACACATGCTCTATTGAAATAATCATTATAATAATAATAATCATAATCATAATAATAAATTAAATTAAAATCAAATAATTACAACCATATTTGTTCTTGGTTACACTTTGTCAAAATACAATTATATTTATGTGATACATGCAAACTGTAAAGGGTCCAAAATAAAAGAGAGCAAGGTACAAGGGACCCACATAACGGGCCCAAAAGGGCCCTTTAAAAAAGGCCACTGTCGGGTGGCCGCCCCGATGGGTGGCAATGAGAAGGACCATTTACCATTACATTACACATCATTTCAATTGTGGATTGCCCATTTTTCACGTAGTGTTCACATCAAAATTTCGCCCACAGAAAAGCGAAAATACCCACTCACTCAGTTGACAATTACCCTCTCTTCATTGCTGAAATTTCAATATTGCCACTAGCCTTACTTCAAGGTTGGCACTGATCGAGCCCAGACGTAATTGGGTGCCATTCACCTTGTGATCGTGTCGAGAATTGGTGTGACATAAACTGATTGTGGTGCGTACCGCATTTGTTTCTTTTTAGAGAAAAGAGAATATATATTAATAATAATTTTGCAACACAAATGACAGGCTTAGGGTTTGATTTGAAGTGTGCTTCTGTTTCATTGATTAGATGAATTGATTAACCACGTTCTTTTCCAAGAATTTAATTAACTTCATGAATGAATGAATAAAAAATTCTTAAGATCGTTACGAGGGAAATTCTTTTTTCACTTTGATGATGAATGAAATGAGTGCTTCGACAGCTTGAGGATTAGCCTTATCACTCCATGCTGTTTGCTTTAGCTTAATTAAAAATTCCAATTCTTTTATCGGGTTTAAGAGATAATCCACGTATAATAAGCTGGAAAAGTAACCATTTCATCTTTTAATGATGTAGACAAACAAATTTGAGCTAAAGAGTCCAAGTTGGCTCACAATTGATGTGGAGTTACCTATCTTGATGAAGTAACGAGAATCTAACTCTGTATTTTGACATTTCTCTATTAATCTCGAAACATATATCATATGATAGCAAAACTTTAGATAAAAAAAATATCCTCTTAAATCTTAATTCTTAAAGATATATTTATGCGAGAATACTTATAACTTTTAAGATGGTTGCACATCACAACTTCAACTCTCTGATTGTCAAATGGAGCCCACTTTTCCATCAATCTTAGGGCCAATTTGGAATTACTTTTGAAATGTTTAAAAATGGTTTTGAAAATCTAAAAGTTAATTTTAGTGTTTGATTAAAAAAATTAAAATCACTTTTGTTAAAATCAGCCACTCCTATAGTTGATTTTGAGAAAAAAAAAAATGAGTAGCTTTTAAATTTTAATTATGAGAATTAATTTTATCCTTTAATACAATTACGTAAATATCCTTAAAATTATTATCTAAACCCAAAATTATCATTATTCAAGTTGGAAACAAAATCAATATTTTAATAAATTTTTATTATAATTAATCAATATAAGTTTATTAATATCAACTTATTGGTCAAAATTATTATTAAATTTGTTTCACATGTTATAAATTTAATTATCAATTCTTTAAGATAAAAATAAAATCAATATATTATAAATTTTATTTTTAGTTAAAATTATTATAATACATAATTAAAAATATTGTATGTATATGTTTTTATATATATAAGTAAATTTTATCCTATATTTGTACATTTTAGTCATTTATTTTCTCACAGTAGTTTAACAATAAGATTTATTAAATACCCATAACTATTTTCAAAACTCACAGTACTTCTAAAAATAAAATTTACCAAATACTTAATTGATTTTCTTCACAATTGATTATTTATATTGCACAACTAACAATAATTATTTTAAAAACAACAGTATTCTTAAATTTACCCTCAGCCGTAATGATAAAAGTCATCTTAAGTATTTAGACAAAATAAAACGATGCAAAATAATGATAATAAAGAAAATAAAATAAAATAAGTATGAGTGTTTTTGTTTCGTTTTTTTTTTTTTTACTTTTTCTTTTTATAATAAATCTCGAGAATCCAATGCAAAACATGTTGACTATGACCTTCAACTGCCTAATAATCGTCACAGCTTAGCAGGATGTCATTAATGAAACTTTATGCCCAAATTTCTATTTGCATTACATTAGTCTAACATCAACTTCTGCATGGTAAGTTATATAAATGCTTCTTCGTTTCACACCAATAGTATGGAAATATGACATGGTCACGGTGCTCGTGGACCATTTTGCAATTAATACAGCACTAGGACATTTTCGAAATTTTAGGAAATTGACAAGGGCAATATTTGCTTGCTGCCACCATGTAATCCATAGGTGATAGTGATACACAAATCCTATTCCCCCTTTGAGCATCCCTCTACCTTTTTTTTTTCTCTTTTTTGGGTTAGTGTAATCTTTAAAGGTATATGTGGTATAATTTAGAAAGGAAAATACTTTTGAAAAATATTATTATTGTTTTCTCTTTCTAATATTAACTTTTTGATATGATGGAATCGAGAGGTGTACGATGTTGCGTATAAAATAAAATAGTTAAGTGTTTGGCTAAAATAATCAAGAAGAGGGGGAGGGCAGAGTAATAAAAATGGTGTGGCAATGATGAGAAAGGGAGAGACACAAGTGGGCGCAGGATAAGCACGTGCGGGACGCCCTTTCATATTTCACGCTCGGATGGCCTTTGCATTAAGCCCCTTAAGCCACATTCTTGTTCAGGTTTAACACTAAAAATATTTTCTATTTTCTTTTGAAAAAAAAAAATAATAATAAAGGGCGGAGAGAGGGAGAAAGAAAGTTGATACACACTTCTAATGCATGATACTTACAGTTTTGTTATCTCAAGTTAAGAACATTTGATGAATGATCGCAGAAAGCTAGCGTTAGATTTCAGGTTGCTCATCGTGAGAACCAGCCTTGTTTTGTTTTATCATGTATGCAATTAGTATGTTGTGACTTGTGAGTACTAGCTTCTAGACTAGCTTCTAGAGCCAAGTGGCTTAATTCTTATTATTAGGAGGGGTTTTGCCTCTTTGTTTGCATGTCCAAATCAGATGGGTTCAGTCAAAGGACATAGACTTTGGAGTGTTTGATCTTTCTGGGTTTTCAGTCACTTGGACTATTTATGCTATAAATTTTATACGTATTAAACTCAAGAGTGACATGTTATGTTACATTATTGCTGTTATACCCACAAGAAAAACTCTTGGTATTCATTTCTCCTTCAACATCCTCTCTCCTCCATCAAAGTTCTATCCTATTTATTTCTTTGAGTTTCTGAGTTTTGAATTTTTGGTCAGGGCCTGGAGAACATCATTTTGGTTGGCTACTGGATAAACTTTTTCTTTGGGGCAGCTTTTGTAAGTTACGGATGAAGTCGGCTTATCTGATTCCTTCTGAGCATTTGGTTAAGATATAAAACTTAAGCAAGAGAAGAAAGAGTAAAAGAATCAGTCATGAAGTTCATGAAACTTGGATCTCGGCCTGATACCTTCTACACTTCTGAGGCTGTAAGGTGAGAAAACATCACTCATTCAAACATGACACTTTCTTGAATGAATATGTTTTTTTTTTTCTCTTTTTGGGGGGAGAAAATACAAACGATTTCTTTTCTGAATGCAGGTCAATCTCCTCCGAGGTCTCTAGTGATCTCATAATTCAAGTGAAAGGAAGTAGATACCTGCTTCACAAGGTAAAATTCGGAATATTAACATTAGTAAATTACGATTTTAGGCTTCATTTCGATTGATTTTAATTTTATTTTCTGAATGTCATTCCTCTGCATGCAGTTTCCTCTCCTGTCCAAGTGCTTGCGGCTGCAGAGGTTATGCTCTGAGTCCCCTGAAACCTCACAACACCAAATAGTCCAACTCCCTGATTTCCCTGGCGGTATCGAAGCATTTGAAATCTGTGCAAAGTTTTGTTACGGAATTACAATCACTCTCAGCGCCTACAATATTGTAGCTGCAAGATGTGCTGCCGAATATTTGCAGATGACAGAGGATGTTGAGAAGGGGAACTTGATATACAAGATTGAGGTTTTCTTCAATTCGTGCATCCTTCATGGGTGGAGAGATTCCATTGTGACTCTACAAAGCACAAAAGCTTTTCCTTTATGGTCTGAGGATCTTGGAATCACAAGCCGATGCATTGAAGCAATTGCTTCTAAAGTTTTAATTCACCCCTCAAAGGTGAGTTTATCACATAGTCATTCTAGAAGGGGAAGGGATGATATATCTTGTAATGGTACGGAGAGCCAAAGGCTCAAACCATCAACCAAAGGCTGGTGGGCTGAAGATATGGCAGAATTAGGCATAGATCTTTATTGGAGAACCATGATAGCAATTAAATCTGGTGGAAAGATCCCCTCAAATCTTGTAGGTGAGGCATTGAAAATTTATGCATCTCGATGGCTACCTAACATATCAAGAAACGGACGTATCAATAATCAAGAAGCATCAGACTCGGATTCAGATTCAGCCACTGAGGTAACCTCAAAGCATAGGCTACTTTTGGAATCAATAATAAGCTTGCTTCCGGCAGAGAAAGGTTCAGTTTCTTGTAGCTTCTTGCTTAAACTCCTAAAGGCAGCCAATATTCTTAATGCTTCCTCTTCTTCAAAGATTGAACTGGCTAGAAGAGTTGCACTTCAATTAGAGGAGGCAACTGTCAGTGACTTGTTGATACCTTGTCTATCATACACAAGTGATACTTTGTATGATGTAGACATAGTGATGACAATATTGGAACAGTTCATGTTACAGGGGCAGAGTCCCCCAACTAGCCCACCAAGGTCCAAGCTGGGATTTGAAAGGAGAAGGTCCAGGTCAGCGGAAAATATTGATTTTGAGTTACAAGAGACGAGGAGATCTTCTTCAGCATCTCATGGTTCAAAACTCAAGGTGGCAAAGCTTGTGGATGGATATCTTCAAGAGATTGCCAAAGACGTTAATTTGCCACTGTCAAAGTTCATTACAATTGCTGAGTCTATACCAGAATTCTCGAGGCTTGATCATGATGATCTCTACAGAGCTATTGACATTTATCTCAAGGTAAACAACATATTGGCGCCAATTGTTTGCTTAATTTTACCGTAAACTCACCTTTCTATTTGCCTAAAATGTTTAGACAAATTTCATTATCATGTTTTAGGATGTGGGTCACCGTTAGCGGTAGCTAACCAACTCCTTGACCTTAGAATCTTGTCTTGTCTACAATTTATTGGCAGTTGGGATTTGACTGACCTAACAGAATTAGCTTGAATGAAGTCTACAGCATGTGCATATAGATGTATATTTAGACTTCTTGTTTGTTCAGAGTTTTCATGCTGTGCAATCTACAGTTGTTTTAGGTCAGAACCCTCCTAAGTTTTCAATATAGAGTTAAAAGTCCACAGTCCACAGATTTGTCAGCATTGTGACTAGACCTTGCACCTTTGACATGTTTCCTTTATCATAGGGCATCAATTATTCGCAATTCTTTGAATTACCTGGTCAAAATGAGATATTAAAGGAGGATTTACGTGGACCATGCAGGCACATCCGGACCTAAACAAGTGCGAAAGGAAAAGGTTGTGCCGAATTCTAGACTGCAAAAAATTATCTATGGAGGCCTGCATGCATGCCGCAAGAAATGAATTACTCCCATTAAGGGTGGTGGTACAAGTTCTATTCTTTGAGCAAGCTCGGGCCACAATGGCTGGTGGCAAAATGACTGAGCTGCCTAGCAACATCAAGGCACTACTAGCCGGGCATGGCATTGACCCTTCAAGGCCTCCACCACCATTAAGCACCACTACTACCATTCCAGGAGATGATCAGTGGAGCATCTCAGGCCTTAAATCTCCAAAATCAAAGCTTTCAACTTTACGAATGAAACTAGCTGAAGATGATGAAGTAGATGAAAATGGTTTGCACCCAGATGGAATGGGAAGAACTTCCAAATTTAAGGCTTTCTGTGCTCTTCCTGCACGACCCAAAAGGATGTTCAGTAAGTTGTTATCAATCAATAGAAGTTCCAGTGAAAAGAATTAACTTATGCTTGCTTTCAAGTTGCGGCTCAGTTGGGGCTGGTAGGGTAACTAATACTATTGTTTTTGTACTTTAAGAAATGGCCTTGTACTCTTTAGCTTAAAAACAGAGAATCTCAAAGTGCATTGTCGATGTAACCTCTTAGATTATTGTCTCAAATTCCTTGTGTTATTTGGACTACTCATCTGCCATTGAAGAATAAGATTATAATTTTCACGTTATTGAAGAATAAGATTATAATTTTCAGAACGTGAGAGGAAATTGTGTGTGTGATGTGAATAGATCTCAATTCTGAAACTTGAAAATAGTTGTAACTGAGTCACTGTGGGACCACAAGTGCGGCATTTGTATAGAAACCGGCAACACCTGATTCTGTCACTTTGCTGCAGATTATTGGATCCTCAGATGATAAAAAAAAGTCATTGGTATTTTGCGTTTCTGACAGTTTGCAGTGCTGTGATACTGGAAAGCATTTTGTCTTATGTCTTTGTTTTGAGCTAATGATTTCAGCTGCCTTTTAAATTCCATCGAATTATGAGCAAATTAGGCCTTGGCATTTGGGCAGATCAGAGATCTGCTAAATCTGACTTCTGGGTGGCTGGAAAATTCTTTTGTCGCCCATGATTATGCCAATCTTGTCGGCAAAGAAGATGATAATGGTATCAAAATGCGACATCTGCAATGCACAGATATACAGAAGTTTAACGCAAGCTGGTATGGCAAGTCATTCCACTTATTATCATAATTATGCACCATCAAAAATAAATTGGAACTGGAAGTGCTTTTTTGCCAACAAGTTTAGGCAACTTTACTTGGAATAACTGATCCATCAAGTTGGACATTTCTGATGTGTCTACGACCTTAAGGGTTAACTTTTATCTTTTTGTTCCATATTCTTTGGTACTTTGACGGGAATATTCCTATAAAATACGGTGACTCCTTTCAAATTTCTTCACTTAGCTTTCGTTCTGTTTAGAATGATTTACATATATGCTTGAATTTTGAAGCTTTGATGAAGACATTTTACTGCTGTGCTCGCTTGAATTTTGGTACAATTCGGTGCAGTCTGAAACATATATTGTCATTATTTGTTTTACTGGAAAGTATGCATAGGCGTGACCCGAGTCCTTCAACATATATAGGTTAGTTATTCATTGACTCATTGTTGGTTGTCATCATTGCGGCTCATCATGAATCATGATCATCATAGGCTTTAACTTTTGACTGTAAAGTTAGAACTATCTTCTACTACCTGAATGGATCTTCTTCTGCAATATTCAACTCCATTTAGACCTCCAACTTTTCCTTCAAATCCTTGACTGCTAAAAGTAATGTGTTTGGTTTCTCAGCACTTAATTCTTAATTAGAGTCCCAATTAGTGTGGTATTTACTTATTTAATGGTGGTTAAGTAATTTTATAAATTATAAAATTCATCATCTAATAAATAAGTAACACGTAGCATTGAGGCTTAAGTTGTGCCCTAAATATTGGGATACTAGTATTATTGTTTGTTTTATTTTCTATTTTTTAAAAAAAGTAATCTCAAATTTAGGTCATCAAATCGTATCAAAGTACTATACATTTCCAATATCTATGACCAAATTATCTGTAATAAGATATTAGTGACCATTTATTATTTACGGGTGTGGGGTCAAGCTTGAGGTAGTTCAGATATTATCATGTTAATTAATTTTTTGCGTCATCGAAGAAATGAAATTACCTGGGCCAGCTTAGATCCTGCTAGATTTATACTGCTGACATTTGAATCCAAGGCCCTGTTTAGTATTGTGATTGGAAAAAACTACTGTAAGTTGATTTTATCTTATTCTTATATTATGAAAATTTTTTAATATTTTTTTATGTTTTTTCAAAATTATTATTTAAAAATCATATTTATTAGATAATATCAGTTTTTTCTTTCATACTTTTTAACTTTTTAACATATGAGCTGTGGCTATTAAATCACTTCATCATAGTATCGAATAGGGCCTAATTATCAAGAAAATCTTCCCATGAAAGATATACTAAGCTAAGACAGGTTTAATTGCAATTCTTCCTCTGCCTCACAAGATCCTAAGATCAGTACCTTCGTCAGCGGCACCTAAGGAACAGAGCTTAGCCAGGCAGCCAGTTAATTTATGCTGGATTTACAAATGGTCACTATAAGCTGCAATACACCCGAAAAAACTTATAATTATCTTCAAGTAATTGATTACATTACATCGCACAACAGTGTTACAACTTACACGCATTCACAAAATGGAGTAGAATTAATAGAAGATATTAACAGGATTAAAGTAGAAACTATAGAACATCATACGGAAGCAATGTAACAAAGATTTGCGAAGCAGGGTACATATAGGTACAGCCACAATAAGCAGCCAATAACAATTAACGAGCACATTTGACATATATACATAACAAAATATAGTAAAAACAATCACTGAGCCTCAACGGTGTTTGCATTACTGGTAGCATCAGCCTTGGAGGTGGAGTCTCTCGAGTCAATGCTTTTAGTCCGCTGGAGACTCGGGGCCCGGTGAAGCCTGCACCTGAAGGAACCTGCATGTGTAGTAGGCGAGCATAAGCAATTGCTCCTGGCTGAACTTGGCTGTCTTGTAAGCCCCGATGTTGGAGATACCATTTCAGTTTCTTGTGGATTCTCCACCTTCATATAGTTTTTGTTGCTCATATGTTCATTCTCCATTCAATTTTCTTTCCTTAAAACTCCCCCTGCAAGAGCTAATTCACGGATCATATTGTATACCCACAAAATGCAAAACGAAACAATAGTAGCTTGTAATTCGATGAGAAATTGTTACCTTTGGACTCTGGTGATGTCTTGATTGACCCAGAAAGCACACCCCCCAAATGAAGATTAGGTAAGAGAAAGAGATGAAATTGGGTATGGCTAAAAATAACAGTATGCTTTATTTATTTCTCTATCACGGGAATAATAATCGATTCCATTAACGTCCCACCTAGACATATCACTTTTGTTGTGAATGCCTCAACCACTCCCCCAATTAGAGAACCCATCATATCAATATGACCCCATTACGTTTTGTATAATTTGATCTCTTCTTTTTGGGCATGCACTTGAATCATGAGATAGTATACTATGCTTGTGAAAATCTTTAAAAGGGTCCCCCATTATCATGGCGGACATTCTCGTGGGCGTCATTTTTGCTCTATCACTTCTCCCACCAATTCGCATTTATCAATTACTATTTTAATTAAGGACGAATTGTATATGTTTTCCCCTTGCTTTTTTTCCTCTTTAATTTAATAAGAAGAAGAAAAATCACATGCATCATCATACATTGATTAATACACTGATATTTACAATTAGAGAATTATTGTAACTAATGTATAAATCTTATTTAGTACAATTCAGATTTTTATCATCTCTAATATTCGAGAGGGGGTCTACTCTACCACTCACATTTCGAAATAATTTACAAATCTTATATAGTACAACCCAGATTTTCACCATCTATAATATTCGAGGGACGTCTACCATACCACTCACATTTCGAAAAGGAGAAAACTGTCTTAACTCAAATTGAAAAATGACATTAAACCCTCACAATGCGTTGTAGGGGCTCAAACCCGTGACCTCACAATTGTAAATGTGGGGTTCTAACCAGTAGTGGATATATAGAACATCTTTTAAGTAGACAGAATTTGGATAAACGAAGTTAAATTTGGGGTATATATAACATTAAATAATCTCATTTAGGCCCGTTTCATATTGTTTTTTTGGAAGATCAAATGTGATTTTAAAAATTAAAAACTAATTTTAGTGTTTGATAATTTTTTTTTAAGGAATCACTTATGGCAAAATCACCTCGTCCTATAATAAATTTTAAAAAGTGGAGAAAGAGTAATTTTTCAATATCTGATTTTGAGAATCATTTTTATATTTAATACAACTCCATATATATCTTTAGATATATTATAAAAATTCAAAATTATCCTTCTTAATTAAGAAATAAAATCATTAAATTTAAAGAAATTATTATTCTTACCAATTATATTGAGGTAGCAAAAAAAATTAATAATATAAAATATTTGTTTTAGTTATTAATTATTATATGTACAAAAATAAAATATTTTATATACATGTTTATAAATGTTTAAATAAATTTTATTTAATATCATATATAATTTATTCATTTATATTTTTACAGCAGTTTAAAAATAAGATTTACTAAACACATACGATTACTTTTAAAACTCACAACACTTTTAAAAATAAATTTTACTAAATGTTTAATTAATTTTCTTAATAGCTGATTTTTTTTTTTTTTTACAGTACTACTAACAGCAATTATTTTAAAAGTTATAGCAAATCGGCCCTGAAATTGATTGGAGGGTGCTTTATTAATTTATTTTTGTTTAGAAATTTTGTGAAAGATTAGTGGGAGAAGAAGAAGATGTCCACCATGCGGAGGCCCACTGGATGTGATTTTCGGTTGATTATCCCACACAAGAGATATATACATGGTGGCATCCCACACCCACAAGCCGATAACTTTTAAATATGTCATATGATTTCAACAACGGACTGGAATCCTACTTTGCTCAATAATGTTTCAACAATTCTAGAACTGCATTTTTTCAATCCATCTAAAAATGCAGCTTGCTGCTCTTGGCGAAATTTAAGACAAACAATTACAGTGGGCCGACAAAGAGACTTCAAACACCCAGTGGGCTAACTATTCAAAAGATCATGAATTTAATCCAGTAATAGCTGCAGACCCAAACAAAAAAGCCCAAATATCTTTTTTTTCTTATGGCCTTTTCTTTAAATGGATATGATTCTGAGTCTTCGACCCAACTCTGATTACAATTAAAGTAAGGTGATTATCAAATTACGCTTAATCCCTTCATAATCTTATTGGATTTTAACGTTTTAGACTGCCCACAATTGTAAGCTAACCGCCCAGCAACTCACCACTGCTAGATGAGGGTCCAGATCCGCACTGGTCTTCCTATTAAACCATTCGAAGTGTAATACTTAATTATATAAAATTTGTTGTCGGGGTCGAAGTTAGAATATCATTAGCTCGTTAGGGGCACATAACAATCAAACAAAAGTTTTAATGAAAAATAAAATTACTTACACACTTATTAGGAGAAAATTATGTAACAAATATGTGATTTCGTGCAAAATTCATATGAGTTGTTGGTAATTAGTAGATAATGGATACAAGCATACTTACAGTTCCATATGAATATAGTTTGTTCTGATACGGTTCTATCAAGCTAGCGGGGTAATTTTGCTAAAGAAATTTTTATCTTCTAAATTAAACGAGTCAATTATTCCTCCCCATTTGTTTTCACTTTAGCACAGCAGTTGAATTTGGTATCAGCAAGCCAGCTCACGGCAAATTGTCTCTTTTATCTTTATTGGTTTATCTAAAAGACTGCAATCTTCAAGTTGCTGAAACTGGAATTATATAAATATTAAACAAAGCTTCAAAAGGAAAACAATGTGTTTTGTAGCAATGCATTTGGATATCATTATCTCACAAAATATCTTGCATCAGAAACGCTTAATTTGATCTCCGAAGTTTTTTAGGAAACCCTCTTTCAAGATTCGACCATCAAAGAATTAAAATCAATGTAAAATAATGCTTTAAACAAAAGTTAAGATACATGCAGTGCCTGAATTTACATAACGTGCACTTAAAGATCTAGCGCTTAAAAGATATGTTCAAAATTTCATTACCAGGAAAGAGCTGGGGGGGTGGGTAACACTTAATTTCTGTATGAAGAAAGGTAGAAGAAGATAGCAGGAAAAAGAAAAAAGGAAAGAGAAAAAATATAATAGGCAAAAGCTGTGGTTAACACAGCCTTTGAGTTCCGAGGTCAATGCAGAGTTACCGAAACACAAAAGAATAAACAGAATTAACCCAAAAATGGATTTGAAAAGTTGCATGACATAGTTATAAACTCCAATATCTATATGATATTTATGTAAAAGTACACAACTGCTTGGCGAGACGTGACGATTTGTGAAATCTCCATGAAAGTACATGAAAGCTAAAACTTTAAACCAACAATAATTAGTTCAATATCTAAAACCCTAATTAAAACAACAACAACAAATGAAATGATGATATGACTCATACAGTGAAGAAAAAGCTAAAACTTAAGACAAAATCTAAAAGAAGTGAAGCTAAGCATTCTGAACCCTAGCGGTGAAGGCACTCATGAGCTCTGGGTACTGATGAAACTGAAACATATCATCTGAAATGGATTCGGCACCCACTGGCAGGTTTAGCGGCAGCTCATTGTACCCGTACAGCACCGCCTGAGACTGAAACTGAGAGCCAGTGATGACTTCATTGAAATTCCCGAACTCATATTGGGGACTTGGTGGACCACCACCACCACCAACAACACCACCTTGACCTTGCAAGTCAAAGTAGAAGCCTCCTCCAGCAGCACAAGGCTCATCTTTTATCCCAGAAGCTCTCTTTATATTAACCCGCATGTCAGACACAAGAGGTGCAGTGATAGAGTTTGCTTGTGTGTTGTAATCATTTGACGAGGGTTTTGCAGAATCATCATCATAGGATTTATTGGACCTGGACGTGGGTTCAGGGAAGAAGCCTTGAATGATCTCTTGCAGCAAGCCAGAATTTGAAGGCTCTTGCGGAAAGAACTCCGTGTGGTCATCTACTAGTTTGGCAGCTTTGGTTGAGCTCACGACAGTGGCGGTGGTAGTACTAGTGGTATTACGAAAGCCTTGTTGATGATTATAAGTTGGATTCATCATGAAAGAGCCAGTACCAGACGAGAAAGCAGTACTGGCAGTAGTTGGTGAAGAAGATGAGTTGGTGTTGATAAAAGGAAGCTGCTGGTCATATGAATATAAAGGCTGATGAGGAGCGGGAGGAGTAGTGGTGGTGGTGGTGTAAAAAGATGAACTTGAAGAAGAAGAAGAGTTGCTTAACAAGTCACGCAAGAGAAGCAGGTTCAGTGAGGAATTTTTCTCCTCAGGAGCAGGGTTAGCAAAAGATGGTGGGTTCATAAACGGACGAGCAGTGTGAAACGCTCTAACGGACGGCTGAGATTGTTTTGAGAAATTGAAGGGAGGGATGAAATGATGAGGAGGGGCCTCGGGCGCAACAGCTGGGTAAACAAAATTGGTTCTTGCTTTCATGCCGCGCATGGCTCGAGCCGCACAGTCATAGGCGAGGGCAGCTTCCTCAGCAGTGTCAAAGGTACCGAGCCACCGCCTCTCTTTTGACTGTGGGTCCCGTATCTCAGCTGCGTAGCGACCCCACGGCCGACGCCGGACCCCACGGTACCTCATGGTGGTACCTGAAACGTTACCCACTGTCTCTTTCAGTGACCTTTTGATGCCGTTGGAAGTGGTGGAGGTGTTCTTTTTGGTGGTCTCTGATTCAGGCATCCCATTCAGCCTTCTCAGAGCTTCTTCCATTTCTTGAACTTTTCTCCTTTTTTTTTTATAAGAAAGAAAGAAGAGAGAATATTTGCGATTAATTAAGGCCGGGGGTAGTTTTCTAGTTTCTAGTGAACAACTCAGAGAAATTGGCACCTGGAGTTTGATGGTGGTGTTTCCTATTTATAGAGAGAAGCGGGGTAGGGGGGCTGGAAGATAGTAGATGGTGATTGATTTATTAATGCATTTGGTGCAACACAAAATTCCAAAAATAAGGAATTAAAAAAATATAAATTAATTAATTAATCAATCAATCAATATTCTGACGACTGGGATCATCTGCGGGCCAACCGTCAGATTTTAGAGGGTTGTGATCATTCTATTGAATCTTGTTGCTTTTGCGTTGTTGTTGTTATTTTAATATCAGTGAAATTTTTTGCAGACTGTTTCTATTTTTATATAACCAAAAAAAATATTGTTTAATGAGTGTAGTTAAGTCAACAATGTTTAAATATGTTTGCAATTAAACTACTCTTAGTTTAATTGATGCAACCTAGTAACTTAACAAAGTCCTTGTTTAATCATATGTGTGCCAGGATGATTTTATTATTTTTGTTATATTTCTTGTGTGCATTCCCCTTCTCTCAAGGTAGCTACATGCAATAATTCATTTTAAAGTGAATTAAATGTACTCATTAGGTTTTATATTCTTGTTACAGTAACTATATTGTTACATTATATTTTCCTTGTGCTCTTAGCCTAATGTTGTGAAGCTGTGATTAACACTTTTCAAGTACTTCCCGCTAGTAATAGGTTATTTATTAGCATATAACACAAAATTATGTATTCATCTTTAAAAAATAGCAAGTTAGCAATGTTGAAAATTTAAGAACATAAAAACAGTCAACTTACATTTATATAGACAGAAAATATCTCTCTAATGAGAATATTCTCATTTTAACAAATTAAGAATGTCATTAATTGACAAATATATATATATATATATATATATATATATATATATATTTCAATGTAATAACGGATTAAAAAAAACATAATCTCTAATATATTGAAATTTGTATTTTTTTTAAAAGAACAACATATGTATAAACAGACTACTGGTAAAATTATATTTAATTATACAATAATTTTAAGTCTTTAAATTAAAAGCTTGTCAAAAGTCTAAATCCAATGTGGATTAAATGAAGTTTTTACCATTAACGCATGCTCTCTCTCTCTCAACCATCTTCTTAAATCCTAATGTTGATAAGTTTTTAATATGAAAACCTAAAATTAGTGTAAAATTAAGTTTAGTTTGACTTGATGAGTTCTATTATCTTAATTAGTTACTATAAGATTGACAATCTTGGAGAAATTAATGGGCAGCTCTTACCGTGCCAGCTAATGAAGAGCTCTATTGCACAGTAATTGCCTTGTATTCCCGAGAGCCATGGATGAAAATAAGGGAGTGCGAGACAGGAGTTGTCGTTTTGCAGCTATATGTGTATAAGAGCGTAATTGATTGATGCAGATTGAAGATTAAAAAGTTATTGGAGAACCAACCCTCCCTTAATTATACGTTTCATATTCATCTCATGAATTGCTCACAAAATATTACCCACGTTTCTATAAATGGCTCTGCATACATATCCACACGTCTCTGTTTAGCATGTAATTACAAAAGGTTTGCTTAGTTGTTTTTTCTATATATATATATATATATATATGGGGAAGTTGAAGGGCTCTATCGATCTTGCAGTAATTGTAATTCTGATTTCTGAATGATTACACTGGCGGCGCTCAGAAGTTGTTCCTCCAACTTTGGTTCTGTGTCAATTTCTAGCTGGTTTCACAAGTATTTTCGTGATAATAATTAATTAGGCGTCCTTAAAATAATTATTTTTTAAATATGAATATTATTCTGTACAGTAATGGTGAGGGGTTAGGGTTTGAAAACCAAGGGATTATGGTCACATGGACTTGTCTGAGATAGGGATTTGAGTAGGGGTCTTTATCTTGAAGACAATGGTTTTAGGGTTCAGTTGGCTGATGGAGACTAAAGTTGTACTCTTCTCTCTTTGAGTCAGGAAAGCTTGGAAAAAGCTACGGCAGATGTCTACCACCCCCATGGCCGCGGCCATGCCCATGCCCCTGCCAATGCCATCACATTCATAATATTCATCTGATCTCTTCTTTAATATTCACTAATTAGTTGAATCTCTTCTTTAATCGTTAGCCTAACTTATCTTTGGATTACAACTAAATTCCCTTTCTGTTAATATATAAAGTTCAAGGGAATGGTTAGCGACCCAAAACCAAATACATTAATTATCAAAATTTATCTATTAATTAAAACAAGCACAAACGCATGCATGCCAAAGATGACTCTTTCTATAAGGCTTTAATTCTAATCACAATGAAGCTGCAGCTGCTACCCTCGGCGAGGGATGTGATAAAACTCACGTCTTCTCTACTGAATGATTAAATATTTGAGAAAATGAAAATAATTGTAATTACTCACTTTCGTTGTCATTATTTCTGGATCCAGACTTTGTAAATATCGGAGAGATGTCATTAAATATGTGCTATTTAATTATTTATATTCATTGCATGATATGTTATTTTCGAATTTTGAAAGGAGCATATGTGTCTCTCCAACTACGTATGCATGATTTCATGTAATCAAGAGATCGTATATCAGAGGAATACAAAATGACATGAGCAAATCTCTTGGAAGTATATTTGATAATTGATAAGGCTAGGTAATGAGCAGTGACGATGAGCAGAGATCCCATCAGCTGATGAGGCATAGGGATCAGGCGATAGAACTACTAGTTCCCTTGCAGGATAAATTAAATTAAATTAAATTAAATAAAGAAGAATAACAGTGTGTACACGTATGGCACGATGACGACGCATGATATGAGAGACAGGAGAGAGTAAATGACGGTGGAGGAATAAGGGCGGAGCGAAGGAGACGCCAAAACCCAAGAAGCCCTCGAAGTAAATTAAAGATTTTAACGACAAAGGAAGAGATACTGTCAGACAGACCAATATAATATAACAATACAGCATTTCACCATTGAATTGAATTAACCAGCTTTATTAACTGCTGCCAGAAAAAAAATAAAATAAAATGCCCCGGAGACTTTATGCCTCTACACAGTATATATACATAATAATGCTTCTTTTATTTATTATTCTTTTGCTACAAAAATAACGAGATATCGGGAATGTCTTTGCGCTATTCATTGCCTTTTGGCATATCCCCATCATCACATCTCATCTCATCATCCCATCCGTCATCAACACTTGCCAAGTTGCTTTGATTTCCCGTCACGGGTTTCTTCATAATTTTTTAAATTAATATCTATTAATTACCCTAAACCAAAAAAGCATAATTTACGTTTTCAAATGGGTGGCCTATTTCATGTACAAGTCCGTTTACAACTCTTTTTCTAACACATTTGGCACAACTCGACTATATATTATTTTTTGTTTTTGGAATTGCACTGCTTAATAATTTGTGAACCACTTAATAGCTTGGTATTAAGCCACCTCTCTTCATACTCGTGTGGATAAGGAGATTTCTTTTTAGAGATTAAAGTTGGAACTTAAATTCCAACCATACTGTCATAGAATTAATTTAGGAGAGCTTAATAGACTTGATTGTGAATTTTGGTAGATATCAAAAACCCCCTTAGAAAACTTTGAGACAGCAATGCAAATCCCTTTTTTGTTGTAATGTCTATTACATTCTTGAAAAGATGAAATGCGTGACTAATATTGTATAGAGGAGGAAATATAAACGTAGAACTATTATCAGGTACGCACCGTCAAGCACAACGAGTTTTTTTTGGAATTTGGTGGGGCTATGTTGCGGGCCCTATAATCGTACCAATGGGATGTAGGATACGCGTCCTCTCGTTTGCGACAGCATGCATAAGATCAGCCCTCTTTAAGCTTATGTCTTGTAAAAGTATCAAATAATTGTGTGGTGGCAATAATAACAACCTTTTTAACGGTTCCCCACAGTATTTTCCAGCGTTACACCATAGCAAAAACAGTGGCTTCTGATGCGGGTTTTTTTTTTTTTTTTTTTTTTTTATGTTGATTATATATCATAAGAGAAAAAGATTCGGATGCGGATATTGGGGTGTCTTGATATTATTTCTAGTTGTAGACTGCAATAATTATGAATAACGTGTGTACACGTACATTAGAGCATATCCCTATTCAATTCTCTTTACGCAGAGGCTTCAGATACGCTTATATGACTTTGCCCTAAACAAAATCCCCACATTATTAATTGTTTGCTCCTTATTGCTGGCTGCAATGCCTTTTATTTAATGGAGGCGCTTGCTTCAAGAATTGGTCGGCACCATGCTTCATTTATTTCTGAAAAATAATGAAGTACGTGTTTCATTGATCCTGCTTAACCTGTAAACTCTGTAAGGGAAATTAATCTGTTAGCTTTTGCTAAAATGTTCTATTATTAGTCAATGACGTGTAAAATCATTTTGATCCATCGACTTAAGCATAGCACGATCTTAATTTCACGTATGTGAACGGAATTTGAATTCAAATCTACTATGAGATTCTTGCCTCTCACTCGTCCATTATCCAATTAAGAGCTGAAAATCAAGAAAAGAAATACTTAATTATTTATATTGTGATTAGTATTCGTAGGTTTTTTTTTTTTTAATGCATGGTAGGAATTTTATTAAGAGTGAAGTTTCATTATTTTCCGTAATTAATCGATTTATTGAATCTACGAATCAAACTTTCCCGGGCGGCTTCACTCGAGTCTAAAATAATAAAAAAGAACGAAACCTTCATTTGATTCGCAAAATTTTAAAAAGCCCACAGAAGGTCACATACTCACATTACATAGAAGGATGTTAATTAATTATCATAAGAAATATAATGTACCAAAAGTTGTAGCCGATTGGAAACCGTTAATGAAGGAAAAAAACAAAATTCGATAATCTATATGTACATCTTGAAGCGAACTTCTTTTAATCAAAAAAAGAAAATGATTCACAAATTCTTTCGTCAAACGCTGGAGAATCACCAACATTATGATTTTAAATGTAGTAAATGCTTAGGCTTCGGGTTATAATTGGTCACGTGCGCAAATAAAAAGAACGACAATGAATTAACTAACATTAGACCCACGACAAGACCTAGGTGACGTGGCATCATGTTTGGTTCGTACTGGAACAACTTTTTATTCATTTATTTTTTTAATGTATAACCTTTTTAACTTTTGCTAATAAAAAGGTTTGTATCAAACCATTGAAAAAAATAATAGCAAGGAGGAGTGAAGAAAAGAAAAAAATAAATAAAGTAGTAGTGTGAACAAACAAAGTCAACCGGTGCACGGGCAGCCGCAATATTAAGAGCACGGGCATCCTAATAAGCATAACCTACACAGTCTACAAACACAGAACGGTTTCAAAAGAAATCAACGGCCGTGATTACTTGGACGTAACAGTCTCAGGCACGAGGAACACGTGGCACGAGATTAACATGGGATTATAGGAGGCAACATCCTGTTGAGTCCTGACAAATTAATCGAAATGAAAGCAACGGGGCATAAATTATCGGTGAGCAAAGCCGACATAAGTAAATTATGGGACTTCAGGCCTGTGCGGTTCGTATTATTTGGCTCGCTTATTTCTAAACACATCAACAGGAAAATTAATGTGCATGCCCCGTTAAGATATAGCATGTACATAATTCAATTCAGAATTTACATCAAATCAACCCCACATGCGACATTGATTTCTTTAACTATTTACTATATGTAATACGGCCAAGGATCAAATTGTTGCCTTGTCTGATCACTTAAAGAGCACAAGTACCTCAAATGATGATAATGGTGATGAATGATGATGGGTGATGGACTTGGCTTTGGCATACGTGCAATATCAAGTTTGTAGGGTTTCATAAGATCAGGTTTTTTCATAATTATATATATTGGTTGGTTTTCGCTTGAAGGAGAAACAAGTTTGTAAAGTTAATTACATTAAGCAGGAAGCTTTACTAGCGAAGGTTGTCACCTGAGTGGGACGTTATATAAAATTGTGTTAGCTAGGGAGTGCTTAGTAGATATGGAGTAGATGAATCTCAGGGTCGGTCTTAGAAAACTATGAGTTACCAGCAGCACATATATGACATAGTAATCTTATCTTAAAAAGTATTAAATTAACCATTGAGGACATCGAGATTAAGCTCAATTTTTGTAGAGAATAAATAATAAGGAATTCGTTACCTTGTTAAAGTAAAGATCAAGTTAAAAGGTTAGTAAACATGCATTCTACTATAATATATTTTGTCAAATAATATATTGTGTTTTTATCTTTTAATTTATCCTTACTGTATTAAAATAAGGGATCTCTTATTAGAAGGGATAAATATATATAACTTCCTAATGAATAATCTCTTATGTTAACAAAATAAGGACCAAATTAAAAGACAACACACGCTCCAATACAATATGTTTTATTTTGTTTTAGTGTAGTTGATTGTTTAGGAAAATATATTTCACATCAACTTAGATTAATTACTCTATTAATAATGTAAGGTTGAGACAAATCCTTAACTCTTAGTTAACTATTAAGTAAGAGATAAGCACGTGAGTTTTTTTTTTTTTTTTTTTCATATAGTATGAGGATCAAACTCAACTATGATTCTATGAGTGGACCCACGTTACCTTATCTTGTTAGTGAATTGCGTAAATATACCATCTCATATTATCTTACTATGTGAGGATGATCAAATAAAAAACAAGCTTACATGTTATAAGGGTAACCGAAAAAATATCTCACATCAACTAAAATTAGTTAACTTTTGAATATAGGAACTTAGACAATTTCTACAAATGGTTTATACTTTATAGAGGTTGGCCTCATGTTAGTATCTTTATCTAATGGTTTATATGTTCTTGGGGTTAAGGAAGTGGCCACTCGTAAACTTTTAACCTTTACCAACCATAATAGTTTTTGCAAAAAAAGGAAAAAAAGGGAAAAAAGTGACACAGCGCTAGAAAAATGTTTGAAACCACAACTCGTGGGCGCAAAAACTGATTACTTTGACTTGAGATCCCCCAGTTTGCTGCGATCGCTTAATAGTGACAAAGTAAACACGATGTGCTTATTTTCTTTTTCCTTTTTCCCCTTATAAATCCTTAAAAAAAAAAAAAAAGGATTTTGAAGCTTTGTTCGTTAGATAGACTATGTGCACCTCACCTGTTAATTAATGGATTGGTCCAGACTCCAGACGGTCAAATTATACATAACTCATTGCCAAAGCACCCACCACCCTAATTCCTAAGAAAATTAATTAAGTACTATCACTTTGAATGGATGTTTTTGCCGTTCAAGGAGGTTGTACGCGTACAATATAGTATGTAAAATGTTGGAATGAGAATTAAATAATATTAATTTAAACAAAGTGAGTGGCTTTCTCGGTAAGGAAACAGTAAATTCTATAAGAAATTAACATACATATATCCAGCTTTTATCGTAGTTCATGGGATCCCTGAAGAACTGTGCGTATTAATAAAGTAGGTTGATTCAGAACAGATCCTCTTATTGGCACCATAAAAAAATTTTAAAAACCGCAGATCGTTAAAATTGGGAAAGAAACAAACAACCCTTTACGCCCCTCTCGCTCGCCAGGATTCGAAACTCATCAGTTACTGTTTTGGCGGATATCAATGTCCCTGTCAAATGTCCATCATACATGCATGTCCCTTCCTTCGGTCGTCACTTTTCATGCGTGCCTTTTCTCTCTAGCCATAGCCCGACCCCCCCTCTCTCTCTCTCTCTCTCTCTCTGTACTCGCGCGCACATACACACGCGGGGCAAGTTAGAGATTTGTGCCGTGGCAACAAACACCTGCGTTACTCTTTTCGACATTCTGAAAAAGGTTGGGGATAATACCAGAGATTAGATACGTTAAAAGAAAAGAAATTAAATAGAATTGTGAAAATAAATGATCGCGATATTTGTATGCGTCTCTGTGTTTGTTTGTACCTGTGTCCTTCCAAATCTCAATGGGCATATAGCCAATAGGGCCAGGATTTCATAAAAAGAGGGATGTGTGACCGACATAAAAGTAACACGAACTTGATTCTATGATAAACTTTTTTTCTTTATCCCGGTTAGTTCTAAGCTCCAGCGGGCCCTCTTAGTTGAAACCGGACACGGTCCCTAAATGCTAAAACTAAGTGTCAGATATATCGGGGCATCATAAGAATTAAGGGCTGCAAGTACGGTGAAGAAGCCACGCGTTGCTGAGTATTACTGACGACCAAAAAAAAAAGAGAAAACACAGGATAATTAAGCGATGGATGTTACATGTTGAACTTTTCAAAGTAGTGGTCGGTAGGGTTTTGTAGACCTGTAGGTTTTGCCTGCACATTTTTGGATCTCGAAAAGGTCGTAACCAAACCTAAATAGGACGGTTTGATCAGATAGATTAGGGTTAGGGTTCGAGTTTTAAGTTTGTATGTCCGAATGTTAACTCTGGGTTAGTCTCTCCTCTCTCGCACGTGCACGTGTGTGTGTATGCGTATTTGTGTGAGTGAAGAAGCTTTACCCGTGTGGTCACTCGCAACTCCATTTCTTCTTTAGCCTTCGGCCTGGTCCGTTTCTGCTGATGAAGAAAGGGGGACTTTGGTTTTTATCTTATTAATTGTATCGGCATTTTTTTAACTTCTGCTGCTGCGTCAGAATCTGTCGATATTCACTAAAACTAAATTTGTGCGCGCACACAAAGATTAACTTTTTAGTGAGAAAGCTTTCAATTTATTAAAATTAACACTAAATTAAAAGTCTGAAAAAATGAAAAATTAAATTTTAGTGTTTTCTTACCTTTAGCATATTAGAGCTCGTGTTAAAATAGAAAATTTATTTTAAATTGAAATCAAACAATTTCACTTAATTTGATGTCATAACTTGTCATTCATTTATTAAACTTTGAATTTTATAACTTAAGAATTATTATTTTATTATCTAAGTGATGAATCATATTGTTCAGAACTGCAACTATGACTAAAAGGTGTTTGTTTTTTAAATTTAATGACTTAAAGTGATTTGACTTAATTAATTAAGTTAATTAAATGTGGTTATTTTTATAATTTAACAAGACTTTTCATATAATTCTGATTTAATAAAACAAGCTAATTATTTTTTAACTTTTACTAAATAGAGAAATTTGAACCTTGAATAGAGAAATCGGAATCAATAACTAATTTTTAATTTCAAAAATATCCTTACTTTATTATTTATTTTTATGCTTATCCCAAAATCTATCCATACACATTTATCTACTAATAATCTTTTTTTTTTTCTCAGTCGTCATGGAATCCTTTATCATTTTGCTTCTCTCATTAAGTTCTTGAATATCCCATTATCTGTAATTATACAATCTATTATCATGTATTATTCTTAAGCTTTTTTATATAATTATACAATCTATTTTTATTAAAAAAGAAATTTATATGTTATATTTCTAAAATCATTATGTATTCACTTGACCATAGTTTTGCTTATATATGTAAAATATTATAGGGGGTGTGTGTGTGTTCAAATTTAATAAGGATACAAATGTAAAAGTATATATTTTTTGTTTTTAAAGTTGAAAAAATAAATAACTTAATACTTATTCTCAGAGATTTAGACAAAAAAATTATTTAAATTCAGTTATTTAGGTCTATTTATATTTTTAAATAAGTTATATTTATTTAAACTCCATATGAAAAATAAATGCTATTTAAGATCCCTAACATTATTTTTTAACATACTTTTTTCAATTTTTAAAAGGTAATTACTAAAAATAATTTTTTAAAATAAATTCTTTTATTTTTGTGGGAGAAAAATAATTTTTAAAAAAACATTTCTATATTATAGAACAAATTCAAGAACACTACCAGGAAAACAAATCCAAACGCCCCGTAGCTTTTCAAGAAGGCAAACTCGAGAATCCAAAGAAATTCTTTTCATCAAGATTCAATAACCACCCACTAGTTGACACGTAACCTATAGTCAAGGTGTTCTGCC
The DNA here is from genome assembly GCA_030449075.1 of Murraya paniculata. NCBI lineage: Eukaryota > Viridiplantae > Streptophyta > Magnoliopsida > Sapindales > Rutaceae > Murraya > Murraya paniculata. The sequence continues at coordinate 3,137,854 of JAEVFN010000022.1, forward strand.
GTTTGATCATAATTAATTAGAGAGACAAGGAAATCAGACAACGTCTTTTCGTAAGCTTTTGATTGATGAAGCTCGGGGCGTCTCGAGTACAGCTTTGAAGCACGCATCATATTTGGATCTGCGGGCATCATCAATTTGCTTGCCTTCTGTTAGCTTCGCCGCTTATTACTTTGAATTTCTGTTGTGATTATATCCCTTGAGAAACGGGGTCAAAGATTTTATGGCGATTGCGGATTGGTTTCAATTTTTGGTCGGCCTATTATTTTCATTCAACTTTTGAGAACGGCTGTTAAAATTTGAAAAGAAAATTAAAAAAAAAAAAATTCTTTTTGGGCTTGTTTTGTCACATAGGCGACACCCAAAAAGTCAATGGACATCTCTTTCCTTTGAGGGGGCAGGCTCCATAGGCTCAATTTTTAATGGGCCCAACAGAATCAGGTTAACGAATCCAAGACCAAGACCATCATAACTCATAAGACAAGTTCAGGAAATTTTCAGCGACAGAAGATGGCTTATTGAGATTACATTTGGCAGAAAATCAAAGCCACCTATCCTAGAGCCATTGAAGGGACTTGAATGGTCCATTAGCAGCAGCAACTAGCAAGATTGGTGCGACCAATCTTCGTTGTGAGGCCAATCCATTTGGCATTCTTCCATGGATTCCTTAACGCCCTTGTAGTCCACAACGGGCATCTTGCGGCGATTCGAGGAGAGGAGGAGCCCAGTGCCACCGTTGGAATGTTGCTCATCACTGAAGCGTCGAGAAAATAATTCCATTAAGTAGGTCCAATTTGAGGCGACGAAGAAATGTAATCATCACAAAATATACACATCCTTTAACCACCGTCAAAAACTCCCTGAGAATTCCAAACTTCCAATATGATCAGATCAATCACAATGTCCCCAGCTAGGACCAAATATTTGTCCATAACTTACGGTAGTTGAGATTTGTTCCGTTTATTTCTGAATAACTTTGCATTACAGATTCTCTCTTTAAATATAAATCACAAATACTTATACCTAAATTTAAATCGGCTATGACACATACACTTACTTAAATTTAAAAACATTATACTTAACCCTTATACTAACAATTAAAGTTATTTTACAATAAAAGTCCATATTTTCCCTAATCAAATTAAATTATTTTATAAATTATAAGCATCGAACAAAATGAAATATATGAAAATATTATGTTTAGTACGTAAGTTGAGTTAATTAACAAATTATGTATTTTTTATTATTTTATATAATGCCGGTGAATGAGATACAGGACAACATTAACAAAAGTGAACACTTTTGGACCGAGCTATTTAAATAATAATAATAATAATAAAATCATTTTTCTTTTCCAATTTTTATAACTGTAGTGATAAGCAAATGTCTCTAGATATACACAATCTTCAGAACAGAATCTCAGTACACTAACCGGTCACCCTTACACGCTCAGAGCAATTATTAACAGTAAGTTTCTTCCTCAACACATCCCTATGGCAATCCAGGAAAACCGGTTAGTATATCAAACCGGCCCAAAGGAGAATCAACCAGCTATAGTTGTAATATCAAACACTAAAACTTCATATATATATATACAAAAACCACAACAGACAGTGTGTTAATTGAAGAAGTATAGCTGTAGCAATTTCTTACGTGCACCAGAACCTCTCCATCATCAAGTGTGCATGTGACAACTTTTGGATACAAATCTGCAATGACCAGGCTATCACGAAATCATAATTGTTGCCCCAAATATGGATCTGCAGAAGTTTTTCCTCCTCCCAGATATCCTCCAACACTTTGAGATACTCCGGAAACAAAGTTAGTCAACATAGAAGATCCCCATGCCAGCCATCCACTCGGAGCTCGTTGCTGATTGTTTGCTTCAAGTATGCTCTTCTGTTGTGCCTCAGCTATAATGTCAACCCACCTTTTTGCCATAAACTCCTTGACGGCCTCAACCCCTTTATTGGCTATCTCCATTGGGGGAATAACAAGTGGGTTCTGGTCCAAGTTGAGCTTGGTTAGATTTTCAAGCCTGAAAAATGTATCAGGAAGAGCTCGGATTTGGTTGTTGCTGAGATCAAGCTCCCTCAGATTTATCAGATCGCCAAGAGTTTCGGGAAGCTCAGTCAAGTCACTGAAATTACTGCTCAGATTCAGCACCTCAAGACTGGTCAATCTCCCAATTGCATGTGGCAGGCCATGAAGCTCATTGAAATGGGCATCCAGGTATTTCAGCGACCTCATTTCACAAATGGATAGAGGAAAAGTGCGTAGCTTATTTAGCTTGATTGAGAGCCTCTCAAGATTCAGTAGTCCATACCCAATATTTATTGGGAGACACACCAAGCTGTTAAAGCTTGCATCTAACTCCACCAATGAACTAGAAATGCAGTTAGTAACCAATAGTTAGAAACAGGCAAAGAGGAACTTCAGGGAGAGGAAAAAAGATGTCCACTAAGAGCAAAAGATGGATTTGGAAAGAAACTCTGAAGAAAAGCAGATCGTAATGAAATACCTGCAGCGAGCAATGCTTTCAGGAAGGGTGTTAAGCTTGTTTCCTGACACATTAAGGACTTTCAGATTGAGCAACAGTCCGATAGAATCAGGCAGGGACTGTAAAAGGTTGGAAGAAACATCAAGTTCTTCAAGTTTCTGTAATCCTGCTAGTGAATCAGGCAGGGCCTGTTTAAAAAAACCAGAGGTTACAAAGGATCCATGTCAACAGATGCTACAAATTCCACTTAATAAGATATTTCTCTTATCATCAAATAAACACAGTCTCTCCGTCAGTGAAAAATGGAGATCATAATTCATCCACGGCTCAGAAGAATCTGATTTATGATTGCAAATGACCAACATCTTCTTAAAGTGCTCTAAGACAAAGAAATATTTCATCAACCAACACAAGATTTTATACAGGAAAAGCAGCCACCTTAAGTGAGATATCTGACTGATGAACAGATAATAAGATTTCAGCCAACTATAACTAATTAAATAAGCTCCAAAAGAACAGCAGGACAAACTTAACGAGTTCTAACTAGAAATATAAAAAAATCATTAATGTCCCTCCATCATGCATCAAAACATAAAATGAATTCAACAATCATTTTTCACGGTTCGATAAACATGTCCACCTTTGAAATTATAGAAGAATACCGGATAAAGGAAACTAAACAGCAATTTGCATTGACAATAAATTCAAGCATCACTCATGGCAATCAAACCACTACAAAGTAATGATAGTTCATTGACCAAGCACAACTAAAGCTTCTAGCAGCATAAACATTATTGAAGATATTGAATCACAAGCTCACTCACTGCTTTAAAAATGAAATTTGAAAAAATAAAATAAAATAAAATCATATGTTAACCTCCAAGAGATTGCGCGAGAGATTAAGCGAAACAAGGCCGCGAAGCCGCCCAAAAGCCTCAGGCAGAAGCTTCAACTGACTGTCAGCAAGATCAACTGTCTCAAGAACACCGCCACTCTCTGCGTCTTTTAGTATCTTGACAACGTCCTCATTGACATCCACCAACTCAGCCGAAACCGAATCGTAGACCCGGTCCAGCGTCTCCTCCGCTTCCTTAAACTGCCTCTCACAATCCTCGTGCATCTCCTCTAACTTCACCACTGCCCTGTATAACTCAACTTCCGGCGATGAAGGTGCCGTTTCTTGGAACTGGGCAAGCTTGGATCGGGCAGCCGATACGGTATCTGGATCGGGTCTGGTGCCGAGGAGTAAACGGGTTTGCGTGATTTGTACGGGAACTGCTTGTGTTAGTGAGGAGATAACTGCAGAGTTGGTTAGATGAGGATACTTAGTTATGAGATCGTTGTACGCTTGCGGTGGAAGAGGAGCATGGTCGTTGGGGTTCAGTTGGGATAAAACAAATACGAGAAGTGGATAACTCTCAGAATTCGGATTCATGATGTCGGATTTTGAAGAACAACAACTTAGTGAGACTAATCAGAGGTAAAATTCAATTATGTAGACTTAATTAATTTTAGAGTGTTTGTTTTCGTACAGGAACCGCAAACGGTGGGCTACGGGAATGAACTCCCGTGCTGTGTGCCTAATTTTAATCTTATCTTTTGGGCTTGTTGAGTAGGTGAATCTATAACCAAAATATATAAATAAATAAATAAAAAGCCCAAGACTCTTGACTCTTGGAGACTATAGACAGAGAGACACTTGGGCTCCTGCGATTTCACATTTTTTACGCTTCTTCTGGGTTTGATCACCTTTGATCCACGGCAGATGGGGAATTTTAAATCGGTCCATGGAAATAAATGGGTAATTAGCAGATGCTTAATCATAATTACGATTCCCTCTTAGTGAATTTCAACCTCACGTCAATAAATTCATACAGCGAGTTCACATTACCAGCTTTTGGGTCCTCATGAACCCAAATCATCTCCTTCCCATTTCGGACTGCCAGCCGGAAAAGGTGAAAGCTAGAGGGCAATACCCCAAAAAAAAGAAAGAAAGAAAGCGATATTCGATGATGAGAAAAAAATATATCGAATAAAATAAGACGATAATTAGACCCCCAAAAAAAATTCAATTACAAAAATAAAAGCCAGCTATGGAAATCAGTCTCCAAAGACAATGTCAAAATTTGCACGTGAAGTGTCTCAACAATACATATTTCACACTTCGTCTAGCAACTTTCGCATATTGAAGTGACTCAACAATCATGCATATTTCAAACTTCCTCTGGCAAGTAGCAATTCTGTCAATCAAGCTTAGCAAAAATCCTTGTGACTGTCGACTTGTTCACAATTTCATAATGAAGCAAATACACTGCGTACGCTCTCAGTGGACTGCCTTCTGTTTTCCATCAGTATCTTCTTGTTCAACCTGAGAGAAATATATTTCAGGTATTAGTATTGACTGGAAGTGGAATAAAATACATAATGACGGGTGGGTGAGAAAAGGCCAACCCCAAACACTTCCCAGAACTTGATTCATTTCACATATGACAATAACGAGAGTCATATAAGAACAATTTCAAACTAATACTTTCAATACAAAATTTCAGAAGGAACTGAGATGGTATCCTGAGAAAAACAAGATTCGTTTAAAATTTTAACTAAAGAACAACATAACATCTCAATCAAGAAGGAATAAAGTGCCTAATCCAACACTGTTGGACAATCTTCTCTATTAACTCCCACCCAAGAGAACGATATAACATGAAGTAACAACATGCACTTTATACCAAACAACAGCCTAAATACCCAGAACGATTTGTGGAATTTGGAGTGGGAGAATTTGGAAAAGTCTAGCCGCATAAAATAATGCTCAGATGAAATAAGACAGCATATGATTAAACAAACCATAAGATAACATACATGGATCTGGCTGAAGGACATGCCTAACATGACTCCCAAGAATTTGAAACAATCTTTGCTGAGCAGGGTCAAGTATCCAATGCTAAAGCATGCTTGTGAACTCTAGATAATACAGATAATCTTTTTGGATTCAAGAGAGGGGGTTGGGTCATCAGCCTCAGCAGAAGTGTAATCTATTACTAAGCTAAAATAAGATTTTTGACACATCTCATGATAAGCAAAGATGGAGATTTTTAAATTTTTTTCAGAAAAGGTGTATCACATTAGTCAATATAGCTGGTTATGCAGGGGGAAAGAGATAAAAAACATATCGATTTATCATAGATCCTTACCTCAACTAAAACTCTTGCTTTCTTCTTTGGTTTGGTACCACCTTCATCCTTTTCAAGCTTTCTCAAAGCCAAACTAGATTCTCTTCTCACTCTCTTGTGATCAACTGGTACCGCCTCTTCATCATCATTATCATCCATTCCAACTGAATCATTCACAACCAATATTAAGCATGAACACAAAAATGGATGACATATAATTTTAGTTTCTTGTTTTAATCAACTTGCAAATAGAAATAAAATCAGAAACATGATCACAATATAGCATTTTAGAAACAGGATAAGGATGTAGAAAAAATGAGGGAACAGATGCTACTTCTAATAAATTACAAATAAAGTGCCTCAGATGAAACATCGTGTTTTGGTAAGTTATAATTTAATCAGCAATCTATACATACATAAATAACTCGTGTATTGATAAAGAACTTATGTAAATTAAATAGATAAGACCAACTGAGATAACTACACAAAAAATATCTAATGGAACGTATCTAGAACTAGTTTTACCATCATCATCGTCTAAGTTGGACTTATTAATGGAAAAACCACTAAAATCTTCTATGTCTTCTTCTTCTTCTTCTTCAAGATCATCATACCCTTCAACATATTCGATTTCAGCTTCCTCCTAATTTCAAGCACAAATAAAGAAGTTCGGTGATCAAAGAATTTTGATCTTCCACAAGTCCAAACGAAAGAAAAAAAAAATTTGCTTTCAGATATAAGCAATTTAACCATGGCATAACCCACCAATAACAATACTGCAGTAGAAATAAAAATGGAAAAGGAACTATAAAGAAGTCAGGTCTCCTTTTATAGGGTTACCTCATCCTCTTCAATGTCGTCAGCAGCCAGCTGTTCCTTGTCAAGAATCTCATTATATTTGTCGGCAGGATAATTGTATATGTCACCATAAACTCCTCTCTTAAGGCGCTCTAGCAGTTCTTTTTCAATACTCTGCAGAAAAAATAAAGTGTAACTGAAAGCTATGGAGAAAGTATATAAGATGTACATCAATTGCATAACAGAGAAAAATAACCTTATCCAAAACTGCTGCCTTTTCAGCCTTTTCTTCTCTTCTAGCCTCCCTCTTTTTCTCCTTCCTAGGAGTTGTCATAATCTTCTCCCTACAACAAATACAAACAAGGCAAAATGAAAAGAAAAAGCACTATATTCAACCCAAAGAAGTTACAAGAAAATGAAAATCCCTCTACAGAACATTTTCAGTGATTGGAACAAGGCAATGGTAAACATCATTCCACATGGTAAAAGATCTAAAAACTATGACTGGCTAAAGGCTGGGAAGCTGTGTACCTTGTCTTCAAAGCAAGTTTTCTCATACGAATTCGCATCTGAGTCATTTTGGTCAACCGTTGCTTTGTTTTGTGTACCAAAAATTTGGGCCAGTACATCTGCAGTTGAGGGAATGTGAATTCAGACCAGGCACTTCAACAAAACCCACAAGTAGAAGTATACAAAATAAACAAAACTCATGGAACCACAATAAGCTAGATAACCGTACCAGATTTTTGTCAATAATTTCTAGTGCCTTTTCATAATTTCTGGGCAACTTCACTCTTTCCCACAATTGGTTTGGCTGGTGAGCCCTTTCTATAGTCTTCATGTATAAATAAAATACACCTGCATTATAGACAACAACCACATTCAACAACAGAATGTCACTTATAAACCTACACATACACATACATCAATATGCAAAAGAGCATATCAATTCATGAACACGAGATAAACGAAATGCATAAACAGCTCAATCACACTATGGCTGCACCACCATAGCACAATTTTTTATTCATAATTCATGGACTGAGCCAAGAGGAAGTTTATTTGATAAAGAAATATCCCAACTGAAGAAGAATAAAATAAGTAATAATAACATTAAAAAGAAAGTACCATCATGGTCGCGAATGGTTGTGTATCGACTGTTAGCGAGAGGACAAGAGCTTCGGTTACAAATCCCAGTCACGTTATATGGATTCCTACAGAATTTTCCAGTTTCGATTCTACAAAGCCCAAGGACAAACCAATCAAAACTACCATAAAATTGATATACATAAATGCATGAATCAAAATGAATAATTTAAAAAAGAAAAAGGCTCAACACGTTGGAATTAAGGGAAAAAAAGTACTTACTTGGCCATGAAACTGCAGTGATTGTGCCTGATAACTTGCCATATAACCTCATCGTGCTGCATCTTTAACTCTTCTTTATTTAGGGTTTACAAGTGAACGAGGGTGAAGCTTTACAGAATTTACACCATACAAAAGCTAGCGACTAAAGTGTGAAAGTATCAAAGAGGAGAAGATTCTATCAACAGAAGTCGGTTTTAACGGTATTTTGCCTTAGGGTTTACGGGGAGGTTTTGGCATTCAAAGGTAGGAGACGGTGGCGTTTGGTAGAGGTTTCTTTATTTTCATTAAAAAAAATAAATAAAAATATGCAACATTTTCGGCCAGGATGTGGTAAAATGGGCCGGGCTGTTTTCTCTAGTCTCACACTGTGCCCCTTTTTTTTAATATTAAAAAAGAAAAAAAAAACTTTCATTTTAATGTTTAATCCTTAATTCATTAATCATTATATGAGTACTTCTAATGGCTATCATAATTTAGTCCATTTACGTATTTAACATTTTAAGATGGAGCTCACAGGTAACGAGCTGATGAGAGAACCAATTCACGGTAGCTGCAGCTGGTAGTGGAGATACGAGGTGCATCGCGTGACGTGATAGTAGCTTTGCCTCTTTCTCTTACGTCTTGTATTGCTTTTTGGAAGATTAGGTTATATATATCTTCATTATTAAAAATAAAAAAAATAGATTAAATAATAGATAGTGCATTTGTTATTATTATTTTTTTGGGGCACTGGAACAAAATTAAAATTTTAGAACAGAATGGATTGTGGTGTGTACTAAATAAATTCAATTTTTATATTTCAATTCTCGAGCCGAGGCCTGAACTGGTTCAAGCCGAATCGAGACACTGGGCAATAAGTCCAACCGGTTTACAGACCATCTGGGTCAACTCCCTGGCCTAATTCAGCTTCAATTTTAAACTACTGGAGCATACATTCTAGTCCGGCCGGAAATGCGAGCAAAATTTGGAGGAAAGTTTCGGCTTCAATTTATGCTTGAAGAATAATTTGCAGGATAACTTGTATTTGCACAAAAAATCATATCAGTAGACAATCTTGATCCCAACAAATATCTAAGTTTATTATTATAGTTACGCGGTGTAATTAGAGACTCGGAAGTAGTATTCGACCTTTTTGTATGATGTTTGATTATTTATGGTATTTGTCCACATCGATGGCATTAATATATATCCGTGTACATTCTAAAGAAAGATTAACAAATTAGCAGTTCCAATGACATAAATCAAACTAAATTATTGAGATGTTTATAGATTTTTTTTTAATTTTTTTAAAATAATTAATACATTGATATTACAATCAAAAGTCTACTAAAATTTACGGTCAGAAATCTATCGAGACTTTTTATGTCATGATGAGTATTGTAGGACACGGCTCGAATTTTCTACTCTCACTTAAAATTAGAGGAATTTCAATCCGAAGCACTCAAAGAGTGCCTGGGTTGTTGCCAATTGATGTTCACGGTTCTTGTCTTTGTCAAGAATATCTGCTGTCTACCATATGTGTACCCTTTTCTTCCACTTAAATCAACTTCCATAATTCTTGCTATAAAATCCACTATGTCCTTCAAAGCAAATATCTCAATTTTCTCTCCACAAAAGAAAATATTTTGTGAAATGTTCAACTTAGGCTAGCAAGCAGGCAAAGACAATCCCACCTGCAAGTGCTAGCTGATGAACTAGCCACATATCTTTCAGGCTCACGTGTATCCTTCGGTAACAAGCATAAACTATCTCCCGTTTTTCCTCTTACAAACAATTTTATACGAATATAGAAGTTTCATTTATTTCCCATTCCAAAAATATCCTCTTCGAAAGGGCCCCCGCTTTGTAACTTACACAATCTTTCATCACCATCAGCTTCACTGTGCAATGCCACGGTCCATCATATCATATCCAATCCATTAATGCAGTCCCCTTCACTAGTCATCGCAATCACAGACGACCGACGAGGCGGATTAGACACGGTATGCCTGTGGGATCCATGATGTCTTTAATGCAGATGCTTTCTTCTCCCTCTGTCAAAATTAATAAAAATTTGCTTTCACGGTTTCGGTGGCAGTGACATACCATCAATATTTACTTTAATCTTCTTCTAGCTTGCTACTGCCTGCTAGCTAATCTTTTTCTTTATCAGATCACAAATAATAAAGAAAAAGGAGCGCACAGGGTGGTGGGGTTACAAAACCTTAAAACCGCTTTATCTTTATGACTTTTTTATATTATCACAAGATAACAACTAATATTTAAATTGATCATTATTATTTTGGCTTCTGATTAATGGTGTTATGTCTCTCCGAAACTTGGTACAGCCAGCAAAGGGAATCTCATCATCTTTCCTCTGAACGCAACTTGAGTGGAGATCATTTGCTTTTGCTTTCAATGATCATAGCCAGTGGTTAATGGGTATCTTTTCCTCTTCTATTTTATTGGCAATCCATTTTGTACTCGTCGTTTATTTATTATATTTTATTTTTTCAGTTTGTTATGGCTTCCTACTCTTCTTTCTCATTCAGTCATCACATGTAGCTCCAAACACCAGCTGTCATGGCCCATGTCACACTTCTAGGGCGATCTTGATGTTCCGTTTTCAATGAATTTTATATGGTCCCCTAATGTCTTCTAATTAAATTGCTTGCTAATCTTGGAAGTATTTTGTTTGATATGAAACTACCACTGCTTGCTCATCCCAATTGCGATCAACAGAATCTGGTCAAAATGAAAACCAACAGTTAGCCCAGCCACGGCCCCCATCACTTGAAGAAAAGCAAAAATATCATGCATGGCGCATTCAAGACAGAATGGCAAAGACAATTTATGCAAATTAAATGCAAGTGATAAAAGATCTATCATTCTATTATGTATTCTCTCCACCCCACAAATAGAAAACAAATTAAAGAATAGTAATTAACAGAAAAACATGCATATAACTTGTCGATGTCAGAAGGATTGATGAAAGTTTAAATTTTTAGACAGCAGAAGAAGCCAGGAGAAGCTGTATATACCTGATGAAGTAGGTGACCGAGATGACTAATTCCCATTGTAAAACTCTTAAAAATAAATAATAAAAACAAATTCAGAGCTTGCTAGTTGCCCATAATTCCCACGTCATCATATTTGCATCGATCAGCTTCCAGCTTGGTTCTTTCCAATCACTTGATTATCCTGCAAATCACAATATTTAAATTAATCAAATACACTAAATTGAAACAGAAAAAAGCCGGTTATATAATCAACAAACAAACAATAAAAGAGAAAAAAGAAAAAGGAGAAACAGATAAGAGAGAGAGAGATAAAAGACATGTAGGTCGACATTCAAATAAATAAATAAAGCCTAACAAGTAACAGAGCCAAGGAAAACAAAAACAGCAGCACGATGACGGACAAGACGACATGCATTAACAACATAAGTGGTACACAGTGATGGAGCTCAAAAGGATAAGGAAAATAACGTGGCACGCAAACACACAGAACACAACAGAGGATGTCGATGGAACAATAATGAACTAAACAGGACGGTGGCGGAAAATAAACATGGGAAACTGGAAAGCTGTTATGGAACGATGAAAATTGTCCGCATCACGTCCAGATAAAAAAATAAGAAGATGAGAATTAAGTAATCATCAAACTCACCATCACAAAATTTTGGATCCCAAACGAAATCGGACTGAAAATTCATTAATGGCTACGCAGCATCAAAAAAGAAAGCAAGGCAATCCTTCTTAACGATTTACAGTCACATTACATCATCATCATCATATGTTATCTCTATATATATATTCAAGTTCTTTTTTTTTCTTTTCTTTTCTATTTGAATTTGACTTTCAGGTTTTTTTTTTCTAATCAAAGGTCCTCGAGATCATTCTGTGATCTGTGGTTATTGCCAGTAGTTGCCGTTATGAATGAGGTAGATACGGCTAGGATTTCCATGAGCATAATAACCATGATGAGGATGGTGAGCTGTGATATGCTTAGCGGCTGATTTTTTTAAGCAGAGTACTGGAGACGCAACCGGAGCGGCTGCCGGAATATGACGGTGGCAGCGGGTGACAGAAGTTGATGGAGCTGTTGTTGTTAATGATTTTGGCGATGAGGAAGCCGATGATGATGATGATGATGATGAAGAAGAAGTTGGTGAAGAGATTTTTTTGGGTAGTGAAAGGAAAGCTCTGATCTTTAAAGAAGATGGAGGTGGTGCGACACGATCGTATTCCTCGATGAGATTTGCCAGATCCTCATCGGAGGTGATCGAAACCAAAGCGTCAAGATCCTCTGTTGGCAACTGACATCGTAGACTCACACTCCCCGTTGCCCCACACATCTCCCCGAGCTTCAACAACAGCTCTGTAACACCATCATAATCATTTCACCCCATATCATTACTATGTACGTGCATACATGCATACATGCATGGGATTGCTTCTTTTATTAAACCTACCTAAATAATAATGTTAATAATTAATACTGCGAACTCTTTCTTTAGACATCACAAACATAAAGATAAAATGATAACAACAATGGGAAAATGATGGTCAACTAACCGGTGAAAGAAATGGAGCGGCGAACCGATAGCATGCGGGTTTCGCCACCGTGGTAACGGAGTTTGCCGTCGGGATAACGGGGGAGAATTTTGCCGCCATAACTGCAGAGGACCTTGATGGTGGTGGTGGCGGCGGCGTCGGCGTCAAGAGAAGGCCCGGCCATGTTTTGGTTGTTCGAGCGTATTTAGTAAAAGGGGAAGAAGAGGGGAAGGACGGTGAAGCTTAGACAACTTGAAAAAGCTTTTTCCAAGTTGCGTTGCGTCTTCAAGACTAGGTTTGGTATTCGTGCCCTCTTATTTATAGAGTTTTCTAAAATACAAAACAATAATTTTTGCTTGCAAGGTAAAAAGAGATTTGCACTGGGATTACAAAGGGGATTCCTCTTCCTATTATCTTCTTCGAGAAGTTAATGTATGGTCAAAGAGTCAAAAAGAGTTCACATTTGGACAGATTCGAGTATTACATTATGTGTGTTATTTGTGAATTATTTTGGAAAAAAATCACCATATAATTAATAATTATATTTAATTGTACGACAATGAAATATATTCTAAAATTTTTCCTTAAACGCTGCCGTTTCTTTTATTCATAACTTTATATTTCATTTCACACTTAAGTAAAAAAAAAACTTAGAAAAAACTTTATTGTTTTTTTTTTCCTCCCTTTGCCAAGGGGCCGCTAAGGGTTTATATACTTTGAGGAGGTCGAATTCACATATTTCAACCCTCTATGAGATGAAGTACCTTTTCTTAATTGAACTTTATTAAACTCGCATAAGAATTTCAATTATTTATTCATAATCAAGAAAAAATCATTTTTAATTACTTCCTAATAATGTATGAACTATTATTGATGCTTGATTTTTAAATTAAATAGTGATATATAAGTCTCTCAATTCCTCTTATCATCCCTAGTTTTTAATTAATCTCACCTATTTTCACAATTATTCTTCTTAAACAATTGAAAAAATTAAAAAAATAAATACAATTCCAAAACTCCGGGCTAACTTTCAACACCATTGTGGCACTGTCACCACCTCAAGCCATTGGACAACTAGCCCTTAAGACACTGATTGATCCTATTAAAAAATTCCCCAACAGCTGCAAATCAAAGCCCGTCATTATTTTGAATTAATTTTAGCGAGATTGATACGATAGTAGAGCTAAAAATTAATTTCAATATAGGAATAAAAAAAATTATAAATTATTTCGTGTGAATGAAAAATAATAAAAATAGGCTAAGAATAAAGGTGCTGAAATTGTAATGAATGATAAAAAATGGTGGTTTGAGATGACGATAATAGAAGTGGAAGGTGGTACGATTTCTAAAATTATTTTTATTTTTAATTAAAATTTTATCTCTTAATAAGGATAATTTTAGAAATAAGTGAGGTTAATTGAATAGCCGAGTTTTATAAGAGAAACCAAAAATGTCAAATACTGTGTCATATCATAATTAATTTTAACTATCTAACTAATGTAGTCTAGTTAGGTTATCTACTTCTTTCTTATATATGATTATTACTTTTATTTTAATATTTTGTTTAGACAAATGATTGATCTCCTTCTTAATGTCAATTTTTTAACTGTAACAAGAAGCAAGTTACTGAAACGCGATTATGATTAGAATTTATAAGGGTCCCATGTGGTAAAAATAATTAATTTGAGGGACCAAAGTGTTATTTTCACGTAATCAAAATATATGTATCTGTTGGTAAGAAACTAAGAATAATCAATCTTTCACGTTAATTTGATTGAGATCATTACATTCATTCATACATAAGAAATTCGTATTCTTGGAAATTGAGAAATAAATTGAACTGACAAAAAAGAAATGAATACGGTAATCATTTTCATTTTGAATTTTTTTTTTTTAAAAAAAAAGAGTTCCAGATGATATTATTTATTTTCTTTCAAGTTCTTATCAGACACTGACATGAAGTCATTTTTACGTTGTAAAGTTTTCGTAAAATACAAGCACTGATATTTTGTGAACGCCGCTACAATGTATCCCACCATAAATATTACATCCCAAATATTTAAAGATATACATAGATCTTAAAGTATGGAAAAAGTTTGAAAAAATTTTAAAATCATGAAATTTAAGAGTCTTAAAATTTAAAGCGTTTAAACCGTACAGTTTATACATTTTATCATATTTTTTCGCACTTTAAAATTCTGAATTAGAATATATTTAATATATATATATATATATATATAAACCCCACAAACCTCTGGCCGGTAAGTCAAGAGGTGTTCGTCCAGGAAAAGTATAGGAGAAAAAGTCTAAAATAAAGGCGAAAATGTTGACGAACGAAACAAAAGAAGTGATGTAATTATCAATGGCGGACTTATATCTAAAATTAATTGTTCAACTGTAATAATCTATTATCAGAAAAATGGTCCAGGCCGGGCATGACCCACGTAACGGGGGCCATATTTAATCACGTAGTGATCAGAACTCAGACGTGACGGCATGGGAGCGAGCCACAGCCACTTTGTTTGCAGAGGAAGACTCGGAATGCGCGGGGCCCTACACCCGTTGCAAAAAGTCAGGATATATATCTATGTCCATCTGATAGTTGGATAGCCAGCGGCGGGCCAATGTTTAATTAACAAATTTTAATTCATTTTCCGATTGAGTCTTTTCTTCTGTGCAATTCAACAGTTCATGAATTACGACGTGTGTACATATCTGATCCATTTCACTTGGAACTTTTGGATGTGTGGTCCTGCAACCTTCAGTGTGTGGACACTTCCACATAGAGAATTGTAATATCCAGTTTCTTGAGATAACCAGGAACTTGGAGCGTTGCTAGCTACTTGCTGGCTTCGTATATCGGATATTCCGAAATGACCTTGCTTTGTATTGGAAAAACGTTCCGAGTTTATTCTTTTCATAAAGCCACCGTGTTGAGCTTTGTTTTTAATATTCTTTGACCTTTATATATCAACTTAAATTACGATTTTTCTATGGTACCAAAATTAATCATCGTGCTTGATTCATTATAAACATTATTTCAATTTCTGTGACAACCCAAGTATATATATATACTTAACTACTCGACCACTAGATGGGAGTTCATTTTTGAAGCAATCACTTTCATTTTTATGCTAGTCCTAAGAAACCTTAATCCTTCCCGTATGATAGTTTAATTTCAAGAAACATGATCAGTCAATAGTCAACAAATTAATCTCATGTCCATGTGTTGATGTGTAACATCATTCCAAGAATTAGAAAAAATAAGCTAATGCTCAAAATTGCATCTAGATAAAAAGAGTGCCAATAAAGCAAATGATTTAAAGCTTAAAATTACACTTAGGTTTGTTTGTTAATTCGTACCATCTAGTTTTCGTCATGCCTTAATCCTCACAAATTAACGATTAATGTTTTTAATACAGCTATGTTAGAGTTCACTCGTGAAGCGATTAAGCTAAAACTCCCACTATTATACGTCTTTTTCATTGATTATGTCGTGCAATAATCCAAAAATAGAATTCATAATAACTTGCCATGAGGTCCTGTTTTGTATATACTATCTTTTTTCTTCAAATTGGTATATAATTTGTGCAATTTTCAAAAGGTCCTGAGCATATCCACCTTTATCTCCTTATCCTTTTGATGAGAGAATCATGCACTTTGCTTGGTTCATTCACATTCCATATGGCGCTTTTTTTATATTTTATTTTTTGGCAACGAGTCGGCACCAATTCGCATTGCATAAAATAGCACGCACACTTTAATGTAATCGCCATTTCCAAAAATGGTCACTCTCTTAGTCTCTTTTGAGGGTTTTGCATTATTCCTCACACGAAACTGGATAAAAATGCGTGGACGAAGCAGCATCGTAGCATAAAATAGCCATTGTTTTAACTTGTTCATATTCCTATACGTACGTGCTTTCACAAATTATCTTTGCTATCGGTACATATACAGCATGGGATATGCGGTTAAAACTAATCTAAGACCTTACAAATTACAATATCTCGTTTACGTGGCACCCATCGCCCACTTGTACAAGAGATGAGGCGGCCTCAATTATTTTAACACGTAACCACCCAATAAATCGATCCTAGTAGTAGGAGAGAGGGTCGGTTGTTTTTTTGTGGGATTTTCAAAGAGCGTGTGAGGACTTACCACACGTGTCAGCAAAATGCCAGATCTTTCAATCTTGTATATTTTTTACCTTTGATTTTGTTTTGAAATCAAACTCCAATTAATGAGAAACCCATCAAAAATAATATATATATATATATATATATATATATATATATATATATATATATATATATATAATTAAATTTAATATAACTATCATTTGTATGATAAATTTTAAAATAAGATCACATGTATTAGAATATCATTTATTTATTGGAGGAGTGATGCGTTCTATATATATATTTTTTTTTCCATTCATGGGTGGGATGTTGATGATTAGGATGCGTGTGTGGTTCCGATCATAATGTTTGTGTGATGAGATGTACATAATATCAGTCAGATAGTGATTGAGAATATGATAGGCAAATGTGGGCCCACAGTTCCTCTAGGAGTTACCCGGCGTATGTTGGAAATGCATTCGCCGTCTGATTTGGAATCTCATATTAAGTGGCCCATAGCCCCATATGATTTTGATGGTGCATCATGGAAATTTATTTATGTATTTACGTTATCATTATGTGAATTGTGACTGGATTGTTAGAAGGTATTGGGTATGGGCCCACGGCACTTTGATTCCTGTATTTCCAGTGGTTGGTGTGGGTCCTACAAGATGTGTTCTCATACACACAGCACCAATAGAATGGGATTGATTCTCGTTACATGGAATGACTGCAGGCCACGTGGTGGTCAGAGAGGACCAACGCAAGAAACATGGTAAATTGGGACCTACGCATTTTGGCACGGTCAATCGTACGTGTCAGGGTCGCATTGGCACAGTGGGCGCGGGATTGGCCCGCTCCTAATCATGTGACATTGGGAAAGAGGAAGATGGTGGCCTCCGGTGGGCCCGGGTGGGCACCAAAGTCCAAAGTCCACTTCAAGAGAATATTCTCTCCCAAATTCTAATGTTCAAATGCCAATGGGGCAAAGGGTGCGAGGGCGGTAAGGGCCTTCAAAGACAAAACCGGGAGAAAGTCCAAGCACAAGTTTTCTATAATTATTGCAAGGCCTAAAGGAATTGTATATAGGATTACATTATATAAATATTTTTTTCGGAGTGGTGCTGCTTTAGAAATTTGATAGAATACGGTACGGTTGGCAAAGTGAGAGGAACAAGAATACACCACCAATTTGATTCCGCATTTTCTTGCTAAAGAAGCATGGCAATGGCATATCTGCATATTAGCCTTTGCCTGCCTGCATATGTATATCAGATTACAGCACTTGACGCTGCTCCAAAGAGTCGCACGGGTTAAACGTTTATTCTCAATTGTTCTTGTTTTTTAAAAAAAAAAATTATTGTGATATATACAAATAAATAAAAAAATAAAATTAAAAAAGTATCAAAATCTTTCCTCAACCATCGAAGAAAGCTAACTACCTATGATTGCCACTTGCCGTAAAAGCAGCTATTTCATTTTTGCCTTCAAATTATTATCATTATTTTTTTTTCAAATAAGATTTTTGCCTTCATATTCAGTTAATTGGAATATTCATGCCGGGACCCTGTTAGATATAGTTGATATTAAAAAAGATTCTTAAATCACAATTTCAATTTCAGCGTAAGGGAAAGCACAAATGAAATACCCCACAAACATGTCCGATTATAAACAAGTAATGAAAGCTAGTTTATGTCAAAAAAGGAGGAAAAAGAAATTGCTACAAAATAGAAAGAAACCTAATAGCATTATTGCAACACTTGAGGCAGTTTCTTCCATACATCAATAATAATTTTGTCCATTTTTTCCACTTGGCATTAACGGCATTTTTGCAACTCAATTCAACTGAATAAAAACATTGGCTTGAAAATTCTGATAAGAAATCACAGACAAAATCAAACTCAAGTAATTTGCCCAGGAACGGTGATGCGTAGACCCAACTCCTACAAAACTAGTTGATAAAAGAATGATAATTAACAGATAAATGTATGCCAATAAGTTTTCTTCACAAATCAATAGTCGGGACGAGTTCTTATGGTGATCCTGGTGTATCCACCAGATTTTTCTGTGTCATCAATGAATCAATCTCACAAATTGGATTTAATGAAATTGAAGTACCAGTAGTTCTGGCTTTCAGATAAGCCTCAGTTCATACTCACCAGCCATTGTTATGTACCTCACCCATGGAAGAGCATGGTAACCACTTTTCTCTATAATTTTCAGGTACCGAACCTACAAAATTTATCATGTACAAGAAAAGATGATTATTTATCTTAACTTCCTAGGATTTGCAGGAATTTCTGTTAATTAACAACTCTGTCTTTCAAAAATCATGAACTTCGACAACATTGTTTTCTTTTTTCTTTCCCTTACCAATTAATGTTGACAAATGAAACAAACAAGATATCTTTGCCGGTCCATTTACTGCCAGGTATAACCTATCAGATTCATATGGTTCTTTAATGTGAATCTATGATGAGAAACACCACCAAAATCCTAATAAAGAATTCTTTCACGTATATATTTTTTAAAACCAGCTTTAATGCCAGAATCTCACCAAACAAATTACTTGCCAAATTTTGAGCGAACCAACATGACTTGAAATCAATACAAAGTGGGTTTAAATTTGCCTAATCAAAATATTAAGAAACCGAAAAATAAAGAGTGGGGTTGACCAAATGCAACAAAGAAACGTGTCAAGTTTGGTCTGATCTAACTGAAAAGAAACAGTAATTGACCTGACTAATAAATTATTTTAGATTCATCGGATTACATCTCTATGTATATCAATCTATATTTATTTAATTATTTTTTCTGTTTAGGAACTATTCAGATAAGAATGGAAATTAAGAAGAAAAAAAAAATTACAAAAGCGGTTCTAAATGATTAAGTCGAGAATTTTCATCACAAACTTTAATGTACAAATTTATAAGACAATACATTACTATGATTGGGTCGGTTTCATGTTAATCCAAAATGATCTGATAACTTAAGGTTTACTCAATTATTTTCATGTTAATTGTTTAAAGAATATGCTGTATTCATGTTTTAGGCTTTCATATGACTAATTAAATGGCAAGCTCAAAGAAGTACATATATAAGCTCCATCCTTTACTGGTATGCAAGCCTCTTGTTATTTTTACTACAGGTTGATTAAAGCTGGTTTCATGCATCATTCAATTTAAGATGGACAAAACTCGCAACCTAGTTAATATTAAATATAGAGTGACAATGATCTAGTAAAAAGGCACCAAACAACTTGAACCTAAAAGGTATTGGACAAGTTAGGGTGAAGCTGCAGTCTCAGGCGGATCACCAATCAGTTAATTTAAGACCTTATTTTGGTACAAACAACTTTCCTTGACATGCTATTTTGCGAAGAAGTATGCTATATATATATCTGCATAAGTAAAAGGCAGTGATAGGCAAATTTCTTTTTACTTTTATGTCTAAATGTCATTCCTCATTCTCTTCAAACACCAATCAGTTAATTTAAGGCCTTATTTTAGTGCAAACAACTTTCCTTGACATGCTATTTTGCGAAGAAGTATGCTATATATACCTGCGTAAGTAAAAGGCAGTGATAGGCAAATCTCTTTTTACTTTTATGTCTAAATGTCATTCCTTATTCTCTTCAAACATTCTAAACAATATTGCAAGTCACTGAGCCAAATTTAATTTAATTTAATTTTCTCACGTAGATCTAAAATACTATTCCGAGTCTTGAAGAGAAACAGAGATGAAGCAGATGCAAGTTATGCCATTCACCCAAAGCAATAATTGCAACTTGACAAAATAATAAGGAGAGCATATATTTTATGCTATACCTGTATTCCTGAAACAGTAAAATATGGTATTTCAAATTTCACACGTATGGGAGCCTTTCTCTCAGGAGTTGCTTCTTCTGCTGTTATACTGGGAAGAGTGAACTCAGCCCTCAACATGTATTCCTAGATAATTTGTATAGCAAACAGGATCAATAAATGGCTGAATTGCATGAATGATCGTAAAGAAGTTTCTTTGAAATCTAAGGGTAACAACAGCAAACAGACGAACAATTAAACAATAAAGGGTCAGCTGATACCTTGCCACCAGGAAAAGATCTAATTTTCCAGATTAATGCTTCATCTTCAGGCACATATGATGCAGATCCCATTGATGTCCGAACATCTGGATTGGAAGCATCGGATGACACTGGTAACTCAATCTCAACATTTGTTGCAGTACTGTACAATTCAATCATTTTTCCATTAGTAAAGAGAATTTTGAACACCAACCTGTTCAAAATTTGGAGCAATAAAAGTTGACCAGAAAAACAAATGCAATATGATAAAATCATACCTACGCTCCTTGAACTGACTCCTAGCTTTTACCAGGATCTCAACACGACTTCTAGAATGCCTCTCAACCTGAGCTTCAACCCAAATCAAAGGCTTTACCTGGACAAATAAAGAAAATTATCAAATCCCATTCAGATAGTAATCCAAAAAGTATTAAGTGTTAAAAAGGAAAAATAAAGAAAGAATTATGCACCAAAAGGTGAACCTGGGTATTGAGTCTGTATGTCATGAGATCAAAAGATCCATCAGGTGGTATGAACGAAATTGTCCGATCATTTTCAAATCGGGCCAAACGTACACACCTGCATCAAACGGGGTATTTAGTGAATATAGTAATTTGCAAATCAAGTTCATGAACCCAATCCTCACAACAAGCGATGAACAACACCAGATTCCAAGTAGATCAGAGTGTCAGGTTACATACTGATGAAATTTGATGTCATCCAAATCAATAGCCTTTCCCTTCGTTGATCGACCTTGAGCCTCCAACAATATTCTATCATTGAGGCCAAGCTTACACTCAGGCATACCACTGAAAATCATAAATCAGTGACGTTTGTCTTCAGCTACAGCTGACTGACAGAAATAACTAGCACACCCAAGAAAAGAAAGAAATTTTGGACATGGAAGCACACTTCTTGAAATTTGTACAGGTTGGACTAGGCCCCCACACCATTGTATAAAGAAAGAATGCGGCAATAAACAAATCAGATCACACAAAAATCCAACATAAACACATGAAATCTGCCTAAGCATCCAATTACAAGACTAATTTTCATGAGAAATAGCTCCAAAAGAATGAAGCAGTAAGAAAACAAGTTGGAGTAATCAATATGGAAGGAATCCATTACAGCAACTGTGATCACCCCACTTCAATCTACGTCATTAGTTTCATGATAAGAAAGAGTTGAGACTGTGTTTGATGACAATCTTTACATGGTGGTGAACATTGACCCAAACATCGAACAGCAAAATTTATCTTCCATCATGGTATTCCCTTTGAAGCTCAGAATTTGATAACACGTGGATTTTGCTACTCTCAACAAATTTACATCCTCTAAACTTGATCGGTACTACATTATTTTATTCACTCATAAAGAATGCAAATCCTCAGGCACAAATTTTTCTGACAAAATTATGAGCTACACTGGAACAATGAATAACTGCCAGCCAGTATCCTTGACAAATCTAATTAGCTCTTATTTTCATTGGTCAACACACCTCAAATAAGTTCTCATCTTCAGTGCTCCAACGACATCCGATCTAATGATTTGTCCATTGCTGTTGACAAGTATATTAACATGCTCCACAACATCTAAGAAAACCTGAAGAAACAAGAAGAGACCCCCCATCATTCAGTGGCTCAAGGCATCTATTAAGAAACTGAAGAGATTAAGAAGAAGTCACCCACTTCATTCTTTTTGTAATGTATCCCCTCACTGCGCCAAGACACTGCATTTGTGACAGCCATAGGAGGCCTTTGAGTAACTTCCATCCTATACGCATCGGTCTTTATGAATTCACTTAAGATATTAGCTTCAGTATATTGAGGATAACCAAAGTCCATCATTTCATCAAGCAACTCATACTGCCAAATGCAGAAGGAACCAGTATTACAATCTAAATATGTTATGAAGTCTTGTGGTTTGACACATTTCATATACGAAAATGAATACTGAAACATCAACATACCACAACAACAAAGTTATCTCTAAGCGATTCCTCTTCTAACTCTTCAAAGTAATGCTTAAAGACCTGAGAGAAAGAAACACATGAGAATTGCGCACTTGCATAATTCATATTCAAACACTTTCTGAGAAGTGAAACCATTAAGGACATGAACACCACAATTACCAATCAGGCTTACATCAACTACGCGGTGTAGAAAGAAAAGGAGGCTGGCAGCATTGCAATTCTGCCTCGACGCTGTCATAAGATAAACATTGGAGTGCTGTATAAACAAGTATGTGACTCCATTATCGTATACAACCGGATCCTGCGACTGCGCATCTCCCTAATAACAACACATCAAGCACGACAAAAAGAGCAATAAGAACGCCGTATTCAGGTTGTACGAATCAACAGAGAAATTAAAACAACAGATCCAAGGTGAATCAAGCTAAAATTGCACTAGCTTGGCTCAATTAATTTAGCAAAGGAAATCTGGAAAGTATTGAAAAATTAAAAAGAGATGAATGAAAATAACGTCTTTTTCGATGAGCTTGGCGAAGAAGCGCTCGGCTTGCTTTGCAGAGACGTCACCACGGTAGTCGCGCCACACCAGAACACGGCCCTTTATGTCTAGAAGAAAGAGTGCGGAGACTGCGCCTGCCATTTTGTCTTCTTCTAGGGCTTCTAAAGATCAATCAGAGATCTGATGGAATGATAAAAGTCGTTAACTGAGAACAACAATTCATACAAAACTGAATCTACGAAATGTAAATTTTGTGGCGCCAATCAGATAACGCATGGTGGTGAAGATAAACGGTCTCTGTCAGACTCCTTAAATCAACCAACGGTAATGGAGATCCATCGATCTTTCAGTATTATTTATTGTTGCTTCTATGCCGTAACATAAGCGCAGCAGCGCGTCTTCCTGCCAATCGCGATTCGCATGATACTACTTACTCAGTTACTCATACAGTCTTTTCTATCCGGCGCCGTTCTGAAATTCAAGGGGCCACAAGTCCAAACCAATTATCACTGTTCAGTAATCATATAAAAATATGGGTAATACTACCGCTACAAATTTTGTGTACAAAATTATTACTCAAAACAAAATATATACATGCGTATATATTATATTATATTACAATCTATTGGAAATTTGTTGAATTTATATGTAAATAAATTTGTTGTAGCTTAATCTGAATATCCATAATGCTCCCAAAATTCGAAAGAAAATATTATTTCGAAATTCATGTGTTCTTTTGTCTTACCGATCTCTTAACTTTATATATATTATTCTTAAAAAAACAAAACCTATATATATATATATATATATATATATATATAATTAATTAATTAATGAGTAATGTGGCAACAAGGTATGTGTATAATTCAAACAACAGCTAATAACTCAAAAATATAGTTACATTACACACTGCTGATAACATTTGAACCTGAAATTCTCAGTGAATAGCAATTGCAACAATATCAGCATATAAAGGTGAAATCAATCACACTGTACGGTCCAAAAAAAAAAAATAATAAGTCTATCTTCCATTGAATAAGCCGCTGAAAACTTGGCTATCCCCTGCAAGTGACGCTTCCCACTCTGCAGAGGTTATCATGATTTGAGACAATATGGCAACAATGTCTCTCATTTCTGGTCTATCAACTGCACCTTCATTCAAGCACCACTCTGCCACTGCTGCCATCTGCAAATTAAATGTTGAATTTTCATCTCTTATTCGTTCCATTCTGCTTTTAACTTTAAACCCTTCGTTAAAGCAATGGGAACAGAGTTTAAACCATGCGTCCTAACCTTGTACACATTCTCCAAAGGATAGCTGCCTCCAAGATTGCCATCTATGATTTCTTCTAACGCACTCTCTGGATCTTCACCTCTGAAGACTTCATTAACCTGAGAAATGAATTGCAAACGTGATGGTGAGATCAAGAACTTGATTCGTTTTTGTTGGTAATGATGAACAAGTTCGACTTACAATTGTTATAAGCGATTTCATTTTGGTTGGCTCACTGTCATCGCGAATAAGTGCGCGTTTGCCCGTTATCAGCTCCGCTAGCACCACCCCGAATGCAAATACATCGGTTTTAGTGGTCACCTGGAGCTCCATCACGGATCTTGTAAAAAGAAATCAAGCATAGCAACTCAATAATGCAGCTTCAGTCAGTTATGAATGCATATCAAAACGGAAACGTTCAACAAAAATATACTCTGGAGGAAGATAGCCTGGTGTTCCTACTAATCGCGTTGCTAACATTTCTTCTTCCTTGGTTCGTTCCTCAAGCGTCGCCAACCCAAAATCCGCAACCTAAGATGTCGTTGAACAATTTTACTAAAGAGTGATATTATTTCCCGGCGCTAGGCAGCGCTAAAAAGTAGCAAAAATGGTTCAGGTTTTGGTACCTTAGCACGTAGTCCGTCATCAAGTAGAATGTTGCTCGTCTTGATGTCACGATGGACGTAGCGAGCTTTCGTGTGATCATGAATGTACTCAATTCCCTTCGCAGCGTCGAGGGCAATCTGAGTTCTTGCTGTCCAAGTTAGAGGTTGGTGGCCTTTCAGCAGCGGATCATGAAGATGATCGCTAAGTGATCCATTTCGAACATACTCATAAACTAAGTAGAGATGGTCATCTCCACTAGCATACCCAAATAACTCCACCTAATTTACATTAAATTAGCTGCCTAGTAACAAATAAGCCCAAAAGTTACAAACATGCCTTTACTTAATGACTTACCACATTTATGTGATGAATCTTGCACAAGGCCTTGAGCTCCGCAAAGAACTCTTTGGACTTGTTAGATCTCATCTTCTTTATTGCAGCCTCCTGAACGAATGTCGACGAGACATGTTAATTGAGATATGGCTAAGCATTACTAGAAATAAGCAAAAATTAGCGAAGTGAAGCCATACTCTATCTCCCAACAGTCCAAAGTACACGCTTCCAAATCCTCCCCGTCCAATATTCCTAGATTCATCAAAGTTATTTGTAGCCTCTTCAATCTCCTCAAGACTAAAAATTATTGCCCTCTCTGACTCAAAAACTGTCACATCTGTATGGTGTAAATTCCACTATATAAATGAGTTAATCTCCTCCATCTTTTTTCTTTTCGGAGTCAAATAAATTCTTGCAAAAAATACAGCATTCTAAAGAGTTTACACCTAGCTGACCTTCTATATTTTCTTTGTACTGGCTCTGTGAGGAAAATGCTCTATTGGTAGTGCTCATTGCTTTGGATACGTGTTTTGCATCTTCAGTGAACTTTTCTTTGAATCTCTTTCTTCTGAGGAGAATAATTGTTAAGGTAATCACTGAAAGTAATGCCACAGCTGATAATACAGCAATGACTATGATCCACTTATGTCTCTTTCCTGATAATGAACGGCGAAACCAAGGCAAAGCATTGTTAAATTCTGCAGGAGGTTATTATCAGTTAAAGTGCATGCATATCTTGTTCGCTAACTTGAACAGAGGAAACTTAGGATATACTAAATGAATATTTGGTACCGTATAGAATGTGAGATAATGTATGTAACTAGGTGAAATGGATATATGGTGGAAGAAAATGCTATGAAATTAATGGGATCTCTTAATATTGACAAAGCAATGAAATGCAAACAATATTTAAAGCAACCAACAAGGAAGATACTAATATGTTCGAAAAAGAAATCAAAATCATGAAGTTTCGAGCAATTATCTTAGTTCACCAGATTTCTTCGCAGTTGGAAGTCCATTTAGCTCCATCGGCACAAATAACACCCAACAAACATCTATGTAACTTGGGTTCTCAGCCACCATCTTGTTCATGCTCTCAATGCCACTGATTTCAGCAGAAAGTAGAGTGGCAATGCTTGACAGTATGTCTTGTTGCTGAACTGTGTATGTTACCACAACTTGAGTGTCGGTTCCCACGCATCCACATAGAAGGTGTATTGGAACTGTATCTCCAGCAATGAAATAGTTTTCTTCTCCTCCAACTTTCCAGGCTTGGCCGCTATAAATCGTAGCTGAAACATTCACAAATGTGTCTTTTGGCTGAACTTCATAGGATGTATCATAGAAATAACCTCTGGTGCCGTTGACATCCTTGCAAGAACAAGGTACTGTTAGCAGGTAGTCTTTTTGATTGCCACGGAAAATTGGTTTGATTTGCGATGGGTTTACAGAGTAGAAAGAAGCAATTTGTTCTACTGGGAGCCCTTGGTTGATGTGATACAATAAGGCATTACATGTATTGATGAGTTCATTGCAAGGAAAAGAGTCCATAACGCTTGGTTGGATGGGAATTCCAGAGCCCAAAGCTATGGCCAGTGAAGAGAAGAAGAGAAGGCAGGGAAGGAGATAAAGTGAAGCCATTGTTGTAACCAAGGGCATTTTCCATATGATGAGGAGGAAAATGAGGAATGAAATGGAGCATTTCAAATTGATTGTTATGCTGTCTCTGTCGTTACATTTTTAGGAGAATTTTAAGACAGTGCATGTTATAAATTAAATCATTGATTATTATTATATTGTTCATGGGTAACTCCATCTTCTAATCATAGGTTCTAGCACAAGTGTCCATTCTTTATTCCATAACCATCCATATGATTTTGTAATTAACGGAGTTTCTTGGCAAGCTAGTTGTGATCCAGTGTCGTTTGTTCTGGATGGGTTCTGTCGATGCTTACAATACCTTACCGCAAGAGGGCGTATCTTCACCGGTATCAGAAAACAGGAATGCCGGATGCATGTCATAAGCATATCATATCAAACTGTAGTCAAATTTAAATAAAATAACATAAACAAAGTTTGTAAATGCGCTGCGCTGTGTAACTTTCATTTCGTCATACTGGCTGCACTGATATAAAGGGGTGTGTGAGCTGTCCACGTGGCTTAACTACGAGCCCATTGGGCATAACACAGAGTTTTTCCATGCAAGGGAGTACCTTATTATTGTTTCGCACAAGGAGGAGAATTAGAGCTTGAAGGCCTTGTTTTCCTCGCCTAATACGACTTCAACTACGTTTCTTCAATGGTTATATCTGACAGAGGAGACCTATCTTAAAACTTGCTGAATGTTTGACCATCTTTTCCAAGCACATATAACTAGAAAAAGTTGGCTCACGAATCTGTTTCCGGAGCTGTATTTCGATCTTTTCATGATTGATGTAAAGGGTACATTTAGAAAGTGCATTTGAGTTGGAAGGCCTTGTATTCCTCCCCTAACACTGCTTCAACAAGTGATCATCCCTTGGAAGCGGGAAAATGTTTATGTGGAGGAACCGTCCCATCTTAACATTAGCTGTATTTTGAATCTAAAAATTATTCAGTTCAGGATTTTAGATCAGATAAGCGCTCATGTTTGATCATTTCTTTAGCACACATTACATGAATTATCTGACTGGCAAAGCTGGAAGCTGTATTTTGATGTTTTCATATTTTAACTGAGTACGTTTAGAAATGAGGTCTGTGACTTTCAATCGCAGCTACTGGATAAGAACTATCAGGTGTTTTGGGTAACCGGCTGCTTTAACACTTCAATCTTTAGCTGCCGCACTTTCATAATTAAGTGGAAGCTTGATGATTAAGAACATACCCTTTGTGAGGGGCATACCT
This sequence comes from Murraya paniculata, assembly GCA_030449075.1. Lineage (NCBI taxonomy): Eukaryota > Viridiplantae > Streptophyta > Magnoliopsida > Sapindales > Rutaceae > Murraya > Murraya paniculata. The sequence goes on from JAEVFN010000022.1 coordinate 3,165,972, forward strand.
TGGTATTATTCTTTGGTTTGAGCTCCGTTGCAGTACATGCAGTGGGGTTTGAACTTTGATGCTGTAAATGAGCTTAAGAGTCAAAACCAAGTTTTGAGTTTCGACATAATCATGGTTCTATGTTACATTAAGTCAACAGAACTAGCAGGACTCAGAAGGTCGGTTATTTCTAATTGATACTGATGTGCATGGTATTACATTTTTTTTAAGTGAAAGAATCTCGATTCTGTTGGACTTGTTTAAAAACTCAGACAGCAGAAAAGCCATGTGGCATCAGTTCAAAGGCTTAATGGAAATCCGCAATTTACATGGGAGCAGCTACGAAAATCCGCGTTTCAGGAATCAACCGTATTTCAGAGTACCAATCTTTTGATAAGTGCAAGTGTTTTGAGAATAATTTCTCTTCTCTCATATTTATTGACCATAGAGAAGGAATTGATCATGTCTATGTAAAGACAAACTACAGCAAGATGATATACATATATGTCAATACGAGCTGAATATCACTAAAACAATATTATGAGCGTAAAAGCATGATGAATGGGAAGAATGGTGCATCAATTCTAAATTGTTAACATCTATATTCATTCACACAGATATTCTAGAGAAGTTGTAGTAAAAGACCAGAGATTTTGCAGCTGAAAAAGACTATAGACATAGCCCCAAGTAAGAGAGTGCAACTACGCCTTTCATCTATATTACCTAGTTCAATTAGATTCCTCTATCTCAAAATTTTCACCTAAAATTGATCAAAATGAAAAAACATACTTACTTTATCATGGCTGCATAACAAAAAGTTGTGAAGTGATTTAGATGAAGTGTGAACCCATGGACATTACAGTGATAAATCACCTCCCAATTCATCGATAACTTTCTCCACCTTAATCATCATATCTGGTTATGACAACAAAACAGTGACAGACAAATTAGCATCCAAAATACTAGCAGCTTTCAAAATTTAATTTTATATTTATGTAAACATCCATGTCCACTTAGGTCATTCAAAAGAGCATGCATCGGTTAGATATTGGAAACGAGAATTAGCTTTCAGAGCTGGCAAGCTTATATGGAAAGAATGTATACTCGTACTTCAATCAAACTCCCTTAGGCATTCAAGGAAAAATGATAAAAACAGATGCACCTCAGGCCTTTCAACAGAAGGTAGTTGCCTTGAACTTAACTTACCTTGGAAAGATGAATCTTCCATATACCTCTGCAAAGAGATAAATATATCAGACAGCAGTAGCATTTTAGAGCAATTACATCTAGTAAAAGCTATGCAGTTTCAGAGGTGCTCCAAATTACTCGACATAATGATATTCCACATCACCAGTGTATTATTATGGGGACCAAATAACAGGAAAAAATAATAAACCCAAAATATGAAAGGATACCACAATTAAAGATTTGAGATCAACTTCGTCGGAAACAGGTGGTTGAGCCGCAGCTGCATCATTTTTCATGGAAAAATGTTAGCAGATGGGTTCACAGGAGATATTTTTATCTATAACTGAAACAGGAAACCAACCGTCCTTGACCCCGGAGCAGCAATTAGCGATTAATGATGTGAAGCTGGGAGGCAAGGTTGGATAAAGGCCTTCATAGACATGATTAACATTGGTTTCTTGGTTGCAAGAGGGTTGATCAACTTCATAGTTCAAGCTCGGTGGCATTTCAGGAGTGTAAGTGTCAACAGAGGCCATGATGCCCAATTCCTCCTCACGAGCTCTGCAAATACCAATCCCTCAAGTCAGTATCCCTTTGATATTTTACTAAACATGTAATGCCTAATGATTCTTGATAATATAAATCTTATGAAAATAAATTAAATAAATTATGATTTCCATATCTCAATTTCTACCTAGAAGGGAGCATACTAGAAGACATGAATTCCGATCGAGATGAAATTTCAGATTGGAAATCACTGTATAGAGGTTCTGGTTCCTCTTTGTTCTTCAATGTCTCCTAGGAAAGAAGCAGAACATAGCATCATCAGAGCGAGGACAAGAGAGGAATACCAAAACACTGGTGTGGGCATGATGTGCTCTTGACTTCTTTTAACAATGATCTGTTCTATTGAACTAACAGACATCATAGTTCTTGTAGTTGTGATTATACCTGCAAAACATTGACAAATGACTCTGCTTCGTAATTTGTTGAAAATCGCAAGGCAAACTTCTGGATCTGCAAACAGGAGAATCATGTTCATTGTGAATGCCGCCATAAGGAAATAATAAATTGGCAAGTTTTTGATCTTCTTTAGGGGCTTAAGTAAAACTACTTAGATTTAGCAGTAATGCCAGAGGAAAGAGAACTCAATGCACTGAAAACAATAGTGCGTATTTACAGTATCATCAAAACAATTTAGCTCAGAGATACCATGAGATAGACTAATCTTGAGAGAGTTCCCATTTTCCGGTCACTTTCAAACAAAACACAAAATATAAGCAGTCATTGCAGCAAAAAATATTTAGTGGTAAGTATGTATAAATAGCACTCTGTCATATTCTATATCATTGTTAGCTGATCTATTTTCTAATCATGTCCAGTGTTTAAAAATGGTTAAAAACATGGAAGATATCATCCTGGAATACAGGAGTCAAAGAGAAGGGCCAATAGACCACTAGTTAGTAGTTACTGAAGTCTTAAGATCCCCAAGAATAGTAGGCACATTCAAAGAGGAAAGATATGTATTTCATCTTGTATAAAAGAACAATGTTCTTCTATGTTGAAGTGCTCACAATTTCACCAAGCCAATTTACTCAAATTGTTTATGAGAAAACATATACAACTCAAAATTTTCAAAGACAAATAATTATGGTTCCTGCAACACAAGGGATGTAGGGGATAAACTTTTAACTAATGAAATCCATGCCAAACACAATGGGATGTTTCACATGTTCTCATATCCAAGCAATATGGAAATGTATGTTTATCAATTGATATTCATAATTTATAAATCAAAACGTAGGAGTTGTAAAAGGTATTAGCAGCTTGCCTCGCCTAAGGAGTCTAGGTAGCTGACAAATAAAGTTCTGCAACCCCTGGCAGGATATCCAGAGACGCATGACACCTGAGGCCAAGAGAATTGCAACTTGGAAATGCAGTGCTCTTCCTGCAGCATATTTGATCTTGATCAAATACTCAACATTCCAATAAACCTGGTCCCATTATTTCAGAAACCATTCCTGATAATTTTTCCCCCCCTTAAACTTCAAACTTCATCCTAATAAAAACTAAACAGCTTACATCAATTAGGGGACACAATCAAATAGTATCCTTATAATCAGAATCAAATTGTACAAAAAAGAACACATAACAGCAAGTCATATTATATGCAGTGAAGCTCAGATAGCTCAAAATTATAAAATAGGGGAAAAGTGAAGTACAAAATTTCCGAGATGCAACTACATCAAAAATAAATTAACATGAACAGAAAGATATCAGTCACCGGACCTTGTGATTTAAGTCATAAATTAGATCTAACCTATTTTGACGACAAATAAATAAAATAAAATAAAATAACAAGGAGCGGTTATAGCAATCCAGAAACAGTGACTCACGAGTATCTTCTCGCGGAAATAGACGGAGAGGATAGTGTCGGAGGTGGAGCTACCATAGATGATGTGGAGAGAAGCGTCGGGAGAAGAAGTGGAGATCCAGGTGCCGCGTTTCCGGCGGATTTGGAGAGGAACGAGTGAGGGACACGTGGATGATAGAGAGGGGTTGGGGGAGGCGAAGTAACGAGAGTAGTGGATCTGGTGCCACTGGTCTCTAGTTACTGTGGCGGTCACAGGGTGTGGCTGCTCGTTTCGTATCGTCATTGCCAGAGTTCCCGCCATTTTTTTTGAACTTTTTATTAGAACAATTTTAAATTCCTGTAGAAAGAACAATTTTAATTTTTAAATTCGAGAGTAGAGAATACAGACAGATGGAGAAGAGGAAATGTTTTGCTCTACGAGGGCAACAACGCTGCTCTCTCCTCAACGCTAGCAGAAAATGATACATCTTTCGCTTATATAGCGTGCATACTAATTTTCAGATATTTATGTTATGTGAATATCTATTTCTTCTAATTTTTATTTTATTACATAATTTTTTAATTATTTATCAATTAGGAAAGCATAACAATATAGTAAGAAAAAAAAAAGAAAGTAAATAAGAGACACAATACGTAGAGAGTAATTTTATTTAATTTCAAGTCTATAAAATAAGAAGTAAAGGTATCCTTTTATATTAAGACAACTATAAAGTCATAAACAATACATCGTAATTATAAAAAAATAATGATATTTAAATCAGGGAGATAATGAGAGTTATAAGAAGGTTAAAAGTTAGTTATGGGAAGATTAAAAAATTACTTTGATGAAAATTCACATAATTTATAGTTGTTTCATAACAAGCATGACTTTATTGAGGCATTTTTCTAATAACATAGGCATGACACAAAGGATCGTTCTTAGACTTTCTTAATAATGAGTTTAGATTCAGTGTTAATTTGACTTTTTTTGTTAATTTTTTAAAAATATATAATTGACAGTTATTAAATAAGAATACAAAACTAATTAAATGTCAATACATGTATGGTAAAAAATTATGAAGAATTGAGTATATATTATCTCAGCACCATTCCAAATTCCATAATAATAGACTTCTAAAAATAAATATGTTTCAATTGTTTGGCTGCCATGTGGCAAACAAAAGTTTAAATAGTTCAAGTTTCTATTGATTTACATTTTATTTAAACAATACGTTATTTCATTATAGTATAAATGTAGTGATTGTCGAGTGTTACTTTTAAAGATTTCACATGTCTCACTTTTAAGATAAGCAAACTGAAAATATGTGCAATTATAGATCTAAAATCCAATTTATAATTGGGTTATAAGCCGAATAGGTATTGAACCAAGTGTCGATATCATTTTGATATTGAGCTTTTTAGAAAATCATGATTGTGATTGTATAGATAACTAAATATTAACCGTATAATATTATATATACATATATGATATAAGATTAATAAAAATTAACACAACTAAGATCGAAGTTATTAAAAATTAACACAACTAACATCAATATTGAATTCGAGTTTCATTTAAAATGATTGTAATATAGATATTTTAAGGTAATCTAATACACAATTTTTCAAGTGACACTGTAATATATTAATGGTGTGTTTATTTATGGGATTGAAGAATTGAAATCTAGATTAGGAATGATAGATGATATTTATATGTTAAAATATAAAGGAGAATGAAAATGAACTATGCGGCGCTCACGTGTTTCTTGGATTAAGGAATAGGAACTTAATCCTGGAGGATTGAGAATCAAGCTCTCATTTCTTGAACTCATCATTTTACCTAACTTAAATTTAATAATTTCACTTTTATCTTCAATTAAAATATTATTATATTGTTGTTATTATTCATATTCTTTTCATTTTTGTTAATAATAATGATGATGATTTTAATAATAATAATAATAATCGCATTGATTATAATAAATAATAATAATAATAATAATAATAATAATAATAATAATAATAATAATAAAAATGTCAATAATTAACTACAGATATTTTAGTAACTCAAAATAATAAATTCCTATTATTAAAAAAAAAACACATTAATGAAAATACAACCCGTTTCAATTTTGATTCCCACAATTCAAGTAAAATAACTTATTTTGATTATTATTCCTCATTTCAATTACAATATATTTGAATTACTAATTAGTAAACACATTTAGTAGCTTAAAATCAATACAGTAACTGGCTAAAATGGGCCAAACCGAAGAAAGAGCACGTGGAGGTGCCCCAATAGCCCAATGAATATGAGATAGATGCTTGGGCTAGGCCCAAAAAGGCCAGAGTGGGAATCAGACGGACTGGCACCTTTAGACCCGAATCAAGCGGCTGCTTAAACCGAACGCCGAAAGGCAACTGCTCAAATCGTAAAAAACAAAAGTTAGCATAAAAAAATGTTGCTTTGAAAGGACCAACAGCAACAACCAACCAAATCTAAAATCCAATTTTGTCTCATTTCTGCTGCCAAAATCGAACAAAGAACAATTACTTAGAAGCTGAACAGAGAGAGAGGAAGATGAATACGCTGCTCAACCCAGAACCTTCCTTCTCCTTAATCCCTTCAATTCGAATAACAAAGACTCATTATCTCACACACCGACGACTTCTGGCCTCTCGGCAATTCTCTTCAACAGACGGCAACCGTTTGATTGGTAGAAAAATTCGTCTGGCCGTCAAAGCTGCTCTTGACTCGGCATTGATCGACCAATTGGGGCTTAAAGAATCTGATATCATAAATCCGGCGATTTCTTCTTCGTATCGGAGCTCCAAGTTGCCAAAGCCGAACAAGACATTGCTTGAAGCTCAAGCTAAAGTTTGCACGGGCCCAACACAGACCAGGCCGCTTAGTGAGGATCAGGCTTTTAAGGTTTTGGATACAATTCTGAGATCAGGTTAGCCCTTCCTTCACCTTTTTGAATTTTGGCTAACTTTATGCTCCATGATGCTCATTTATCTTGGCCTTTGATTTTGTTTTGTGAACTAAGATGTCGCAGATCATGCTGCATTAAGAATTAGTAGTTCATATAGGTGTAAGGATATCTTTGTACTCACTTTTATTTGATAGCTAGAATTAGTAGTTCATATAGGTGTAAGGATATCTTTGTGCTCACTTTTATTTGATACCTAGTTTCTTTATTTCAATGCAGTTGTGAATTAAAAGTTGTAGCACCTTACTCCCAAGTTGTACCCTCAGTTTGTTGTAATTTAAGTTGCTTGATATTTTTTCCTGTATTTTAGCTAAGGGGGATATCAAAGATGAAGAGGAAGTTTCCAAAGCACAGCTTGGGGCTTTTTTTGCTGCAATGACAATACGTGCAAATGCCTTTCCAGAAGCAACCCAATGGAGTGAAGGAGAAAGGCGGGCAATGAACACATTCTGGCCACTGCTCATTCGAGCACTCCCACCTGATGTAATCTTTATAGCTGATCCTGAAGGATCAATAATGGGTGTAGGAGGCTCAATTGGGCCTCATTACAGTGGCAATGACACTCGAGAAATGAGATTGGTTGGTGCCCTTAGGGAAGTTTTGGCTGGAGGTCACCTTGGATACGAGGAAGTCCAAGGTATTCTTAGAGATGTTCTTCCGCTGAAAGTAGATAACAAAGCCTCAGGAGTGAGTGAGTCATTGCTTTCAGCATTTTTAATTGGTCAGCGTATGAATAGAGAAACTGATCGCGAATTAAAAGCGTATTGCCTTGCATTTGATGATGAACTTGGTACGTGTTTGATATTCAATATTGATTTTCAGAAAACAACTTGTGTACTTTCTTGTTAGTCTAATTTTTCAACTGGTGATAGGTCCTCCACCAGTTGCTGATGTTAAATCATTGACACATTATGGAGAACCTTATGATGGAAACACACGTTTCTTTAGGAGTACATTGTTTGTTGCTGCGGTTAGATCCTGTTACGGTGAATCCTGCTTGCTTCATGGTGTGGAATGGATGCCTCCTAAGGTAAGCTTCAACACTTTTATCAATGGTGAACACACTAGCTTAGTAACTATTCCTTTTTTCTTTGCAAATCTTGAAAAATATCTGCTTAAGTTTGAAGTTCAGTTATGTGTTCTAGTCTTTAAGGGAAAAGTACATTTTATAATGGTTCTGACATAATAAAAGAGTCTTATGGTTTTGCTGGTTTTGATTAATCCCGTTGTGGAAATAGTCCTTCTCATGTAGATTTCTCTTAGATGCCGAGATGCTGATGTTTTGGAAACTGTGCTTCTTATATTCTTGACTCATAGCATTTTAAGTGCAGATTATTTGAATGGTCTTGTTCTCTCCAGGGAGGTGTTACTGAAGAACAGATGCTAAAATTTATGGGAGCTAGTACAAACTTGTCTGTCCTGCAGGCGAAAGAACTGCTCGAGGTCTTTTTTTGGTTTCATGGATGCTAGTTTGCAATTTCGTCTTTATACTCTCTCTCTCTCTCTCTCTCCCGTGTGTCCTAACTTTCATAACTGTTGTCTCAGGACGAGCAGATTGGTTTTGCCTATGTAAGTCTACGTGAAGCTCGTCCATCTCTGTACGGACATCTCTTTAAATTACTGTGTTACAGCTGAATAATATAATTTGTTTCCGAAACTGATAAAATTGCAAAAATGATTCCTTTCCTTTTGCAGATATTCTTTGATTGGGTTGAGGGAGCACATAAAGAAACGCCCCCCTGTAGCAACAAGTGAAAAGGTTCAGCAATTTGTCAGGGTGAGCCATATAATTTATTGATTAGACTCGTTGTTATGTGTTACCTGTCAAACTTCTAGTCTAGAATCCTTGCTGGTCAGGATGTTCCTGAAGTAATTATTTGTTCCCTTGTTTCCAAGTAGTGAAATACTTTAATCTGAAGCCATTATCAGGTGCAGAACTTCATGATCACATGTGTTTCTTTACACTTTATTTTCTTTTTCTGGATAGTAACTAATATTTCTTATATAGTTTTTGGAGCCTGACTACCCAAAATGTATTGCTTTTTCAACAGGCTCAGGGAAGAGAAGCAATTGTTGCTGGATTCTATCACGAAGGATATGAGGAGCCCCTCTTGATGCTTATGAAAAGAAGAGGTGTTCATTCTGGTTTGGTGGTGAAGGTTGAAACTTTGCCTTTCATTAGTGATTGAACTGAGAGGTTTTCCAATTATTAATTTTGAAACATCTGTCTTCAAGATCATTTTTAAATTGGAAATGCTAGTTATGCCAATAAGATGGTTGGCATTAATCGAAACATATGTTGATGCACCAATTGACTAACATGGAAATAAATGACTTTTATTGTCTGAATTTCTGTTGGTTTAGGGTGAGGAAGGGGCACTCTCGATGACAACAAGATTGCGCTCAGTAAATGCATCAAAAGGACTTCCTGTGAACTACTGTTCAGGGTTCCGTTCACTGAACGTGGAATCTATTTTTGAAGGAGATGGTTTGTACAACTTACCCGCCTATTGAATTGCTTGAAGTTCATGCACTATTTTTCCAGCATCAATACTGTAACCTCAAATTTGGTATTGCAGGGGTGTCACGCCAGAGTTTCAACCTCGAGGTCAATGCCAGTAACTATGGTTTTGAGCCCACCGACACTCCAAGAAGTGATAGATCAGTAAAGTTTCTTTTTATTGTTAGATCTTCAAATGATGGCCATAGCTGCTATATTACCAATTAAAATTGTTCCAACTTTAACTGTTTTTAGAAGATCATGGGGGACCTCTGGTGTACCAACAGTAATATGCTTCGGAAACCTACACCTGCTAACAATGAACTGGAATCTTTTGGCTATGTCTATCTTATTTTAACCTTAGCTCTCTCTATCTCTCACTCTCTCTCTTTTTTTTTTTTTTGGTATGTGTGTGCAAGCGCGTGTGCGATCCAGATTGCTTGTTCCTTGTTCTCTTGGATACCACTCGTTTCAAATGTGATTACATTTCTGCATTTTCAGGTTTCAAAGAATATTGAGTTGGGTTTGGCAGCTCTTCGTGGTGAGAAAGGACCAACATATGATCGAATTGTCTTGAATGCCGGAATGGTGGATCACTTGCTGGGATGTGATGGTGCAGAAGATGTATCAGTGGCAATGGATAGAGCCAGGGAGGCCATTGATAGTGGTAAGGCTCTCAAAAGGCTTCTAAATTACATAAAGATTTCTCACGAGTTAAAGTAAGCGGTGTTCTTATTCCTTCGGGCATCTGATTTTTGTTCTAAGTTTGAGTCGGATGAGTCAGTGAACACCATGAGAGAGAAAGAACAGTGTAGGGGAATAATTACAGGTCTTTCTGGTGGTTCCTCCTTTCAAGAGTTTATACATGTATAAATTGAGCTTAACAGCATTTTCCTTTTCTTATACTTGGTCTCATAATCCAATTTCCCTTCTTCTGTAGTTGTTTACTGATCTGGTTGGTGGATCAATGTAAGTTTTCTCGAGGATGAAAAAAATTTAAGTGCTTTTAAGTACCAATAACATCGGTTTTTATGTTTATTTTATTATTTTCTTTTCGCCTCTTGCTAAGCGTGGATTATTGCAGTTAGTATATGTTCAGGTCTAAATAAACGTTAGTATAATTGGATTGTGGTGCTACTAACCCATTCTATTATCCTCTTCAAGATCCTCTTTCTAAACATGCCCCATTAAATTAATTGCAATATCATATTATTTCTATCAACACCCTATAATATTATACAAATAATCCTAATTCAGTGCTCTCTCCACAAATCCCAGTGAAGATATCCCCCCAATAAATCCTAAATAGTCTTTTGCTACTTAAAACTTCACAATAAAAATACTCTCCCTACGGCTAATCCTCAATCTTACGAAAAGATAATGGTTAACATCTCTTTTACTAATTACTTGGATTGGAAGTAGTCTATTATTCATCTTCTCTTGTGAATAAATCCAATTACGAAAAATATATATTTTGGGAAGGAAAATAATGTTGCCGAGGATGATCTTTATTATCTTTTTCTTTTTCTTCTTGTTGTCAGTTCAGTTTCTTTCATTTGCGTTGTACGTGGGAACACAGAAAGTTATTAAAGGGGAAGCCTTTTCCCAGCGCCGCAACCCCCCCAAAAAAACAAGAGAAAGGAGAATGAATTATTTGCGCATTTTTTAGGTCGGGGGTAAAATCGTAAATCAAAAAAGGGTTTAACAGAAAATTATAGATGTTTTTAATAGGTTGAGGCTATTTAAACTACTAAATTATTTTTTAAATATTTTTTTACAAGTAGGTTGGAGTTACCAGCAACCGTTTATTAAAGCTCCACTTGTGTATTTACAATGTTATCCTTAATTAAAATTACAATAAAAAACGAACAATTACCTTTTAAAACCCCAGTTCTTCTCCTGTTAATCAAAGTAAGGAGTTATCTCAAAGTAATCTAAATATTATTTTCAAGCTATAAGAATGGTTAAAAGAAAGAATTTGAAATCAATACATTTTACTTTCAACTGCAAACAAGAAAATAAATCCATCCCATACATACATCCAAACGATACAAATTAAATCATTTATTAAAATTATAAAAATTATAGTGAAAAAGTTTATATGCGAGTAGATGATACAGTGAAAAAGTTTATCAAAATCACCATTTGCTAATTACTTTCTCTCTCTATCTTACGATTGCATATTCTCTCTTATTCTCATATTCTCCAAACTAAACACTCAATTTCATTATTTTTAAAATTTATTTTTTGATCTTTTTTTAGTATATCATGATCTATATGTCATGCTTTATATAGATAGGAAATTTTTTTTTTTTTATTGGTATTCATTAACATTCGTGTTTGGTAAAAGTTAGTTTGTTAATATTCAATAACTTTCATAACTGATAAAATTTTGCTAATGTTTATTTTTAACTAAACAATGATACCAATTATTTTTAACTAAAAAATATATATGAATGAATTGATAAGAATTTATGAAATTGAGAAGAAAAATAGAAGAAAGAGTTACTTAAGTAATTGTTTTTCAAAAATTATTTAAATAATAAAATTCTTAATTAAAAAAGGTGTAGAAAAGAAATTAGTGAGTCCAAATAGACCCACCCTGAATTAAATTTTATGTTACTTAAATACCCATCAAGCAATTTACCATTAAGGACAAAAAAGGATGCTTTTTCAGAGACGAGTTCATATTAAGTTTAACTAAAACAACTATACTTCCTTTACCCATCTTATTTGAAATCTTAACTTGTTATTTACTATCAACTTAATTTAATTGTATATAAACTAATAGAATCCAATCTAGAATATGTATAGTGGAAAGATCTCAATTAGAAGTATCTTTTTTAATTAGTGGATGCAGGTCATTGTTTTTTTAATCTCACTTGATAAGTGGAGATGTAGACATATTATATATGTACGACGGTAATTTCCTTCTCCATATATGTTGTAACTTTCCAACTCTAATATTTGTTTGATTGTTTCTCTGTCGAAGGATAGTTGTTATAAAATATTTCAATGGAAAAATAAAAAATATAACAACTTGCAGAAAGACTACAAGCAGGATTAAGAAACATCGAGCACGAATACTGAGCATCAATCCCCACTTAATTGTTCCGATTTGACATGAATGTTTATTTACTTTAAAATTGAAAGCTTCATAGACTGCCAGTCAACAAGGATGATGTTAAATAATTTTAGTGGGTATTCCTCGAAAATAACAGAATTATTTAAAAATTACGTGCTATAATGGGATTAGTTTTGGTATAATAAAAGGTGTATAATATAAAATTTTAGCTTTTAAATTTAAGCAAACAGTATGTGTGAGTGATTTACTAGGTTAACATACATATTCTTTTTAACGGCACCACTCATGGGCTGCTACAGTTCCTCACAAACAACGGCCCAGTCCCTTAAAAAGGGCTACGATTTTACAAAATGAATTTGGATCCAATCCACCTTTTGATAAGCATACATTTATTAATTAATTAATTTTTTTGCGAAGGATTTATTACTTAGTAGTAAGTAGTGTTGTTTGGCACCAAATGCAAACCGTGAGTTTAACGAATAAAGATGTTTTCCGCCACGCCATTCCCTTTTCTATCTCTCAAACACATAGGCATCCGGCAAATATGAGAGGAGATTTTATTCAATCGAATCACAACACACATAATAGTTTGATTTTATTCAACCAGACTCAGATCAAAACACCAGTAAATAGTTTTCATGTGATGGTTTGGATATAAACAAAGGCAAAGGAGTATCTAATAATAATATGCCTCTGCCGCTTTCTTTTGTATTTTTTATTCATTGATAAGCTTGCTCCTTCAAAATCAACTCTGAACTCTGAACTTCTCTATATATGATATGACTTGATATCTCAAAAAAAAATTATATCTGTAGCGCAGATGCAATGGAACCCGCAAGACTGAGAACTTCAAATGGTGGTTTGTTCATAACCTCCTTTACAGTCACTGGGCAGGAGTCACTAATCCAGAAGTACGTCAGGCCAGACTCAGGTTTTCCTAAGTAGATAAAGAGAATAGAAACGAAGTGAGGTTACCGATCCACATTGCAGAAACAGTATAATGTCCATCATATTTCTTCAAACGAAAAGAAAAGTAAAAAGAAGGTAAGTAAAAACAATGACAACAGTAGTGTGACTTAAGGTGTAAACGTAACTGAGTCTACGCATGCAATACCTCCAATATCTCGTTTAAATCGTTCCCACGATGCGTTAGGAAAAATCCCATGTGTCACATAAGCGCTTATTTTTGCTGCTCCATGGGCTGCTAGCACTTTCTAGAAAAACATCAGTGTAACAAATGTTAGCAATATTGTTTTGGGTTGTCAATCTTTGCATTAAATCAAGTCATTCATCACATCCTCAAACCATAAAACACAATTGTATCCTATATTCAAGCTTTCGTGATTTTGAAGTTCAGCCACTGTAAAAATCTCAGGACAAAATTGTCCCTATAAATTGAGGGTAACTACAGTTTCACTATTTGGTAAGTAAAATGTTTTCCTTTTAGTGCATTCTCCTCATCTCTACAACAATTTGGAGTTGCCAGTCTATGGTCATTTTCTCTGACCATCCAACAGGAAACCAGTGCAACAAATTGTGTAATCATGAGCCTATCTGTTTCCCATAAAGCAGGTTTCTCCTGTAGAACTACGAACAGTGCACCGTAACTTTTACATCAATGAACTTCTAAAATGTAAAAGCAACTAAAATGGAAACCTTTAATACCCCAAATTTAGGAGCCTATAAGCCTCAATATTCCTTTATTACTCAAATCATGTTACTTCCCTGTGGCAAATTATAATCCAGACCTCAAAACCGTACAAGGACTAATAGAGTAGAAATTGGAAATGTACAGCATAGAACAAAAAGTTATATACCTGACATTCAATTAGAGTGCCACCTGATTGAACCAGATCATCAACAATCACAACGTGGCGTCCTCGAGGGTCTCCCTCCTTAATGCGTACAATCCTTTGGTTACCTTCCCGAACTTTATTACAAACAATCTGCATATCAAGAGTGTGAAAAATCTATGGAGCCACCCCAGAACAGAAATATAACAAGATGCTATGCAGCACTAAGTTGAAAGGACTTGAATATTGTTCTGGGTAAGTACCGTCTTTAGAAATATCTTAACAGAAGCAAATCTATGTTGATCAATAAAGGATAATCTCTTAAAGCAAACTAAGCAAATTTGTTAATGTCATTGCAACTGGAAGGCACAACATCGGAAGTAAAGTTTTTGTATATCATCCTCTTGGATAACCTAGTAAACAAATAAGATGATACCACTATCAGGAATACAATAACGAAAACTCCTCAAATAAGATCACCCTTTATATCCTTGACAAACAAATGAACACAAGATCACATCCATTCAATTCAGCTTTTGTTACAGATAACAGTCCTAATTCCATCCACCTCAGAAGGCTTGCAACCCAAAGCTCTTAACTAGAGGTCACCGAAAACCCTACTGGATGGAAAATTGTGCAGTAACTTATTAAATATCATCCTACCACTTCCTTCTTTTTTTTAAAAAAAAAAAAATCACACTCGCATCATGGTTGGGATTTTGTGATTATATTGGTCTCAGAAACAGGTGAAAATTTCATTGTCTCCAAACCTCATTCCTGCAGTCTGCCATGAAACACAAATCACTTGCTCTCTTTCTACTTTGCTACATCTATATTCCAAAGGAAAATGAGAATTCAAGCTTATATATTATTATTCTAATGGCTTTTTTTGTATACTGGTGCATGATGAACACAATATAAGTGACTTAAAGCAACTTTAATACCATTGGAAAATGCTGCAGCTGCTTATGAAATCGTTTCCACGCACCATCATCAGGAAAAGCAATGGAAATCTGGAAAACTGAAGAAAATCAGAGCAGAGAACTTATTGCAAAAAACCAAAGTTTCTTGAAGTAATTAATCTCATTAAATTAAACTCTCAAGTCACTTAGAAGTCCAACTTCTACTTCAAGTAACAAGAACATAATTACCTGAAAAAAATGACTTTTTGGAGTCAAGAATAGTATGTGAAATATAAAAGACGAGTCCTTAGTCACTTATTATTTAGGAATGGACTCAAATAAATAAATTGTTACAGCTGAAAACTTAGTCAGATCCGAACTCCATGCTTATTTGCAGAACTTCGGTAAAAAGAAAAGCAAACACTGTAAAGTGTAAACTAACTTGATCGCTGATATATAAGTTTGAAATGTGGTTAACACATGGAGGACAAACTACTGATCTGACTCTGTAAAGTTTAAGGGAAAAGCAAGATGATTTGTACTTTGTAGCAACCATATTTCTTATTTACAATTACTATGAAAACTACTCCGCTTGTGTGTATGCTGTAAGAACTGTTGCTGCTGGAGTTTCAAAAACTAAAATCTCCCAACTGAAAAGGAAAAAAACCTTACATTGTCAGAATCAGGGAGCTGTTGGAGCCTATTTAGCAGCAAAGGTATTGCGCTTTCGAAGCATGGTAAAATAGTATCACCAAAGTAGAACCTCTCCTAAGAAACCACAAAAAAAACCGGGTGAGATGGTTAGAAAATGGTCGCAAGCAAAGCCATAAAAGAAAAATATAATTGCTAATTGACTAGCAGAATAAGTCATTTCAAAATAACAAACCTGCAATGCATGTATATCAAATGTCACTAAGCTAGTTGGTCCTCCTCTAGAAGTTGGTATATTTGACAGGATCCTAGCAAGAGTAAAAGCTGTCGCAACATCTCCCTCATCCTCCATGCGTTCAGAAGTGCCAGTGGGAAAGAAAGGAAGGACAAGTGTGAATGAAGAGATGAACAGTTTCGGCAACGCATAGATGACAGATAGCTGCTCAAAAATTTTGCCTGGAGAACTAAACGAGGCCAGAAAAGCTACATGCTGTCCACGAATGCCATGAGCATTCGGTATAAATAAGTTGGGAAATCCATCTTCGAATTTCCTAAAGTATCAAATTGCAAAAATATGTTAAAAGGCAATAACTAGAACTTGAATCATTTGCTTCACTCAAATTTAGACAAGCAAGAATGGCGACTTAAATAATACCTACTTGAAACCTGTCCATGGCAAAATATACCACAAGCTAAGTGAATAGTGATTGAATCATTTCACATATAATACTTGGTGAAAAATCATCACTAAATTGACGCCGCCTTTTAGATGCGGGACCCACAGGGGCCCAAAAAAGCTCCAACTTGGAACTGATTTACAGAGGGAAAAACATATACCACTGAGCCGGATTTTTTTTCCTTTTTTTACTTTTCCATTTTTGTTGGTCATTTTCGTCAGATAAAAAAAAAAAAAGGGACTTTTGGCTAACATTAAAACCATCTGCATATTTTGCTATTCCTCGTACATCTAACAAAACTAAAGGAGAAAAACATTAAGAAAAAATAAAAGGGAGGCGAAATGATAAAATTACCTCCAGTTGATGCTACGGAGCTCAATTGCATCAGACTGAGCAGCCACTCTCTCAGCAAGCGAATGAGTTTCGGGGCAGTGAAAAAGGCAGACCTTTTTCATAATCCTGGAAGCCGATTCCGACGCAGACGTGGCGGCAGTGGACGTAGAATTTTGAATCAAGTGAATAGGCTCCGAACCGGACTTGAACTCAATGCTCCATTTCTGAGGTTGATTTTCGAAGCTCTTGATTTGTCCACACTGAATAGATTGGCGTTTTTTGGTGTATAAGAGCTTTGAACCGCAATTGCTGGTGAATTTGAGAAAGAGTGGAGATTGAGGTTTTTGGGAAATGAACGCTGCAGGGGTCTCCATTCGTCGCCGTTTTTGTGTAGCTTTCGTGTCGCGCTTGGAGACAGAGTCGGATTGTCATCTCCCCATTACGATTTTGTAGCCTTTTTCCGTTTTTAAATTGCCACGTTTCTTCGTTGTTGTGCTAGTTGCTGCGTGCCGCCTGCCTGCTCTGACCATGTGCCATGAGGCACAGCTGCCGTCAACTATGTCGTCTACGTTTGGTAGAGCTTTATAAACAATATTTATTTGAGTCAAATATTTCAGTTTTTTTTTTTAAGACAGCGTTTGTTTTGTTCTCAATTTATTTAAAATTATAAAATTATTTTAATAAATAAGTTTTTAAAAATTTGTTATAAAATGAAGGAAATAAGAATATATAATATATAATTGATATTTTAGATAATTAAAATTTTTTTAAAAGTTTTCTAATATCTACTTCCACTTGTAGGGATAAAATAATTTATTTAATTTTAAAAAAATTTACTTAAAAGGGATAGACATTTGGTTTGATAAAAGTTGAACCGAATTTATTCAATTCAATTCAGTTTGGTTTTGTGGTAAAAGACCGAATGGTTCATAAATTCAAGAACCGATTGGTTCTCATAATTGATCGGTTCACTATTCAAAATTATTTATTATAAAGTTAGTTTACATTAATTTTTTTTTTATAAATTATGAATTGCAGTGATTACAATCGAATTGAATTAAAAAATGTTCAAATTTAGGCAAAAGGTCCAAAACTTTAGCAAATATAAAAGAAAATTATTAAAATTCTTAAACTAAATAATATTAAATTAAAAAGAATCGAACCAAATTATCTTAGTTCGGTTCGTATTCGGTTCATAAATACATGAACCAAACGGTTTTAGTGCGATTTAGGATGAAAACCGAGCTGAACTGATTATTGCCCTCTCCTATTTAAATTAAAACCCAAATAACAACAAAAATACTTACAAAAACTAATAAAACAAGCACTTGGGTGGGTATTAAATAATTTATACTAAACATGTACTTTTGTATTGTTATCATGTTCCATTGATACACTTGCATTATATGATACGCAAGTATCAACTTGAGAAGAAAATACTCAACTTGAGTATCAATATTATATGTCATTTATTTATTAAATAAAAAATAAAAAATTATTTATTATTTTATCTATTATTTAATAAATAAATATGATATTAATTGAGACTCAAATTAAGACTGAAATATGAAATTCTTACTCTTTATAATGTCCTCTTATTTTCGCACACCCCACTGTGGGTTTTGGCCCAAGTTTTTTTTTATCTGATCCATGCCACTTCAAGCCCAAGCCAGGTCCGTCAATCAGTTTATTAGTCCAATGGACACTTTTTGGAGTTTGGGAGACTTGTGGGCAAATTGATATAAGTTTGAGCGCTGATATTTAAATCCTATTATTTTATCTCAATGAATTTCATTAATTACTTTGGTTATAATTCTAATTTTTATCTATGTACAAAATTATTAAAAAATATGAATAGTTTTTATCCTCTAGACTCTGTCACTTTGTGAACTGATGATATCTTTTGTAAATTTCATGTGAGAAAACAACTAAACCATCTTAAAAGAAAAAAAAATCACAATTTAAAAAGAATTAGATCAAATCTCTTCATTGGCAACAAACAACCTCGATTCATATCCAAAAACGGAAAAAGTGAGCAAGTTTAGAAAACTCCATCGGCCACTTGGATTGTTGAAATGTTGAAATTGTTCTTTGGATGGCTTTTCCATGCTTTTAATAAGAGAAAATAAGAGAAAAAAAAATTGTAGAGATTGAGTAGTTAGCAACATACAAAATGTTAAAATTACTAACAAATGAGCACTTTTCGAGCAAGGGATTCTTGTTTTCTTGGATTGCTAAAACAACTAACATGAAAATAAGATTTTTTTTCACTAAACTTGTTCGGTCTTGTGCTGAGAGCCTGACGGCCTGGAAATTAGACGTGTGCCTGATATGAGATTACAGCATGATTGATCAATTCTTAGACCTTTGCCAATCATAATTTGTGCCCAGAACCCCTTTTGCCTTTTTAATCATTCTTATTCATCTTAAGTACCGAAGTGTTAACGTTGGAGCATTTATCCCAAGATACAAGCCGCCTAGCTTTCTAATTTAATCTAATTTCTTTTTCTTTTTTTTACGTTGTTTTACTTCAGGTTACTCACGAACCCAATTGGAATCAGAAATTGGATCTCAACACTATAAAAATAAATGAAATGAACATGTAAATTATCATTGCTCAAGCCACGACCACAACAGAGAGAATTGTACAAACAAATTAATATCAACCACTACACATTTTGAGAGCGACTAATGCATGAGATTAATGTTTTGTATCCAAGCAAAAAAAACTTGACCCCAAAAGCCTCAATATCTGCCAATAATTCACAGTTGAAGCTACACCACACTTCTCGCATGAACTTTATCCTTTTGTATGAAAATTCTAATATCAGTAAGCGCAATGATCCCATCTCCTTTTTTTTTTTCCTTTTTTTCAGTGGTTCTGGTGATGCCATTGCATATTTGTTTTGTTGTCTCATATGATGTCCTTTTGTTTTTATTCTATATTTTCTCTGACAAAAAAGCCTTTAAATACAGAGCTGACGCACACAACACAAGCCTTAGCAGTTGCGCGCATTTCTCCCTGCACGTTAGTGTAATTGTAAACATACAATTGGCTTGAGCCGAAGCTAGCCCACGAGCACTCTTCTCAGTTGAGATCCCAGGTAGCCGACTGCTTTTAACTGTGGATGATTTGTCCTAGTTACAAATTTCGGCTCTTGATTTATGTTAACCAACTGGGCCTCGTTTGACAATTATTCTACTATCAAATGGGTATTTATTTATTTTTGTATATTTCTTGTTGCTGATGATTTCGTAGAAAGAACGATCATTGGTCAATTTTTTACATCGGTCTTTGCCCTTTTGTTTCTTCAAATAGTCACAATTTGTTGTTTGGTTTTATTTTTTTCACGGTAAAAGAAGCGTTCGTCTTAGCTGTGATGCTCAGAGGAAGCTTCTAAGAACCTGTATAATTTCTCCAGTTATATGTTTTTTATTCATCAAACTACTTGCATGTGATTGGTTCTTTTCAGTTGGCGTGTGATTTTACAGTCAGGACTAATAGCAATTGTTCAGTGATTTGGTTTGCTGTGACCTCAGGAATTCACTGCATTGGTTAATAGCAATTAGCAAGTGATAAACTAAATCAATCACTTGAACAATTGTTGTTTATGGAGTTTGCAACTTTGCATATAAACCTAATGATCAGTTTAATTATATTGGATTTTGGGTGGCTTCTAAATACGTCCCTTTAACAAATAATTAAAAGAAATTGTCACATCTTTATATTTTGTTTATAACAACATTTTTTTTTTCATTCCTAGAATGTTATTGTCATAAAGCATTTTGTCTTGGCTTGCGATGGTTCCATTGTTTCTCTTTTTCTCAAATTTTCTGGTTCACATCTGCACTCATAATTTATTATTTTGACCGCCTTTGTATTCTGTGATACTTGTGAGAAGGTGTTTAGTACATCATGGCACCAAAGGCATTGGACTATGAGTCTATGAATGAAAACGTGAAGAAGGTTCAATATGCTGTTAGAGGAGAGTTGTATCTTCGAGCTTCTGAGCTTCAGAAGGAAGGGAAGAAGGTATAGACTAGCTCTGTTCGGGTTCTTTTACCATTATGGTTCTCTGCAGCTGGTGCCTAAGTTTCACGAGTTTGTTGGCTCTGCTTTACAGAAGCTTTTCTGAATTTGCTTTTGAGTTTCTGATGCTGAATAAGGTCTTGTGGTGCATCTATCACAGCCTAATAAAATAGTTTGCAATGGATTTATAGGAACATTGGACAGTTTCTCGATTATTGTTTTCTTTGTTCTTGGAAATAGCTGAGGATTTCCTTTTTCATAATTGTTTGCCATATATGGACTGATTTTTCTCTCGTTGTCCAATTCGTTCAGATTCTAATAGACATACCTTCATGTTTGTTGGTGGGGCACATTTGGGTTGAAATTTAAATTTATTATTAGAGCATTTATCAAGGAGTTTGTGGAACGATATGACACTCTAGAGTATCCGGATAATGTTTCGTCCTGTCAAGTACTGATAACTTGATTGTATTGTAGGATGAAAGTGTGGTAGTATTACATGTTTTAATTATGTGTATTGAATTCTTTGTGTGCCTTTGATTTGAATAGAGTATTTATCAGCAGTATTACAATTACTATTTAATAGGCATTATCACAGTGATAATTTTTACACAGATGTAAAAGTCCGATACTATTGTATTGTTATATTACTAGTAGTGTTCATTAATCTATACAAAGTGATGGTTAAGGTTAAACTCCTACTTTTGATTGTTAAAAGTAATTTGATTGTTTTTATATCACAAGTCATTCTCCTGCAAATATGCTCCAATTAATCTCACCGCTTTAATTTCATGTCCACAGATTATTTTTACAAATGTTGGCAACCCTCATGCTCTAGGACAGAGGCCATTGACCTTCCCTCGGCAGGTAGGATAGCAATAATTTTATTTTCAGGGTTAACTTTCTATTAAATTGAACATTTTGAATTGCTCATGCTGCCACTATTTAACCAAGGTAAAGTTCAATTGCAGGTGGTTGCTCTTTGCCAGGCTCCATTTTTGCTAGATGATCCTAATGTAGGACTTATCTTCCCTGCAGATGCAATTGCAAGAGCTAAGCATTATCTTTCCCTGACTTCAGGGGGTCTAGGTATCTTCTTGGAACCACCTTTCATTTTTAGAAAGGTTTATCCTATTTTAGAAAAGGGTTGAACTAACCATTAGGGATTGCAGGAAATCTAATTCCATTTATAGATTTACGCTTTCCTTTATTCCTCAATTTTTCAGCGAGTTCCTTGTTTCCTTTCTAAATTTTGATTCTTGAAGAGTTGAGAAAGTAATGAAAATGATGCTACGTGCCAAATATGGCAGTGCAGAGTGCCATTTTAGTTTAGAAGCTGCATTTGCCATTACCCATAATCTCTCTCTTTTTTCCCACTTGTTTTCTACAATGCTTATATATCTATTTGCATATTATTTGTCTAGGTGCTTACAGTGACTCCAGAGGTATCCCAGGTGTAAGGAAGGAAGTAGCAGAGTTCATTGAAAGGCGTGATGGTTATCCAAGGTGATAATGCTTGATATCACTCTTCATTTTTATGTTTTTTGGTTGACTATAGCATCGCTGGTGACCAAGTTGTGAACTGAAGGGCTATATGATTCTTTGTTGCAGTGACCCAGAACTCATATTTCTCACTGATGGTGCCAGCAAAGGAGTTATGCAGATTTTAAATTGTGTCATCCGTGGTGAAGGGGATGGGGTAATACATGTTTCTACAATAACTGAAAGCATGTTGTCCTCTTCAATCGATTATGCGTTTCTTCTTTTCTGCTTGTGTGCCTGAATTTGTTAGATTAGTATTATTGGTTAAGTGAGGATACATATCCTTAATTTCATTTCCAGATATGTTAATTAAAAGTTCTTAATTGCCAGGTTTTGGTTCCAGTTCCACAGTACCCACTGTACTCAGCTACCATATCTCTTTTAGGTGGTTCTCTTGTTCCATACTACTTGGAAGAGACAGCAAATTGGGGTCTTGATATTAATGACCTTCAGCAGTCAGTTTCACTGGCTCGTTCTAAAGGAATTACAGTAAGTTTGCCTTTCCTCTTGTTTGTTTTAAAGAATATGGGAAATTTCTTCTGCTGGTACCAGAGAACTGGATAAATGAATGGAATTAGTGGAACTGTACATAATTTGATGAGCCAGTTATGGTTTGGTGGATTTCTTTCTAATTTAGCCCGGTAAGGTTTGGATATTAGAAAAGCGAAGTTTTCTGTGGAAGTTCTTGGAATTTTCTTTTTTATTTTCTCTAGCATTCATTCTCTCACCTCATTGATATTTTTTGTTGTGCTCCTTCTATTTACTGAATTTTTTAGAATATTCTACTTTCTTTTTGTGTACTTTTTGTACTAAACTACTGACTTTACTTTCCTGTAATGTTTAACTCCACCAATCTGAATTTCTCATGTTGGACAATATATCAGGTTAGAGCAATGGTGATTATTAATCCTGGCAACCCAACTGGTCAGTGTCTTAGCGAAGCTAATGTAAGAGAAATATTGCGATTTTGTTACAAAGAAAACTTAGTGTTACTTGGAGATGAGGTTTATCAGCAGAACATTTACCAGGATGAGCGCCCCTTTGTTAGTTCTAAAAAGGTACATTTTTTCTGTTACTCTGGCCTATCTGTGTATTTGCCTGGAGTTTCAGCTTGTATTGATTGATGTGATATTTTCCCTGTAACAATGGAAGGTTTTGATGGATATGGGGCTGCCCTTCAGCAAGGAGGTTCAGCTTGTTTCTTTCCACACTGTCTCAAAAGGATATTGGGGTGAATGTGGACAACGTGGTGGATATTTTGAGATGACTAATATTCCCCCTAAGGTCTCTACGATGTGCTTTATCTAATATTTTTTTCATGGTCATATTGATTTGGCATGGCTATGATTCTTCAACTCTAAACAGTAATTAAGCCTATTATTGTTCATTTTGATCCTAGCTTCCGTCATTCTTTGTTGCAGACAGTTGATGAGATTTATAAGATTGCATCTGTATCACTGAGCCCAAATGTCCCTGCACAGATATTTGTGAGTTGCAGTTAGACATTTTATATTTAATATTATGAATGAAGCTGGGCGCTCTCTGTTCACTAATTAATTACGATTACGATGAGAAAAATGTTATCGTCTTTCTGATTACAGATGGGACTGATGGTTAACCCACTCAAGCCTGGAGATATTTCATATGAACAGTTTGTTAGGGAAAGGTACATCCGCTTAAATTTAGTTCTGTACAAGTCGATACTGTTGTTTCTTGCTTTCTGTGGAAATGAACTCCAGAAACTTTTTTTTCATCATTTTAGTGATCAATACTTGTTGCCATCAATTTGAGCTCTAAATTCCAATATACTTATTCCCATCCTTTTGCAAAAGATTTTTCATATATAAGAGACTATTGAATGAGTAATTTTAATGATTGATAAACCAGATTCTTCTGTTAATGCTAATCAGTGCAAAGAACCAAAAAGTTAAAAGCACAAGAGATTTTGAGATTGTGGAATTGTAGTGTCCACTGTGGCATCAAAGTGGTGATCTTTTTGAGCGGTGAATGATGGTTCTCAATGAATTGTAAAACATGCAGTAAAGGGATCCTTGAATCACTGAGGAGAAGAGCAAGGATGATGACTGATGGATTCAACAGTTGCAGAAATGTGGTTTGCAATTTCACGGAAGGTAACTTTTGCACTTGTGATACTCCTCAAAGGTTTAGTAGTTATTTATGGACGAGAGTTAAGGCAATTTATTTCAGGTGCCATGTATTCATTCCCTCAAATACGCCTACCTCCAAAAGCAATAGAGGCTGCAAATAGGGCTGGAAAAGCTCCTGATGTTTTCTACTGTCTCCGGCTTTTGGAAGCCACTGGCATTTCTACTGTCCCTGGTTCTGGATTTGGACAGAAAGAAGGGTAATTACTCATTAAACATTTTCTTCTCAAATATCCCTTATGAGAAATATTCTTTAGTATAATCTGAAAGATTCTTTTCAAGGACATTTACCTGTTGCTCTCTTTTACCTAGCCTCTGCAGCATCTTGGCAACTTTGTTGCGCCACATAACTCAATACAACTCTCTCTCTTAAGGGTTAAATTTTCTATACAGGGTCTTCCACTTAAGGACAACAATCTTACCGGCTGAGGAAGACATGCCAGCAATCATGGACAGTTTCAAGAAGTTCAATGATGAGTTTATGGAACAATATGAAGACCACAGGGGCTATTCAAGAATGTAAGGGACGTCCAAATTCCCAATATTTGTATTATATTGTTCCTAGGCTATATCAAGCCATTGATATATGCTCCTACTTCATCTTAACCCCTTTTTAGTAGGAAAAATTTCAGTCAGTTGGAGATTGACGTCCAAATTCCCAATATTTGTATTATATTCTTCCTAGGCTATATCAAGCCATTGATATATGCTCCTACTTTATCTTAACCCCTTTTTAGTTGGAAAAATTTCAGTCAGTTGGAGATTGCCCCTATTACTCTGTTTGATTCCTGTTTCATCCCTTATAAATATTCTCTATGAACTATGAACATATTGGTACTCAAACATGTCAGTGGTGACCAAAACTCTAGTTTCATGCTAGAAGTAAAATCTGAGGCTACATTATGATCTAGTTTTGAGATGTAATGTAGCCTTAGGATGGGCAATGTCTTTCACTGCACATGGTTTGTCCCAAGCCAAAAGAATTACCAACACAATTGGCCTTTGTTAAACCTTAAGTTGCATTTTAGGAATGCTAGAATAAAGTAGCTCCATTTCTGATTTAACATAGAGGCCTTACCCCTGAGTGCTTTTGTATGTAAAGCATATCACCATCCTTGAAGCAACTTTAAAGGATTAGAAATGGTGTCAAATTTAAAAAATTTGGCATTTTTCATGCAGCGTCTAAAATTAGATCAACTCAATGGGTGGGGTTAGTTGAATCTGTTAAACTACTTATGAAGCCCATTTACTAAATAAACTTATTACTGAAATTTAAAGTTTTTAATTTCTAGTCTATAACCTATTTCAATGCCTAATATGGCCTCACTAAACAAAATTATTATTAAATCAAATTTTAAGTGAACCGACCATTTTGGAATCTTCTTCTTCATGTTTTGTATTTTTCATTTACAGTCATGAATGGCTTAAAGAGAGAGTAATGAGATTAGCCACAATCATTTTGGTATTTGCAATTGAAAGTATTTGTAAATCTATTGCGATACGAAGACTTGATAAGAATAGAGGAGCAGTTACCAATCAAGTAGGCTTCAAATTAACCATATAGGGAATTACATAATCCAAGCAGGTATGTTTACTGCTCGCATCACAACAGTAGTGAAAGAAGGAATTCACATTAAATTCATCATGCCAATCATACAAAATTAGTTTTTCTACAAAAGAACAACAAAAACAAGTACTCTTAATATATTTAATAGCTCCTAAATTATCGAATAAAATTCATTTTTTAACTTGATTTTAATCATTTATTGTTTTAGGAATTCTCATGATCCAAGAGAAGTGCCCAAAAATTTGTAACTACTAGTTCATTTTTTCCTAGAATTTTTTCTGTCCATAAACGTAATTGCATTAATGGATATTTTGATAATAAAAACTTTTATAAAGCATCGGGTGTAGAAAGTATTTTGATAGATTCAATAGCCCCGCTGCAATGCAATTTAAAACATGATTGAAAGTTCATATTATAGTTGTTTTTTTTTCCCCAAAATTATTTTGAAGTAGACTTGGTCCTTGAGCTTAGACATCTTGATTGCACCATCACATAACACGTCCAACTAGTTGACCTTAGGGGTGCCGTGCCTCATAATCCCAGTACTCTCCGACGACCAAAAAAAAAAATCCAACTATCTCCGGTGCCGGATTTTAGGGTACCTTAGTTGCAGCCTCATTTGACCATCTGAACAAAGTTCATAGATTTATTTAAGAAGGACGGGGGCAAATTTGTTTGTATAAATATTGAGATTGCGAAGTGCTGTGTTTTAAGGGAAACGATAGAAAATATACGCTGAAATTTCAACAAGATAGAGTGGACGCAAGCAGCTTTGAGTGACATGACATCCACCAGACGTGCTTTGACATTTACCATGGGCAGGAATATGGGACGTCGAATAGTATAAAGTTGCTTTTGGATGTGGAACTACTTTTCTTTTTTTTTTCCTGTAATTTTCATGGCTATTTATGCTACTATATCTACGCTTTTTCTTTTTTTTTTTTCACCTTCTTTATTTACTTATAAGATATATAAGGGTGTACTTCATAAAATTCAGGTTCACGAATTATTCGACATAATTTCAAAAATGACGAAAAATATTAATTAAAAATGGTTTAAATTTATATAAAAACTCGAGAATGTAAATGCCACCCAGACGGAGGATCTCAAAAGAATTTCACGAAATTAATTATTGTCAAATATCTAAACTTCCTAACCCTATAGCTGTATTATGTAAATAGGTAGGTACTGAGTCAGCCTACACGTGCAAAACGCCACGTCACTATCCGGAAATATTACGTGGAAGCAGAGAAAAATCAGAAAATCGGAGCACCAATGATGTCAAAATAATAATAATAATAATAATAATCATGAGTATATTAACAAGGAGGACTGTTGAGGATCCCCATGGACCCGCCTAAAAACTTTGGCGCCAAAATCCAAGTCAATCCCCTACTGCTGCCCGCGGTCAGCCATTCTCACGGGGACCCGCCCCTCTCTCATTATTTCTACTTCAAAAAGTTTAATTATCCACTAATAAATTAGTATTAATTATTTAAAAAAAATTATATCCTCACAGCTTATGTCACGAGTTTCCTCGGGTTCTCTTTTTCTCTCTCCTTGTGATTGGTGTAGGCAGAACATTGAAGCATTGAAACATTGAACATTACTCTTTCTTTGTATTTAAAGCCTATTACGTTACCTCTAGTTTTCTCTCACGAGTCATGTCCCCTCGTATCCTATAGCTTCTTAAAAGCACTTTCACTGAAGCAGAAATCCAAATCCAAAAAAAAATCCCTTTTCATTCTTTCACTTGCATCTTTTTCTCTACCACTAACCCTAACGCTTTCTTTCTGGTTTCTCTTGATTCTCTTCCAATCCCTTCACGAAAAGAAAGAAACAAGGGAGTGAAAAAAAAAAAAAAGAGAGAGAGAGAGCCTATCTTTATTCTGTGCTCTTTATTCTTTATTCTCTGTTATAACACTTGATAAGTTGCTGCTGGTTGGTTGCTTTGTTCCAAGATATGGGGTTATCAGGGAAGCCTCAAGTTGACGGAGGGATAGAATCAGAAGGAAAAAGATGGGTGATTGCTGGAATTCCTTTACGTGCTCCGTTAAAGCCTATATACACGAATCCTGTTCCGGCAGCCGTCGATAACGAAGTAGATAACGGTACTGACGAAGAGCTTTCAACGACTCCTACGAGTGAAGATGCTAGAATTCCGGCGATGCTTACGTGTCCGGCGGCTCCAAGGAAGCGAAAGTCTTCTTTGAAGTGTAATTACAGCGGCGTTAGAGAGTTCTTTTCTCCTCCAGATTTGGAATCTGTCTTTATACGCCATGTCGAAAGGGCTAACTGATCATCTACTTATTAGAATGGCTTTTCAAGTATTGCCCTTTATGGTTAATTAATTAATCTGCTGCAGTTGCTACTCCTCCCCCTTCCTCAACAATTCCACACACCCCCCCCCCCCCCCGATTGTACTACTACTTGTTGTCCTTCGTTTTAATTAGGTACTTTTGCGGCGGAAATTGTAGGATCGTAGTATGTACAGGGTTAATTTATATTAGGTGAATAAAATTGACTCCTTTAGCAGGCTTTAATTGTTATGAGTTCTTTAGTTATTTTCTTTCACTGGCTGTGATCACTTAATGTAGTATAATAGAGCAATTGTCCTTCATGCTTGGGCGTATTGTTTTGCCGATGTGTGACAGAAATATCACAAGAGTACTTGCACTTGGTGGCTAATTATTGGCAGCATCTTATATTTGCTACTAGTTAAGTATTTACATCAATAATTTTTAAGCTAGATATGGTAATTGAAGATCTGGGTTTCTAGTACAAGACTGTTCTAATTAATTGATCATTGTTCAGGCGTAGTAGTGGGATTAATTGACAAATGCAAGTCAACATCAATCTAATTAATTAAGTAGCTAGCTAGGCCAAAAGTTTGTCAAACGCAAAGCCAAAGCAAAGATAAATCCTTTTCAAAGAGAGAAAGAAAGATGCTGCACGGATGCTCGCCTGGATGATTGACTTAAGCCACGCCACAGACCCACCACCTTTTAATTTGCTGATGCCTCAGCCGTCAGCCGTCAGCCGTCAGCCCTCAGCCTCCGTCTTCTTCTTTTGAGATCACTTAAAAGAGTTTTAGAGTCTCACTGTGTCCCACACACATGACCCCCAATCCACCTCGGATGTTTATGATAGGCTATGAAGGAAGGTTCTCCGATCCTAATTGCTTTTGTGATGGCTCAAGAAATATGGACAAATTACATGTGCCGAGGTGTGGATTAGAATCCTATGTGATTTGAACGGACCTAATTATTTGATTTGAATGGACTATCAAGCTCAAAGTTTACAGACCAATAATTGACAAACCCACTTACATGTTATTGCCATTTGAATAGGCAAAAACTATTTGGAATGGAATGTTTATCATCAAAAAGGTGAAAACCCCCATTAGTTTATTAATTAGCCGGAGAATGTGCGCGATCGAACAAACGATATGTTTAAGAGGAGACAAGGGGAACTTCACCTAATCTAGCTAGCTAGGGTTTATTATTTAATTTTGTACAATATTAAACAAATTGTGTTTCGGGATCGGAGCCCCCACTGGGGCTAATGGTATTTCAACACGGCTAATGAAGAGCGCAAATCTAACGTGGCATGTAGTGGGGGGCACTGTGGATACTTTAGTACTAAAGTGCCAATTATTGGTGGATCAGAAAAAAAGGTGCCCAAGGGACCGTGTATGTTAATTTAATTGAGTACTTTTGAGTAACACCATGCAATTACCGGATGCTCTTTCAATTTCTTTATGTTTTGTTTTGTTTTTCATCTGAGGGAGACAAGGGAACAGTTAATTTCTTCATCGATGAACTATGCGCTACATGCCGAGGAATTAATAAACTCAAGGTTTCAAATGGGCGTTACTCCTTGAGCCACGTAATAAATTCTTCTATCTTGAAATTTTAGGCAATTTTTGTTTGTATTTATATATTAAACGCTTGCGACTTGACCTGATTATTAAATTTTCACCGAAACTTAAGGTATACAATTTTCTTTTTCTTTTGACGAACCCACATTAACACAACTAAATTTGTGTTACAAATGTGGAAACTTGTTGAGAAGTTCGTTTGCCACGCCAAATGAGAGCCATAGCGCAGCAAATGTAGGCAAAATTGAATTAATAGAAACAGATACATCACGTGATATCTACCAAATCACGGCAAAACAAATCGAGAATTCAATTTATTTCTACTTTGGATTCAATACCAAAATCAAATGGAGTTACCTACTGCAATAACAGTACCCATTAACGCCGAAAAGAAAGCGCAAAATTAAATCTTCTGAGAAGGAATTTAAGCAGAAGCAATTCGTTCTCTTAAAAGGTGACAAACAATGTGACTGTGTTTGGTGGGGCCTTGTGAACGGCAGAGAGTACCTTTCGTTCGAAGACTAAACTAATATGTGAAGGGGAAAAAACAACCGCAAGTAGCTCAGTTAATTGGTGTTAGAGTGGGGAGGGTCCACGGGTCGTCGGGTCCAGTGTTCAGTCTGGCTCATGGTACCGGTGCTGACACAAAAAATCTAGTGGGTTTTGTAGCTTGCACAAGATAGCCACATTCTGAGTCCTGCGATGAGAGCCACCAGTAAATTTGACTGGTCTTAGTCTTTTATGTTTCTTTCGAATAATTCATATTCTTTAATCGAAGCCCTATTGGTTAAATATTAATCTAATATATTATACATAATTTGTGTATTTCTCCTTCATTAGAGTCTTGTTCAAATGGTCGAGGTCCCGCGAAAGGAGGTGTTTTGAACAGAAAACGGGTGTTTGCTTGCCTGCAACACAAGTATGAACTATGAAACAGAGCAGAGTCTCGCGGGCTATCAGTTCGTCTATTACTGTGCCTTTCATCTTTCATGTGATATGATCATTTATTCTTGGGTCTTTGTTTGGTACGAGGATGCAAGTATTATTATTTCCCAAAATCCTACCATCACACAATCGAATTGTAACTGAATATTAAAACTTTAGTTCGCGTGTGGAATGCAGAAACTTTTTGGAAGGAAAAATAATTAAGAATCAGTGAATCACACAGCTCGGATTTCAGAGGGCATCTTCGTTTCGGGGTATAAAACGGATCCTGCGCAGGGGCATGATCAAATGATCAAACGGGTTCAGATTCTCTTATGATATGACCGCTATCTAATTGTTTTAGGATATGACAGAATTGGTTGTGATTTTAATAGAACTTTAAAAAACCTGAATAAAAAATGAAACCCAACTGTTACCGATTGAAAGTATGCAATCGACTGAAAACTAGAATTGAAAGCAAACAAACTAAAAATATGCAATTGACTTCATAAAAAATAATAGAATAAATTCAGAAAACCAAATTATTATGTGTCAGGCTATTATGAAATAAAATAAAAAAATTGAATTAGAGGAATAAACACAACAAATTAAAACCCAAGTCCCAACAAACGAGGCTACTGAAGGAGCCCAAAACACAAGCCCTAGCGTTTTCAATTATTATCACAAAATTTAAAAAAAAAAAAACTAAAATCAAAAGTTTTCCAATCTATCAATAGGGAGAAATTGATTCGGAACCATAAATCTCATACTCACCAACAATTTTGAAGATGAAGAAGTTGAAGGAAATGAAGATGAAGAAGTCGAAGTGGAAGAACTTGACTGGAGTGGTGTGATGCTCGGAAAGTAAAGATTAGTGTCGGGCTTGTTAAAGGTTTAGGGTTTGATTTTTGATATATATATATATATAGACACATACACGTAAACACACACATAAGTACCAGGGTGTGTTAAAGGAATATTGTAAAATCATGAGCTTGTCCCTCATAGGCTCTCATATAATGTCACGATATCAGACTTTGTAATTATAGAAACATTTTTGAGTTTTTCAATTCGGATCTGATTATGAGATTTCGAACCAATTTATTTGGTATTTTTATCGATTTAAAATTATCGATTTTTTTGAAATATAAAAACCGAATTGGATAGAAAAAAAAATAAAATAAAACCCAACTGAAAAATTTACTAATCTGATTCAGATTTGTCCTACTTAATACTCTCTGTCATAGCTAATTTTTTATTTCACTTCACAACTCTCACTTCTATCAGTTTGTTCTCTAACCATCACAAACCCTTCTTTCGCTTAACAATTAACCATTGTAATAAGAAAATTTTCCAATAAGGCCAGCTTACTCCATTGAGTGTGAACTTCAACAACAATAATAATCCAAAGAGGTTAACTCACTATTTTGTAATTGTTTTTACAAAAATCAAGTTGGAGGAAAAAATGTAAAAGTAATGAATCTTGCACCAAGGTCATGAAAGTAAAAAAAAGGGTCCTGATGCTATAAATCCTACATTAGGGTTATAAAAGTCAAAGAAAATATCCTAGTGTCATGAATTCTGCAGGGAGGTCGTGAAAGTCAAAAAATAGATCCTAATGCCATGTACAGTAGGATCAATATCCTACAACGGTCAAAAGAATGTCAGAGAAAACATACTGGTGTAAAAAATGATGCAACAAGATTAATATCTTACAGCAGAGTCAATGAAAGTCAAAGAAAAAATCATAATACCATAGAATTATAGACCAGGGTCATGAAAGTAAAAAAAGGAATTTTGGTGCCGTAAATCATGAATCGGAGTCATAAAAGTCAGAGAAGAGATGCTAGTGCCATGCATCTTGTAGTAGGATCATGGATAAGCTAGA
Source organism: Murraya paniculata (assembly GCA_030449075.1). Taxonomy (NCBI): domain Eukaryota; kingdom Viridiplantae; phylum Streptophyta; class Magnoliopsida; order Sapindales; family Rutaceae; genus Murraya; species Murraya paniculata. The sequence continues at coordinate 3,198,422 of JAEVFN010000022.1, forward strand.
AACATAAGTAGCACATTAGTCCTATGGTAGAAATATAGTGGAAAACCACTACAACCCCATGAGATCATGGGTCGGATGCTTAATTAACCAGAGCTCAACCGAGCTCTAATGAGGAAGACTCTAGAAGTGTGATCTTGAAAGATAGACATAGTAATAGAATTAAAGTATTATCTCAATCCTACATGATATAGATAATTAAGAGGAGTTTGAATTTTAATTTAATATTATCAAAAGTATTATATTCCTCTCTATGAACGCAAGCCGAAAGGCTTCACCCTGTTAAATTTGTGCCTTATTTATTATACTACCCCATTTATTTATTTTTCTAGTTGACTAAATTTCTGCATCAGCAGTAATTCTTCTTGATTTCATTATAGTTTTATCCTCTGTTTGTTAAGTTAGTATGAATTCATACTCCAAATACAATTTGAATAAGCGAAATATAGTAGGAAAAGAATGTACTTCAACAGCTTAAGCATAGAACATATTAATATAACATTTTATCAAACATATGGTGGGCATAAAATTGTAAACTTATTAAAGAAATAAACGAACTATCCCCTCTGTTTGTTTACTAACCATAACAATACCATCTCCGCATATAACGATCGGTTTCAAAAAGTTCGAATTATTGACATAAGAATGTCGGCAATTGCAATAATACAGAGATTTGATGTTGAATCAAGGCATGTTTGCTATTAAGGTGTTGTAACTTTGAAACCATATTTGTTGTGGAAAAAACTGTAGATATAAAATAAAAGTTAATAATATATAGTAAATATAATTTTTAATAATAATTTTGATAAAATTATTAAAGATATAATAGATTTTTCATCTTATAAGAAAAATTATATTAACATAACCTTTAAACTACAACAATTAAAGTTTATTAAATACTTTAGTGATGTAGCTTAAAAGCTACAGCTGTACAACTTCAATCTCAAATAGACCCTCAATACTGCCTTAGCAATTATCACAAATTTAACTTAAGTTTGGCTTCCTACCTTAATAACAGTTTAAGCGATTTTAATGTTTTCATTTGTGATTCGTCATGACACTTTTTTTTTAAGAGAATTTGTGAAGCCTTAATATTGAGAGAGACTGAGAGGATTTCATGGAGTTTACAAAAATTAATTTTGAGACAAAGCGTTCCATGGAGTTTGCAAACCAAAAAAGAAAAAAGAAAAAAAGGAGTGTAGAATTTTGAAGGGGAATAAAAACGTGCACTCTAAGGGTAATTACATAAAATATAACTAAATAAATCATGTCTGTTGAATCTAATAATGCCACATTTTAATGGATCTTTAAAAGATTAGATTGTGATTAGATCATAGAGGATATGAACCTAAATGAATTGGCATTCAAATTCGTTATTTAATGCTTATTTAGTATGACTTATCTAATGGTCATAAGTACTTATTTAATCTTATATATTCTTTTTATTATTTTTTTAGTTGTTTGTTTGTTTTTTAAATAAAATTTTTAAATATTAAATAAGTTATTTTATCTCTGTTAACAAAAACTCAAATTTTGGACTTTTGAGAGTAGAACTTGAAAAGTTTTTTAAAAATATTAAAATGTTTAAAATATCCTTTAATTATTTGGCAAATTTATTTCATTCTTTTCACAACACAACTTAAAAAAAATAACTATTAAAGTAATTGTATATTTTTAACAAAAAATTCTCATTGACAACTAAACAACTAATTTCTTTTTTTTTTTTTTACTGAAAATTCTACTTATAACACTATACTAATTCTACTTAAAAAAAGTTCTATTTGAAATAGTATATCAAATTTAAAAAAAGTTCTATTTGAAATAGTATATCAAATGGAGCCTTAGACTCTATCCGCATTCATACTAAAAAAAAAGAAAACTATGAAATTATTAAGGAGAGATTGTTTTGATTTGTGTTTTTTGTTTGACGTAAATAAATTTGAATGTAAATTAAGTTAAATCTGAATGCATATCCTTTAAGTGAGATATTTGTTCGAGAAGTTACAATTATATCTTTTAAATTTCTATTTTAATACTTTTAAAATATAACATGTATTTTTTTTAAATGAACTTGCATTTAAAATAACTTGTACTAACATGCTAAAAATTCATTTCTAAGTTAAATAATTTCATAAAATAGACTGAGTTGACTGACTTATATATAATATGCAACTGATTTGTATACAAGATAAAAATAATTAAGCTTTTATTTGGTAGGAAATTATATAAGGCTAACTTTGAGAGTTGTAAAATAATAATGGGAAAATATCCATCGATTACTTGATGTTTTGTATTTTATCAAAAATACATTAATTTTTTTTTGAAACTCCTTAAATAAAGTATATAGCTTTTTCACTTTTCCATTAATATCGTTAGAGAATTTAATATAATATTAACAAAATGATTATTTTACCCCTTAAATGTAAAATGACCATTTAATCATATTAAAATGACAAAAAATAAGTTTTATTTTGTAGTTGTTCAAATAATACAATTGCAAATGAATTTTATAAACTCATCAAATCTACTAATTTAAAGATATAAATTAATTGAAATGCGTACTTTAGCAAATGTTTAGCTCATTTATAACATGAATCAAGAACTTCTATTCATATAATCCATCATAAATAACATATCTTCGTCAATAATATATAGGAAATGTCATAGTTATTCAAAATACATTCAAAACGACCATAAAATTAATTACGGAAAACTTTACACATTATAGTTTGATCTCATCAATGAAAAAAATAATAACATAAAACCAGTTATGGAAAACTTAAAGTTCACAGTTTATTCCCATCAATCTAAATAAAAGTAGCATTCCAAAAATGTCCAAAATAACAATCAATAAATAGTCTTTATACATTTTTTTTAGTATTATATTAAATACTCTAATGGTGTTAATGGAAAAGTGAAAAGTGATACATTTCCTAAACTTCACGTGAAAAAATGCGAAGGAAAAAATTTTGGTGTATTTTTAATAAAGTGTGAAATATGATATGATTGATGGATATTTATCCAATAAAAAATATTTAATTGTTTATTATAAGATAAATGTTTATTTTTTTTTATATTTTAAATTAAGTATCTATTTATTTCTTATATTTTTAAAAATATCTCAAAACACCATTGTTAATAATATATGACTCTCATGTCCTTATTTTTTCTTTACTTCTACAAAAATACTCTTACAGCACACTCTTGGGGTTGGGGACATTGATTACCTATAAGAAATGTTAATAAAAAATTAACATTAAAATTAAATAAATATAAATATAATTTTTATTATTTTATTTTTAATATTAATTTGATAAATTAATTTTTTATAAATAGTTTTTAATAAAGATTATTGAAAAAGTATTAAATATTACTTAAAAATTAAAATTATAGTAAGGATATTATTACATAAGTAAAGAAAAAGAAGTGCAGGCTGTCAATTATTTAGGAACAAAGGGAAAGGTGCGGACTGTTTTTAAAAAAAGAATTTAGAGACTAAATAAATAGACAGTCAAACAGGGACTAAATTGTATGTAAGGGAGTTTTGTCTTCATTATTGATTTTTTAAAAGTATTTTGTTGTTTATAATACCAGCGAAATCAATTAGCCGACAATTTTAACTATTCTTTGTGGGAAAGTTGGTGCAAAAACTTCGCCACACGGAGTTAAGCACAAACGTTGTACTTTAACGACTACAGAATACGGTGAGTTGTTCAAAGAAATGGGAAGATGAAGCGAAGAACATGGCCGGATCGATCGGCCGGCTCTCGGTTCACAGCGCTTCAATTCCCGACAATCGAGAAGGACAGCCGCGAACCAGAACTCACTCCCCGTGCACAGAAAACTAAAATCAAACGGCACAGCCGCTTCAGCTGCTCACGATCAATAAAATCAACGGAGGGTCATGATTTCGCGAGCCTACCGTTCGATGTCTTGAATAAAATCGCAGCGTCATTCACGCTGCCTCAACTGAGAGCGGCGTCGCTGGTGTGCAAGTCATGGAACGACGCGCTTCGGCCGTTGAGAGAGGCGATGGTGTTACTAAGATGGGGAAAACGATTCAAGCACGGCCGAGGCGGCGTCCGTAAGAACTTGGATAAGGCTCTCGACTCGTTCTTGAAAGGCGCGGCTCGCGGCTCCACGCTTGCTATGGTCGACGCCGGACTGATGTACTGGGAGATGGACAAAAAGGAGGCGGCTATCGGCTTGTATCGGAAAGCCGCTGAGCTTGGAGATCCAGCTGGTCAGTTCAATTTGGGAATTTCTTATTTGCAAGGTAACATAGTTAACTGATTAGTGTGATTAATGTTAATTAAATTTATGATTCAAATAAAGTAATATCATCACGTCACGTGCAGCGCAACCTGCAAATGCAGAGGAAGCTGTGAAGTGGCTGCATCAAGCTTCGATTGCTGGCTATGTTCGAGCTCAGTATCAACTGGCGCTTTGCCTGCATAGAGGTCGAGGAGTGGATTCCAATCTTCAAGAGGCTGTGAGCAACTTTTTCTGTATTTTTTTTTTCATTTTTTAGTTTATTATTATTATTTTTGTTATTATAATTTTTTTTTTCAATGTGTGAACTTTTGGTGGATTCCACTATTGATATTATTAGGGACTTTTGTTCTGAAAAGTTTTATCTTCACTCAGGCTAGGTGGTATTTAAGAGCCGCTGAAGGTGGCTATGTTCGTGCTATGTACAACATCTCACTTTGCTATTCCTTTGGGGAAGGTTTGCCACTGAGTCATAGACAAGCGAGGAAATGGATGAAAAGAGCAGCTGATTGTGGTCACAGCAAAGCTCAATTTGAGCATGGACTTGGTCTATTTTCGGTATAAATCTATATCTTTTACCTGTATATAACATTCTTGCTTCTTATCTACCATCTGAGAGAATGTGTCCCTTTCTCAGTACTCTGGGTAGACTAAAAGTAATATTTCTTTTCTAATCTTAACAATATAATTATATGCTTTAAGCACTTTGAACACAGGACATTGTATTAAGGTGTAAAAACAAAATAAAAACAAATCAGAAAGAGTGAGAGTTTGCTGTTTTAAAGATCTAAGGCATTTATAGTTGTGGGCTGAGGAATCGACTTTTTGTTGCTGATCATCCCTGTGATGCTTTAGTTGACTTGTTATTGCTTACCTATTAGTCTGATGGACATTTAGGCGATACTTGGGCAGGAAGGAGAGATGATGAAAGCTGTGGTTTACCTAGAACTTGCAACACGTGCTGGTGAAACAGCAGCAGATCGTGTCAAGAACGTAATTCTCCAACAACTGTCGGCTACTTCACGTGATCGTGCCATGTTACTTGTTGACAGTTGACGAGCTATGCCTTCCTTTCACTGAGTCTGACCTGATGATGGGTTGCAGGCTTTACAGCTATTATCCTAAATTACTTTACGCTTTTTTTTCTTAGTTTTCCTTCTGTATAATTAGAGATGACAGTACATACTATATTTTCTTTTTTTTTTTTTTCCCCTCCCCTTTTGATCCTGTTTTTGAAAAATCATAAATAGTATACGTGCTCTTAGAGGCATTTAGCTTTATAGCTCTGATGAACTTGTATTGTTTGCAATTACTGGTGTAAAATCCTAATTTTGTTTGTTTTTACTTTGAAGTTGTTTTTTCATTTAGTCTTAAAATTCATACTATAGTTGTGTCATTCTTGGGGTCATACAAATCATTAGAGAATCTTTTAACTACATGTACGTGGTGTAATAGTGACATTTATGGTGCTTGAGAAGAAATCTGATGGATTTAGTCGCTGTTGGACGTTAGAAATCTTCCATAAGATAGGGAAATGTTCTGCTCAAGTACCCTTAACATGAACCAAAAGTTATAAATATTTAACACTCCTGGCTCTTGAGCGAGATCTGACCTAATTCAGTCAAGTAGGCTATACAGGACCAAATTCAGTTGAACTTATCCATTATCTTGATAACGATTGCCTTTTGTATGACCAGGGATGTTATGCAGGGTATCCATGTTAACTTTAGTTATGCAGTTTGCCAAACTGTACAATGAGAAATAATTGCTCAGTTGTTGTATTTTCTTCTCTTAATAAACTTCTAAGCCCTATGTTCCGTGTGCTAACGTTTATATCACGGTCTATGTTTTTGTTAAGATAATTTCTTGGTTGTTTTTGTAGGTGTTTGGTAGGCGTAAATAATTTTATTGTTGGGTGTTACATTTATGGTTACCACTCCTCCCCCCCCCCCCCCCTCCCCCCACATGTGGGGGTTCTGTTGTGCTTTATTTGCATTAATGGAGCAAACTGGAATAGCTTGTCCTGAGGTTCAATGGTATTATGGGAAGTTACTGCCCCTCATCTCTTCCATTGGTTATGATAATAATCGATAGATGGCCCTGGAAACCATTGAAGATTTGCTGCTCAGTGCTGTGAAAATTCATTCAATAGTGGCTCGCCGTGTCACCCTTTGAGAGTGCTGAATGTCGCTCCTGCAGGTTTATAATTTCTATCATTATTTTGCTGGATTATCCACTCATAGAGCAGGCTTGTTTTCTTGTAGCACAAATGGAGAAATTCATTGGCAGATTGAAGATGTGATGGAAGTCGCTGCGTGAACTTCGGTAGGACTACAAACTCCGCCAATAAAGTGGCAGATTGAAGATGTGATGGGAGTTTGCTTGCCAACTTAAGTAGCTAACAAGTGCGAATGCTGCATGGAGTTCGGAGCAAATATATTAATGAAAAAACGAAAGATCTTTTCTGGAACCAAATGATTTGCTGCATGTTCCGTCCGGATTAAACCTTAGATTTTGTGCTTCATTTTCTATGAAGCATTCGCACTTGGGCTCCGTAGCAAGTAGAAGCGCGATGCTAAGAAGCACTAGATATAGCTTTGACACAAATGGTTACAAAATTTGGACTTCGTTATGGCTCACTTGGCTTTGGCGTGACTCATAATTAATTAATTATCGTCTTGACACAAAAGCCACTACGTGTGTGCTGTAACTCTAGTGGCTTTTGTCGCAGATGCGCAAAATATCTGTTATGTGAATGAACAACAAATCTCGACTCTTTTCCTCATTCCATAAAAGACTGGAGTCTGAGAGAGCAGTAGTTTTTGTCAAATATATGTATTTCTCTTCCATGTACCCCGACAATTCAGAAGTAAATTTAACTTTGATTTATCAAACAAGATCATTTCTGGTTTGTGATCGAACATGTCAACATGATCCCAAATGTTTGTCAGTTATGAGCCAACAAACAAAGGCTGAAAGTTAACAAGCAGTATCAATCAATATACACTTTGAAGGTCAATCCAGTTGCAAAGGTAACCTAAGGTATGAAAATTAACAGTTAAACTGAACATATACAGAGGTAAAATTGAAGAAATAGAACAAGAAACCGAAATACGATGTGTCCATATAAACCACAAGCCCCCCTAAAACCTGTGCTGCTAACTAGGTATTAATTCATTTAATTTGCTTTGAAATGATGTATCTGCTTTGCCAGGGAACACTCTACTTTGATTAAATACTACTAATATTTCAGTGACCCAATAATCTGTTTTCTGTACCATTGTTTCCCTCCAATAAAAATGTATCAACACAAAAATTTACCCAAAAATAAACATTGAAGGCATCAAGGTGCGTGCACCTGCCTCTGAGGATGAATTCCAGCGTGATAAAGATTGAGGTCATATAATGCCTTTGATACCAATTCTTTCAACTCAGGATGTTGCGCCACCACAGTACGGTCAGCCCCCTCTAGGGCGGTTAACACCCTAGCTTGTTCTAAAGCCTCACTATCGCCAGCATGTGATGCAAGGTAGCAGAGCAGAACCAATCCGTGCAATTGTGTGCGATCATTACCCCTTAACAGTCTCATTAAAGGCGGAACAGCATTGAACTCAATAATTGTCTTTGAATGCTCCATACAAAGAAAATTCTCTGGAGAAGCAAATTTCTGCAACGCAATGGCAGCTTCCGTTGCCAATTCTTGGTTTCTGTGACTAAGTTGAGCCACCAAAGGACCAATCACTCTTGTCTCCCTAGCAGGGAAAGTCCTAGCCAATGAACCAATGGATTTTATAGCAGGAATTTGCAATGTGGGGCTATCTAAATCTTTAATCACCCTCAACAGCTGATCCACAACTGCTTTAGCAGCAGGTGAATTAGTTTTGAAAGCTGCACGTCTAAGATCGGCATTAGATTCAGCAGCAGCCGTAATCTCCATTATAGTCATCAAACAATTAAACTGCAACTCTCCTTGTTCCTTCTCAACCAATTTCGCCAGACAAAGCAAACCTTTAGTCTCAGATATTCTTCTACTATTCGCCACACTCCCTCCAGCAAGCATCCACAATGCCTCAGCACAAGCAATTTTCAACTTAATCTTCACTTCAGGCTTCTCATTTTCTCTGTCATTTCTGTTCTGCCCTGACCTACTACTACTACTCTCTGAATACAGGGATGGATGATAATTCTTCGAACCAACAAATGAATTTTTCTCCATTTCTTTATTGATCTGAACAATAGTGTCAATACTCTGCTTACCCAAATTTATCCTCGGATCGTCCACAAATGTCTTGAAAGACAACAAAGTGACAAGTGGCCTAATCACATTCTCCCTCGCGAAATCATCTTGTGCCAATGCATCATGCTCGGCCATTCTTGCTACCAATCCTGCCACCTGAATCTGAACTTTTATAATTGAATCACTCAAAACATTCACTATGGTCGGAACCCCAAGCTCACCCACAATAACCCTCACTCTCTCTTGATCGTTAGCTATGTTATAAAGCGCCGTTGCAACCGCAATTTGAGCCTCCGACGACGCCGTTTCTTTTAAGAGTTTTAATAACGGAGGGACTCCGCCCTCTTCAACTATAATCTTTTTATTGCGGTCGTTATCTTTCGCCAACGAAGCCAATTCACTGGCCGCTTCGATACGATCACTTAATTGGCCCATTTGTACGGCCGCTATATAAGACCAAACCCAAGATAATATCGGGTCATTACTAGCTATAGGCGGAAGACTAAGAACAATACCGCCCGAGGCGCCGCCGTTTTCGGAGTCAAATATACTTAAAAGCCACCTCATGTCGCCGACGGACGCGTCGAGCAAGCTCGAAAGCTTCCGAAAGTCGGCAGCGCTGACGATGGTGACGACACGTCGTAAGACGCTCTGGCGCTTGCACTTACGGACTAGGGTTAGGGAACGTTCTAGATTCTTGGAGACCTCCGAGACTACGCGGCGAATCGGACGCTCGTAGAGAGACTGCGCCGAAGTGGCGAACCGGACCACGGTTCGGAGCATTTGCGAGAGCCGATCCACTTGCTTTCCAACTTCTCCACACTCCGCTTTGAACGACTCCGACTCGTCAACCACCGAGCGAACTCGCTCCGCTAGTAAAATCGGGTACGATAACTCGTGCTTGAGTCGTTTCTCTTCGATTGAAGATGACATAATTACTCCCAAAAACTCGCCTTTCTTCTTTTCCGATTATCGCCGTGTTTTATTTTTTGATTTTTTAAGGATAGTGAGTCGACGGCGGGTCAAAAGGCTTGTGTAAACTTATTGCTGTTCATCTTATTCCTCTTGGCATGTTTGTGTGTTTCTTCTTCTGGGAAATTGTTTTGAAAGTGCGCGTGGCATGTACGAGCCGAGTCAACAACCATTTTGTCGGCAAGTGACTGTCTTTCAATTGCTGTAAAAGAGGCCGCCTTCAAGAATTTCGAGTGTCGTTCCTTCCATTCAAAACAAGTGTCGCTTCTTTTTTTCTTCCTTTTTTTTTTTTAATTCATTTATTGTATTATTATTATTATTTTTTTTTAAGAAACGCTTTTCAGTTCGTTTATAATGCAATTAAAAAAGAAAATCATTTGTAACGCTAATAAAAGGATTACTCAGCTAAAAAGAAAATTACTCATTTTTATTCATGTTCGAAAGCTTTAGTTGTTTATGTATAAATTAATTATACTGTCAGATTTTTTTCCTTCGAAAGATGATTGTAAAGTACAAAATTCATGGTATATTAATTTTTTAAAAAATAATTAATATTTAATTTAATTCAGAATATATGTTATTTGATGGTTGTGGCAATAAATGCTTCTTTCTTCATTAAAATGATACTAATAATATTAAAAATTTTAATATTTAAATTTTAATAATACATGACTTATTTATTTTTAATAAATATAAAATTAATTATTACTTTATTTTATTATGTAATTGATAAAAATATTATATCAGTACCCCAGTTAAAACTAAAATATTATTATACGTAGCAATACTCGAATGACGGAACAGAAATAAATAATTATGACCAGGATTATTTCTTAAGGATATTAGATTTGTTTTCAAAACATTCATTTGCCAATTTTGATATTCGCACCAAAAAGCAGATAAGAGTACTAGTTGGCGGTCAAAGGTCCACGATCTGACGATCATGATTTTAATATAAATTATAAATTATAGTCTTAAGTAAAATTTATTCACCAGCTCACTTGACCCCCACTGAGTTATTACGCACTTTTGTACGGAAATATTTTAATTGAAAAAGAAAGTCCTACTTGCCAACGTCTTTTGAATTTCTTATCTGAAAATACAAAAAAGAACGTCTTTTGAATTTGATGCCTTCCTCATTCGAAATTTAATTGGTAATACCAGCCTGTCACTAAACAAAGATAACCGATTACGGATGGAAAGAGTTGGGTGCACGTCTTTTCCACTACTTGCGCTCATTCCTTACCTAATATTTCTAAATACCCTTTTTTCGATTTTTGTTTTTTTTTTTAATGCGTACAAACAAATTAGAAGCACAGATAGAAAAAAAATTATGCCACGCTCCTGAAATATTTTTCTTTTTTTATTCACTACTTATTCTTATCAATATGTATACTTCAAATTATCATAATTATTCATTCAAAGTAGCCCAGCCAAGGAGTCATACTACTACTACTACTAACAATAATAATAATAAGAATAATTTTTTAATAAAGGAAATAAATACTTGTCACCAAATAAGTAACAACACCACACGACGTCTATTCAAATACTACTTTAGTTTCTGGATAAAAATTATTATTTGCCTGAAGTTGTCCACAGACTGAAATTTTAAAACAAACAACCCACTAGACGAAGTGAGCAAGCAGCCAGTCAGCCAGGAACTCAACGAACGTACGGACGTACGGATATACATTCAGAGCTTGGCAAGCAGCCCATTCTGGACTGGCTTTTCGGTGATCACACTGTCCTTGAGATCCAAATCGCTTTCATTTGGAGGGACATCCACTGCTGGTGAGCAATTGAAGAACCCATGAGGCTGCATCACCAACAGCCAAAAACGTTAAAACTCAAAGCCTTAGTTATTTGCAGTATCAAACGAACGAACATGACAGCTATGGGGCTACAGGATGAGTGGCATACCATGAGCATAAAGCCAATACGATCCACAGGCATAACAGGCCAGTCTTCCAGTCTAGGAATGTGAGTCACTCCAAATACATACCTGCAATTATTTCATTACAGAATCATATTACCAGATGAGAGTAATTACCATTTAAATAAAAAATGAAAAAAATTGACAATCATTTCCGGGGAATGTGAGTATTATACCCCTACACCAGCATTTACTCTATACACAATTGCTAGAACATGAGTTATACTTTTAAAAAGGGCATTGCAGATACACAACATATAACGATAACATGTTTTGTATGATGCATTAATCCTGCAAAACCCACCAACAAATTCAGACAATGAGACAAAGATCTAACCATACTTTATAAAGAATTTCAACTAACCACAGAACTACGTCAGTTTCCTCCAGAGAGCGATTTTGCTTAACCCAAGTAGCCAATCCTTCACCAACTCGAGGATTTTGATTAGGAAACTCTCCTCCAGGGTACATTTCATCATGTGCATAAGGAGTGACCCAAAGATTATGCTTCAAGAAAGCAGCTCGTCTTAAAAATTTTGCCTCAGAGCCCGCTAATGGCAGACAGTTTGAACCAGGTACTAACTTATAACCAGTTAGCTGTCCAGTACGGTTAACGGTTCTGGTGTTTCTGATCTGCAAGATGAAAGACATATATTCCATCAAATAATAGATCAATTATTTTGTTAAAAGGCAGTTTGATTTTCTTTTCCAACTCTAACTTCCTGCTCTATTTTCAAATTCCTGTGTGATGGGTATATAGAAATGATATAAAATATTAATCTAATTTACTTTATCATAATGTGAACCAATCCAAATTGCGGCATAACTAACCTAAAGAACTAGAAAACTACTCAGTGCTGACATAGAACTACCACCACCATTGTTCTGCAATTTTGAGCACAAATCTCCTTACACGAAATGATAAGAATTACAAGGGAAGACCACTTACAATCCAATGACGAGCAGTTAAAGGATTACAATCACGCATTGCTTGCAATTCCGATTTGAGCAGTTCCTCTTCAGCATAGAATGCATTATTGTGAACATTATTCTTCCCTGGTTCTTCAACTTTAACATTCACCTCAACTACCTATACCAACAAGAAAATGTTTCTCTTACTATATCATGCTAACACATATGGCAATAATTTTCCTTTATAGTTGAACAACGACTGCTCCAGTCAAAAAAGTCTAATTAATTATTAAGTTAATTATTAAGCACACTTCATACATAAGAGACCACAATATTATCTTGTGCCAATGAATAAATCCAAACTAGATTGAACCAAGTCATTAACAAAATGTCTTGTAACACCGAAGAATAAATCCTCTTGACTGTTTTAATCTTTAGACAATAAAGAAGATAACCTTTAATGCCATGTTTGGTTTGAAGAAATGAAAGGAGATAATAGGGGAGAGAAAAGAAATAAAAGGAGAACAGATGAACTCCTACCAAACAGTGGAGATGAAATCTACCCTCTTTTACTCTCATTTACTCTCCCCTCCTCTCCTCTCAATTCTTCCAACCAAGCATGGGCTGAGGGCTAAGTAATTCACCTTGAATTTTACCCATAGTATCAGAGAAAGTTTCCTCTCCAACCAATCCATAGAAAAGCAAGCCTATTTATCAAGTATTGTCAAAATAAAATTAAGCCACCTACAGCCCAAAGATCTCAGGAAAGGACCATAATCCAGCAGCTCCTTCAATGACCATTTTAAAAAAAAAAAAAAAAACGCAATGCCAGAAATGGGAATCAAATAGTAAACTCTCCTTGCATATCAAATTGCCAGCAAAACAGACCCCAGAGTCCTATCAAACAAAGAACAGAGGCAATATCCTCAGATCCTCGCAATGTGACTCAATAATTTTAGTTAGATGGATGCTCTTGCTAAAGCCACAAATAGAGGAGCTGCTGCTGAAGCTTGAATTCGAAACCTTATTGAGAATATTCTATATAAAAGAAAATATCCCAAGTAACCATTTATTTTACCTGATTATGTGCTTCACCAGGCTTGCAATCAACAGCCATGTCCATACGAGCCACAAAAAAGTGTTGATGAACAGGTGCATATAACCCAGGTGCAATAATAGTACCATATTTTCTCACTTCTCCAGGTTGCAGTGCACCTAAGCTGAGAATTCCTGTGAGCTTAACCTCAGCCTCAATCTTCCCATCCTATAACACAACATTGCATCATGAGGATTTAAGTGGTACCATTTGACTAAAGTAGCTATACTCGAGGCAACCTAATGTTTAAAAGAAGCAAAACTATTTATTTGTACACTCAAGATGGCATCAATATATTTAAGAGGGAAAAATTAAGATAGAAAACATAAACTGATGCTGCACAACCAAACAAAATGTCAGACAGATCAAGGCATAAATTAGCTTGCCTGGTAAAAGTGCCAGAAAAATGCATATTCATAGTTGGCCACAGTACATATAAATGACACTGATAGCCTTCTAGACCTTCGAACTTCTGCTAATCCTGTTCTCCAATCCTGATGCTTCCATAAGATACCATGGTCCTCTTCATGCAAACAAACACAATTCTCGATTGTATCAACACCTCCAGTAAAATTGGTGAAATGTGCATCAAAATACTTGATGTAGCCCAAACAGTCGCAACCCTGAAGCAACAATATAATATATGGTAAATAATCTTTTTCAAATGATTAGAAGAGTATGTTAAATATGTAGATAATTCAGACAATCAACGAAAAGCACAAGACGTATTTAACCTTCTTAAGAGAATGTGCATTTTTACCCAGCCCATCTTCCCCCGCATCAAATGCATTTTTCCTGTAATGGGGATCATTTGGATCCCCATAAGGGACCACCATCTCAACAAAGCTTAACCTGTGTGCTACAGGCCTCCGACCTCGACTACCATCAACATATGCAGCAGAATAGATGATCAAACCTTCCCTAGGAGTAAAACCAATACGGAAATTCCACTGCCAACCAAAACTGAATTATAATACAAAACAAATATAATTTGGAACTGATAAGAATCTTACATAAGTAATCAATATTTGCATTAACATGAATAAGCACCTTCTGCCATTCAACAAAATGTCCATTAACACGGAAGCTTGGACCCTCAGGCTGAACAATCTGAAGTGGTTTTATATCGCTCCGGTCAACACCTCCTCTTGTTTCACCAGCTGTATAGTTTCTTAATGGATCAGCTGGTGGTAGATGAACAAGCTTACGGTCTTCAAACTCGATCACCACCATATTCTGCATATCAACAAGCACATGGATTCCTTCCACTGGACGAGCATAGCCGTTTTCCATTGGGCAGTCACTCTCAGTTCTGCAGAAGATGAGCGGTTTAGCAAGTCTGTGACTTGGAGCATCTGCATCACTGTGATACCCTGCACACCTAAAAGAAAGGATTTTGGGCACAAACCATTAAAAGGAGCACAAGAAATGCACAGAAAGCATATTTTCACTGAACAACAGTTTGAAATAATCTCAGCATGGTACTAACCAGGGATCCACCATAACAAGTTCCATGTCCTCAATACCCCTCTTTTTCATTGCCTCCCGGAATGGAGGAAAGTCTTTGACAACAGCTTCACATTCAGCATATTCCACAGCATCCTGTAATACAATATTCAAGAAGTCACATTAATGATGCAAAAACATGAGTAGAACTGAAAAGACAAATATATTACAAGGGGTTTACAAGGACGTGCCATGCACCCAATTACTAGATCATAAATCAAGTAATCATCTATCCACACTAATGATGATTAACAATGGAAATGTTTAATAGGAAATACACCTTCACTATTACTCGTTTAGATAAGAAATATAACATGATGTGCCTAAGTAGCAAAAAAATCAATTCTATGTCAGATAAGAACCCCTATTTACAGCAAAAATGAATCTGGACACTTCAAACACAAACTACAGACAATCACTTTGACTAAATTAAGATTGCCATGAATAAACAATAACAATACACAAACATATATACTAATATACCATGGGAGGCTGGACATCTGGAACAACTTTTGATGAAATAACTTTTCCTCTATGGTGACCACCTCGAGTTGCAGCATGAACCTCCGACAGTTCAACAACCCATACGCTTGTCTCGTTCGACCTTTTGTTGTAAACAACAAGTCTTGCTCGTCTAGGAGGAAGTTTAGTAGGAATTATTGGCCCACCTTTTGTCCTAGGAATTAATGATGGCTGAAAAGGAGGGAAGAAATAAGCATCCGCTAATGCAACCACTTGTTTATCTGGCTCCACCAGAACCACTTCCACAAACCGCATGCTGTCTCTCACCTGAAAATCAGATTTAATTGTCACCCCCCTTTCATTAACAATATAATGTACTTAAAATATAAACATCAAATATGAGGAAAATTTACCTCAGGGGTTGCTCCAGCCGCCCGAACAGTGGCTACTGCCACAGAGATCTCAGCAGCGGATAAAGGGTCTAAAGGATGGCTTGTTTGGGCCCTCACCATCATTGGAACTCCTATGCAAGCAAATCAATAGAAGTAAAAGCGTGGTTTGGTTAGTAGTAATAGATTTTCTGGAATTATGAGACAGCAGTTTACTCTCAGTCAGCAGCTACGTAGAAAAAGAGGGGGAAAAGGAAAAAACAGAGTAAAGATAAGAAATCATAAATAAAGTCTTGTTTGGTTGCAACGAAAATATACCGTCGATAAAAGAAATTATAAAAAAAAACACCAAACAAACAAACAAACGGGGACAATAAATAAGAACTAGTATTTGGGGCCCAAAGCAGCAGATGAGGACCGACCTCACTCACTCACTCAATTGACTTTATAACAAACATTAGCTATTCATCTTTCTCAAGCGAAAAAGAAAAAAAAAATCACCGTCCAACAGAACACCAATTAAAAAGTACAAATAAAATCGTTATCAAGAATAATCAATAACAGTAACAAAAGAAATTAACAAGAGATAAAAATAAAACCTTTGGTGGAGGAAATGGTGTTAGGAGGAGGAGGAGGATCAGGGAGGGATTCAACGGGACGGATGAGAGTGGAAACGGAGTCACGCTTGCGGATCGGATCCAAGGAAGGATCCGACCCGGAAGCCTTCCAATCTTTGACGGGTTCAGTAGAGGAAGGCTTGGAGGAGTTGTTAATGCAACAATTAGGCGTCGTCTTTTCCTGAGTTGTGGCCATTGTAAAGGATTAGCAAGCGCACCGTATCCACCGCAGAGTTTATCACAGTAGTATTCCACTGACATACAGAGCAAATTATCTCTGCGTCCTCCAAAGTCGTAATCTTTCAACACTATCCCCTTTTCACTCACACACAGCCACAGGCCACGGAACAGCAAACTCAAAATCACTTTCTTTCTTAAAGAAGAAAGGAGTGAAAGAAATTGAAGAAGAATCGAGATCCCACGGGCGGCCTTTTATAAAAAAGAGAAGCGGATGTGGATTTAGCGTGAAAGAGAGAGTGCGAAAGTTTGTTTTGTTTTGTAATTCAATTAATTAAGACGTCGTCGTGTCATCGGGTGGGTGGGCGTGGGACTGGATCGAACTTATTAGATAAGGACAAACGACTCGTGGAGTGCGAGGTGATAGGAGCACCTGCTTGTCAGAGACGTCGTCCGATTGATCGCTTCTTAAATCTCTTTTCTATTTGCCCTTTTTTTTTCAAATAAATAAATAAGCAATAAAGTCAATAACTAGTCAAAGTAACGAGATATTTTACAATATCTTTGTTGGAACAATTTTTTTTTTTCCAATTTTGTTATCACAATGTAATCGTTACTAAAATTAATAATTTTATTTTCTAATCAAGGAAGAATAATTTTAAATTTTTATAATATATGCAAAAATTTTATATGAAATTATATTAAATATAAAATTTATCTCAAATTATATTTTGAGAAATTATTTATTTCTTATTTTTTAAAATTTATTATATGATGGGATGATTTTACTAAAAATATTTTTTAAAAAATTTTTTGATATTAAAATTAACTTTTTTAACTTTTTAAAATTAGTTCTAATCTTTCAAAAGCAATTTCAAATAAACATTAGAACATAAGAGTGTCTTGATCGTTATAAATATGATACTAATAGATAAATTATGTCATGAATGAATAAATTATAACGAGTCAGGGCCTGATGTTAATATCCTCGTATCCTTTCGGGGAATTTGAATTAACTGAAAGACCTATTGCCAAATTTTTTATAGGACAAAATAATTTGTTGATTTTTTTAATTCTTAAAGATAATAATGATGATGTCCGTAAATTATTAAATATGAGGTTGGATTGTTCGGATAAAAAAATACATCATATTTTATGTGTATAATAATAAATGTAGGGCTAAATATTCTAAATTTTTATCCTAAATAACTATATCAAATAATATAGCATTTATTAATTGATTGGTGAGATAATACAATTAATTCATTTCAATTTTGTAAAATATTATCAATCAATTAATAAATGTCACATCATTTAGGATAATTATTTAGGATAACAAATTTGAGATTTCTAATAAGAAGAGTATTACTACACATCTCAGATTTTTTATTTAAAATAATTATTTTAAATAATTTGGTATTCATCAATTAATTAATGAGATAATATAATTAATTTATTTAAATTTTATAAAATATTATCAACCAATCAATGAATACCACGTTGAATATGCGTCCATTAGTTGAAGTATTGGTTTATGATGTACCATAGTCACGTGATAACGTGGTAGGCGTATTGTAGGGCAAAATAATTTGTTGATTTTTTTGTAATTCTTAAAAATAATAATGATGATGTCTGAAAATTATTAAATATGAGGTTGGATTGTTCAGATCATGCAAAATATACATCATATTTTTCTGTGCATAATAATAAAAGTAGGGTTACACATTTTAAATTTTTTATCCTAAATAATTATATCAAATAATATGACATTTATTAATTGATTGGTGAGATAATATAATTAATTCACTTAAATTTTATAAAATATGATCAATCAATTAATAAATATCACATAATTTAAAATAATTATTTAAGATAAAAAATTTGAGATCTCTAATAAGAAGAGTAGTATTATATATTCTAAATTTTTTATCTCAAATAACAATTCTAAATAATGTAATATTAATTAATTAATTAATATAATAATATAATTAATTTATTTAAATTTTATAAAATATTATCAATCAATTAATAAATATCATGTTGAATATACGCCCAGAAGTATTGGTTTATAATGTACCATAGTCACGTGATAACGTGGCAGGTGTATTAATTATGTTGAACGGACCAAAATAAATAAGCAATTAAATGGTGTTAGGTGGATTGCAATTATATTGCAGGTACAAAACATAATAAAAAATAGATTTTGTGTACAAATAATTATCTAACTCGACAATTAAAAATAATAAATAAATAACTTTTTTTTTAATTATACATGGAAAGATTAATTTAATCGCATCCCTGTCAAGTACAGCTGTAAAGCAACAAGAGAAATTGATAATGTTCAAAAGAGAAATAGAAAGTTAATAATTTTTCTCCCATATTTAAAAAAAAAGAAAAGAAAAGAAGCTAGGTGGATTAATCTGAAATAGTACAAGCCCATTAGGGGAATATAAGGATCGCAAAGTTATGGTCCTTACGGACAGCAGCAAGAAAACATGACACGTCATGGCGCTGGATTGATTAATTAGTTAATTAGTGAAACACGTAACACACAGCTGGCAAATGCGTCAATGTTCGTGCTAAAAACATGTGCAAACTATGTGAAGCTATGTATTGTTGACGCCCTTACATCACCTACCCTACGTACATTATTATTATAATTATTATTATTATGAGGCACCTTCCTCTCTTTACGAAGAATTGGAGAAAACTAGAGCCTAAAAATTAGAAAAGTCTGAATAAATTACAAATTAAATTTATTTAAAGAACCAATGTGTTGATATCGTTTTCGGTAGCAATATTATATAGGTTTATATTATCTATCAATGGGGAGATAAGGGCCCAAGGTAAATAAGTTCGTATTGTTAATTCAACGGCTGGGGATATGCATTATGGAGAAAAATCACACATCTCAAATTGTCATATTGCTGCTATTAAAAGTAACATCAGTTTGAAATTGATAAGAAAGACTACGACGTTTTCAAGCTATTATTATCTTGATCTCCATATTTTTTTGTTCACATTGTGGAAGTTGAATTGCAATTGGGCTGTGCTTGGGTTTCTTGGCCCATTTATTTAATCCTTCAAATGGGTTTGGAAGCCCACAATCTTAAATTCTTTTCCCCGTTTGAAACATATGGTGTAGCTGCCCCAACCCTAAAAATTAGGAGAATAGGACTTAAGTATTTCAAAAAGGATTTGTCCCCAGTCAATGATACAAGTCGAAAAACGTTGGCAGCAGCAGCCAGCAAGCTTAGTGTTGTTTTCATTTTTCATGAAATGAAAAACAATTTTGTTTGATGTTCTTCAATTTTCATTTTTATGTGGTGCCTGCTAAAAGAATGCCGTTAGTTGACTAATGTCCCATGTGCTGTTAAATCGGCTGCAAATACATAATATTAATTTTTTAACTTTTATGTTTTAATGATATACTACTATTATTTTAACATGTTATTTTGGTTTTAATTGGGCGAGGTATTTTTTGAAAGTATTTCTTAATTCTAATTAGTTTTACCAAACATTCTTGAAAAATTATGATTAATTTTCTCTTTTATATTAATTATTTTCTTGGTTTATAAAAAAAATGCCATCATTATAAGAAAAAAAATGCCATCATTATATGAAAAATAATTCATTTTAACTAAAAATAAATGAATGGATCATGTTATATTTATTAGTTTTAGATTCTCTAAAATTAATGAAAATTTTATTTAAAATTAAATATTTTTCTCATTCTCTTTCATTGGCTCTATGTTTTCAAGCAAACAACAAAAACACATTTTCATTATTTTCATTTTCATTTACTGATAAGAAATAAGTTACGTATTCTCAATTTTAAAAGTATCTCGTCAAAAATATCATTTTATTTGTATAAAATAAGTTTAGAAAATATTAATTCGAAAATTAATACCAAGCGCACCCTTAATAAACAATGATTGAGGTTGAGGTTTTGTCATCCTTGATCACTTTTGTTTTGAAAATCATGTTTCAAAACATATCTTCGGAAACAAGAAATTATGTGTAGCACGAAATTAAAATCCATTTCGGACAATAATTGTTTTTTTTATAGTTATTTAATCAAAAGTCGATTGTCGCTTTTTAAGTACGAATAAAAAAATCTGGAACGGAGCATAAAGGAGAACTGCACAAAATTAAATAAGACAAAAAAAAATCATTATAACACAAGCAAGAAACTATTATTTAATTTTTGTTTTATGGTCCGTTCAAAACATAACGAAACAAAATAAAATCAATTTTTTTGTGGTTGAGCTTGAGTTTTTCCAATAAAAGTTTTCACATTAAAGAAATAATGAAATATTATAAAATTTTTAGAGTTAAAGTGATAAAAGTCAAAAGTGTCATTTCCTTCATTTACGAGTGTCATTGTTGGCAGTGGATTATATAATTATGCTGAATAACTTTGTACATCGGACCAATGATATAATTGTGCTAAATAATTTTCTGGTGCGACTTGCACAATCAAAATTAGAGCAGATAATATTTGAAACCACTAATTTATCCAACATAAATTTAGCAGGAACAAATAAATTTGAATGTTCAAATTTGATATAATTAGTAATCATAAAAGGATTGTGTGTATATCAACTCGAGATGGATCAATGTGAAGCCGTTTTGTCCTCTTAACATATATAGTCAAAAATAGGAAATTCTAATAGACTTTGATATCTTTTCAAATTATTTGGTTTCATAGGTTTAACTTCTAATGTGTGTGACGTTTCATTATTTTAAGTTATTTTTTTATTATTTTAGTAGACGTCCATATTATATAATACAAATTTATAGTTATATCATTATTTATATATAAATAGTTGTAATTTGTGTTAGAAGTCATATATGTGTAAATCATGTAAAGTAGATATTAAGAAGATGAGTGGATCATGTCATATTGTGTTAAATAATATAATTACTCAATTATTAAATAGATTACGCTGTATCACCCCATTTATTTTTAGTGTTGGATTCAAAATTCACCGGTGTATTATTAAGGTATATTTCGTATGTTATGACATGATGATTTATTTGTTTTCTGTTTTCATTAATTCTATTAAGAGCAGAATTTGAAATTTCGAATTTGCGTTATGCATCTATTTTGTGCTAACACGCTCCTAATTCCTATTTATGGCTTCTTCGGGCAAATGGACTCCCGTGATTTGGCAAGGCTCCCACAATTAGAGACCAAATAACTTAAATAAAACACATTGGGACACTGGCTGATTTAAGAATGCAAGCAAATCACGTGGCAACACCTGCTACAAAAACACGATCATAAACGGAGTGGGGTTGGTGTGGCCGCTAACTCCAAATGTATCAAATCTTTAATTTAATTAGTGTCACCCTTTTAATGGATTAATTAGAAGTCACCATAAATGATTACACGCAAGTGGGGATCCCAAGCAGTCCCAGTCTGTCGTTATTTATATGTATTCCAAAAACCAAAAATATTGAGGAAAAAAAAAATAAAAAATTGGAGTTATGATTTAGTGCTTCAGATCTCGGTGTGATTTGTAAATTTAATTTTAATCGTTCGATCACACTATTGTTAATTTGATGGTGCTTTGGAGTCGAGACAAAAACCTTTGTGAAAACCAAGTTGAGCAAGCAGCACCTAAAAGAGCCAAAATTGTTGTTATCTGATGTAAATGCCCAAGGCCGAGTGCCTCAGTGGGACAAAATTTAGATTACCTCCCCGTCGTTAAGCGGTGCTCGAGCGGTCGATTTCGTGCTCTGCAGCTTTTTCAAATGATCACATATTTTAGAAGTCAAGTCCGGTCCGGTCCCATTTTAAGTTTGTTTTCACGTACTTTCCTGTGCCAAGTTGTTCAATTATTGACGTCAGAAAAGCAAGCCGCGGACCGGCTTATTTGTGCATGATAATAATAACAACAATAATAATACGTTTGAAGGTCCGAGCATAATCATTTAAATCATATTCCCAAATAGTAGAAAGTACGACACAACAATAAAGTTTGTTTTCGGTGTCTGACCGGCACGGCATTCAGTAAATGGAGAACTGCCAGCAGCCACTTCTCTCTCCCCGTTCCGGAGGCCAAGACCCAACCACTACCTCTCCTTCCGCCATCTTCATCGCCGACGTCGACGACATCCCTCCGATCACCGGAGTCCTCGACTTCTTCAGAGAGTTCTCCAAAGAATCCAAGAAACTATGGTACCTAGCCGGCCCCGCCATCTTCACCTCCATCTGCCAATACTCCCTAGGAGCCATCACTCAAGTCTTCGCCGGCCACGTCAGCACCATCGCCCTTGCCGCCGTCTCCGTCGAGAACTCCGTCATCGCCGGCTTCTCATTCGGCGTCATGGTACGCATATATAAATTCAACTAATTATGACAAAAATCTTTTGAGGCATGTGTGAATTTGTATATTTACTCTTTTGACCAATTAAAGGAATGGAACTTGAGACATATAAGATTAATGCAATGTACAGCTGGGCATGGGGAGCGCGCTGGAGACGCTATGCGGGCAAGCGTACGGTGCAGGGCAGCTTGACATGTTGGGGATCTATATGCAAAGATCTTGGGTCATTCTCAACGCCACGGCTCTGATGCTTATGTTGGTGTACATATTTGCTCAGCAACTGTTGAGTGTAATAGGGCAGACCCCGTCCATATCAAAGGCAGCTGGAATCTTGTCCGTATGGATGATACCCCAGCTGTTTGCTTATGCGGTCAATTTCCCCACCGCAAAGTTTTTGCAGGCCCAAAGCAAGATGATGGTCATGGCTATTATAGCAGCCACGGCCCTGGTGCTCCACACTCTTCTTAGCTGGTTACTGATGTTACAGCTGGGGTGGGGTCTGGTTGGCGCCGCTGTGGTGCTAAATGCATCCTGGTGGTTCATTGTTCTTGCACAGCTGTTTTACATATTTAGCGGGACTTGCGGTCGAGCTTGGAATGGATTTTCGTGGAAGGCCTTTCACAATCTCTGGGCTTTTATTAGGTTATCTCTTGCATCAGCAGTCATGCTCTGGTACATATAAATGCCCTCTCCTTGTTTAAAATACTTGTTTAAAATTAAAAATAAAGAAAAATGTAAATTATTAAGTAATGGACACTGCATATTTTGTCCATTTATATAAATTCTCCAATGAAAAGTTACTATATATATATATATATATATATTAATATGGCACAACGTTACATTACTGATTTGCAGAAAAGAAAAATAAAATAAAATAGAAGAGACTGCATTGGATCTCGGTCCTGGTAGATATGTTTTAACCAGCGGATTATGTTACAATTAAGTTGTGTTTATTTTCAGCTTGGAAGTATGGTACTTCATGGCTTTGATACTCTTTGCGGGATATCTGAAGGACGCTGAAGTGTCCGTCGATGCATTGTCTATTTGGTGAGGGTTTCTCTGTTTTATGAAGCCATTGTTCAATTTTTAATTAGAGTATATTCTGTTGTTTTCGTTCGGTATTTTCAGTTAATATCAGCGTGCACTGTCATGACTCATGAGTGCGTAAACGACCAATAGTGACAAGAGAAATGAAAAACATTTTCTGCATGGAAGTATAGTACATTTTGAAATATTCTTATCATTAATTTAGACTTTCAGGATATCCACTGAAATATTTTATT
Source organism: Murraya paniculata (assembly GCA_030449075.1). NCBI lineage: Eukaryota > Viridiplantae > Streptophyta > Magnoliopsida > Sapindales > Rutaceae > Murraya > Murraya paniculata. Next base: position 3,222,616 of record JAEVFN010000022.1, read on the forward strand.
TTATTTTATTTTTTTATTTGTGAGGTTGAGATGGAGTTAAATTCTCTATCGTTAATAAAAAAAATTGTCAGCAAAAGAAACTGTCGTGTTGAATTTTGATGCCCCTTATACGCTTTGACGAGACGTTAGCATGTTTTTTTCTCTTTGAGCCTATCTTCATGTGCAAGATGCCACCGAACATTACAAAATAATAATAATAATGATAATAATAAGATTAAGAAAAAAGAGAAATAGCTGAAAACATATATGAAAAATAGAATAAACCTAGGCAGTCAAGATTTCAGTCTTTCAGCGAGATATGTCACATGATTTCTTTTTTTTGTTTTTTGTTTTTTTTTAAGGCCGTTTAATTAACATAATATCTCTATCCTTCTTAGCCTTGTCTAATAGTATAAGTTGCCAAAGTATCATTTATTATAATATTTATTCTTAATTTTATTCACTATAAAAATCACTTTATTGGCGTTTAAGACTTGATTAGGACGTGGGAAGTGTCGAGGTTATGGTAATTCTTTCCGAGCCCTTTAGACACACATGACGATAACTATTTCTAACAAATTAACTTTGAATTTGCAGCATGAATATCGTGGGATGGACCGTTATGGTGGCTATCGGAATGAATGCAGCTATCAGGTAATCAATCAATTAATCAGGAGAAATTTTAAAATACATCTGGTGTATTATAATTAATTGATCCATACATGATATGTATAATCAAATTTAATACAAGTATCACTTGCATGATGATTTTTCAAAATAAATGCACGCATGTCATAGTATCATTTACTTGTTATATAGCTGACATGGTACACCATATGTATTCTAAAATTTCTTATTAATCATATGCACAAAACACACATCGTCAATTAACTAAGCTCCCACACAGTTTCAACGAATTTATTAAATCAATTCAGATCTAATTAATTAATTAGTCAACGAATGGACAATGACGCAGTGTGAGAGTTTCAAACGAACTGGGGGCAGCTCATCCGAGGACTGCAAAATTCTCTCTAGTGGTGGCCGTGATCTCTTCATTTCTGATAGGCCTTGTCCTTGCACTCATATTGATCATCACAAAGAGCCAGTACCCGTCCTTGTTTTCAAACGATGCAAACGTCAGAGAACTCGTTATTGATCTCACACCGTTGCTGGCTCTCTGCATTGTCATTAACAACATTCAACCTGTTCTCTCTGGTAATTAATTAATTAATTAATTAACTTGTTAAATTCTTCTACTAGTACTTCTTTTTCACGTCAAAGAAAATCTATTACCTGCATAAGTATTTTGTGGGTGATCTGTAGGTGTGGCCATTGGAGCTGGATGGCAAGCTGCGGTTGCTTATGTGAACATTGGATGTTACTATCTCTTCGGCATTCCTCTTGGTCTCATATTGGGTTACAGAGTTGACTTGGGAGTCAAGGTAATTCACTCTTCCTCTCTTTCGTTTCCCAAAAGGGATTTATACAAGCATCCTAAAGAAATAAATGCCCAAAAATGATTTTTCAATTGAGTTCAGCCAGACTTGCAAGCCAAAATATTGGTTCATTCTGACGATTTGTTTGGTGTCGTTGGTAATACTGTTTTTAGGGGATCTGGTGTGGAATGATCTCAGGAACTGTGTTACAAACTCTTATATTGTTCGGGATGATTTATAGAACCAACTGGAATAAGGAGGTACGTATACATGCAATATTCTTTATTAGTTACCGCACAAGTGAATGATCTTGTGAAGCTACTAATTATATGTGTTTTGGAAAGATTTACTTAAATTGAGATCTAATCAGTGTCACGTACAGGCTTCTATTGCGGAAAGCAGAATCAGGATATGGGGTGGACATACTGAAAATGATGCCGAAAATAAAAAATGAACAGAGGCCTTGAAGCACGGTAATGCTGAAATCGAACACTTCAATCTCGAAATAATTTTGAAAAAAAAAAAATTAAAAATCTGAATATTTAATTAATTATCAATTTGGGTCTCAATTTATTTATGTGGTATTCATTTATTAAATGATATAATAATAATTTTACAAATTATAAAATTTAACATTTGTAAAATTTAACATGTAATAAATGAGTTATGTATTGGAATTGAGACTTAAGTTGAGTTAGTATTCTTGTCATTGTTACGAATAAACAATTCCATTTAAAATTCAATTCCGATCTTTCAACATTTAAGTTAGCCTAAAGATCCGATGTACTTCAAAAATAGCTTACTTCTCGAGCATTGCTACAAAACACCGAGCCCGCGCCAATTATGAAGCCGAACTTCTAGTCGCTCACAACCTTTTGGGGGAAAAAGAAAAATCGGCGCTGCCTTTATTTTAAAATACGCACACATTTAGCCACTATGCTTTAGTCCAGTGGTCAGAACTCTAATTTTACAATTATGAAATTATGAGTTTGAGCCTCCATAATGTATTGTAAAGGTTTAATTTCTTTTCTCAATTTGAGTTAAGGCAGTATTCTCTCTTTAGCAATGTGAGTGGAGTAGACGTCCGTCAAATATTAGAGAGAGTTCAAAATCTAGGCTGTGCTATATAAGAATTATAAATTGGTTCAAGTAATTGAGTGAAGACAGTCTTCTCTCTTTAGCAATGCGAGTGAAGTAGACGTCCCTCGAATATTAGAGAGGGTTCAAAATCTGGGCTGTGCTATATAAGAATTGTATTCGAGGGTTCAAAATCTGGGCTGTACTATATAAAGAATTGTATTCGAGGGTTCAAAATCTAGGCTGTGCTATATAAGAATTGTATTCGAGGGTTCAAAATCTGGGCTGTGCTATATAAAGAATTGTATTCGATGGTTCAAAATCTGGGCTGTGCTATATAAAGAATTGTATTCGAGGGTTCAAAATCTGGGCTATGCTATATAATAATTATAAATTGGTCCAAGTAATTGAGTGAAGGCAGTCTTATCTCTTTAGCATCTGGGCTATGCTATATAAGAATTATAAATTGGTCCAAGTAATTGAGTGAAGGCAGTCTTATCTCTTTAGCAATGTGAGTGGAGTAGACGTCTCTCAAATATTAGAGAGGGTTCAAAATATGGGCTGTGCTATATAAGAATTGTAAATTGGTCCAAATAATTGTCTGATTGTACATATCAGTATGTGAGTGGAGTAGACGTCCCTCGAATATTGGAGAGGTTTCAAAATCTGGGCTGTGCTAGAATTGTAAATTGGTCCTAGTGAGTAGAGTGGATGGCTGTGCTATATAAGAATTGTAAATTGGTCCAAATAATTGTTTGATTGTACATATCAGTATGTGAGTGGAGGAGACGTCCCTCGAATATTAGAGAGGGTTCAAAATCTGGGCTGTGCTAGAATTGTAAATTGGTCCCAGTGAGTGGAGTGGACGTCCCTAGAATATTAGAGAGGGTTCAAAATCTGAGCTGTGCTATATAAGAATTATAAATTAGTCTCAATAATTATCTGATTGTACATATCAATTGTAATCTGAGACTCACAGTGTGAGTGGAGTAGACATCCCTCGAATATTAGAGAGGGTTTAAAATCTAGGCTGTGCTATATAAGAATTGTAAATTGGTCTCAGTAATTGTCTGATTGTACATATCAGTTGTAATCTGAGACTCGCAGTGTGAGTAGAGTAGACATCTCTCGAATATTTGAGAGGGATTCAAAATCTGGGCTGTGTTATATAAGACTTATAAATTGGTCCCAGTAATTATCTGATTATACATATCAGTTGTAATCTGAACAATAGTCTCGTGTAATTAAAAAAAAAAATGCACACATTTAAAATATGAAAAATAATGAAACAAATAAAATTAAATCCAATAAAATAAAAAAAGTACAGCTTAATTAATGTAAACTAAATAATAATTTATAATCAAAATCCATAAACTTTGTACAGTTTTACACTAATTGATTAATTATTCAATTTTATACATCCACAGATTGAAGTTTTATGAATCAATCGTTTTGTTTCGCGGAAAATGGAGGTGACACTGATGCTTTACGAAAGTTGGGAGGAACCGCTTTGGAAAAGTCTCAATTGCATTTACGATTCATAAAACTAACACAATCATGGAAAAGTCTCGATTGCATTTAATACATATCGTATTGAGCTGATGGTTCATCATTGTAAAAATATCCAAGACTAAAATAAAATTAACCCATTTTTCTGTCCAGTTCATAATCATCCAAATGGAAGTGCCACGACAACGCAATGCAATCAAATTGTGTCACGTGTTAAATAATTTATTGCATCTATTTATTGGGTATTGCACTTGGCAAAGGCGACTTGACGATCATTGTAAACTTTTTGTCCTGACGACGTGTGGTGATTAGGATAAAACTGATAAAATGTGTAATTTTTTAAAGTCTCCAAGGATTTTTGAGATAACTACCCACGCAGCAATTCCTCAAGCGTCTCTCAAGTTCATGAGGAGATTGTACGAGAATATATATCTTATGCCTAATTAGACGTATTATTCTAATGCTACGTTTTCAGGATTTTGTTAAGTTATAATTAATTTAACTTATAATTCTTGTAAAATATATAAAAATTCGTGATATGACTGTAGAATCCATTGTTACGTTACAAAGATCATAAGTTATATTAATTGTAACTATGTAAGAGTTATATTTTTATTATGGACAATCATTACTACAAGGAAAAAAATAAAAATAAAAATAAAGAAAAGATCCTAATGCCGATTTATTGATCTTGACATGTTAGGTATACGTAACTTTAAGTTCTTCCACCAAAAATATATTGCATTTATTATTTTCGGCATTTAAGCAAGGTTGCCCCATCCCAAAAAATGAAGCAGCAGCCAGGTTACATCAACGGGGTCTGCCCCCAGCACTTTCAGCATTTTATTTTATTGATATTATGGAATGCCCACTCAATCAGCTTTTTATTATTCTGATAAGGTAAGAGGTCGCCGTGTGTCCAATGGTAACTAAGTCGGTTGAGGCAGCGGGTTTAAAGCCTCCATGGTTTAATTTTACCCTGGGCAAATGTAAGTCATATATTTGGGAAATGTATTTTTGAGTCCCCAGGGATCTTGTAACGTGGAGACGAGTTACAGAATGTAGAGTTAAGTAGGTGATGCACTTATCCTGCAACACAAGCAAATTAATTAAACAAAAACACTCTCCTAGCGAGTGCCGGTTCCAGATGTGTAAAAGTAGAGCAGAAGTAAGAGAGAAGAAAGGAAATTACAGAGAGGAAAGATGACCGAGTATTTTCATTGCTTCCGTTTTGTAGACCTTACAATACTTTTATGCTTTACCTCCAGCAAGCCAAAAAAATTAACAAAAACCAATAACAGATTCTAGAAAGGAATCCATGACATCCTGCTCTCAAACAACATAATCCTTCCACCAGCTGGGTGGTTCCATCACTCGTGATGGGCCTAGTGCAGGTTCAGTGTTTGGCCCGTTATTTAATAGGTTCCACAGGAAATGGATTGGACCACTTCAAGAAAATTGGCACTGCTGTATCAGTAGGCGCGGAGTTCAAATACGTACTTGTGAGGATTATCGGGTAAGTTGAGTAGACAAGACGGAAGCATAATCCAAAAGCGGCAATCTTTGCGTTCCGGAGATGGAGAATAGTGCTAAGCAGCCACTTATCTCTCCCCTATTGGAAGAGGAAGACCAAGAACAAAACCGAAAGGTCCAAAACCATCCGCCAGCACCGCAGTCGCTCCCTGCAGTAAGCACCGCCATCTTCATCGCCGGCGCTGATGACGTCCCTCCGATCAACGGCGTCCGTGACTTCACAAGAGAGTTCTTAAAAGAAGGCAAGAAACTATGGTACCTAGCTGGTCCCGCCATCTTTATGACCGTATGTCAATACTCTCTTGGCGCCATCACCCAAGTCTTCTCCGGACACGTCAGCACCCTCGCCCTCGCTGCCGTCTCCGTCGAAAACTCCGTCATCGCCGGTTTCTCCTTCGGCGCCATGGTACAGTATTAATTACTTACTTCATTCTGCATGTATAAGAATTACCTGTATATTTTAGATCACATGTATAAACCTGCAACTTCAATTATCTGTTATTGGTTAATTAATTAATTAATGAACTATACATAGTCTAATTAAAACGTGCGTTAACGTACTGCATACAGCTTGGCATGGGGAGTGCACTGGAGACTTTATGCGGGCAAGCGTACGGTGCAGGGCAGCTGGACATGTTGGGGGTGTATATGCAAAGGTCTTGGATTATTCTCATCACGACAGCTTTAATCCTTATGTTCATATACATATTCGCGCAACAAATTTTAAGTCTAATCGGGCAAACCCAAGAGATATCAAAGGCGGCGGGAACGTTTGCCATATGGATGATACCTCAACTATTCGCTTACGCATTGAATTTCCCCATGGTAAAGTTTCTACAGGCACAGAGCAAGATCATGGTATTGGCTGCGATAGCAGCCGTGGCCTTGCTACTGCACACCATTTTAAGTTGGTTATTGATCTTGAAGCTGGGATGGGGCCTGGTGGGCGCGGCTGTGGCTCTAAATGCATCTTGGTGGTTCATTGATATCACCCGACTGCTCTATATTTTTTGTGGGGCTTGCCGTCCAGCTTGGTCCGGTTTTTCATGGAAGGCCTTTCACAATCTCGGCAGTTTTGTTAGGTTATCTCTAGCGTCTGCGGTTATGCTCTGGTGAGTCCGGTTCTATTAATCTTTCTTGCTACCCACATTATTTTATTTTATAATTAATTAGTTAGCCTTTCATAAACCATAAAACAAATTAATTAATAAATGAGTGTATATGTTCATAATTTGTGCAGCTTAGAGGTATGGTATTTTATGGCGTTAATACTTTTTGCGGGATATTTAAAGAATGCGAAACTCTCTGTTGCTGGCTTATCTATATGGTAAGCTTAATTTACCTCTTTTTCAGCTTCATCGTATTGAACATTGATATGATTGTCTAGCTCTCAAGGTTTTTGCTATCTCCTGGTATATTTAATCAAATCCTGATTGATAAATCTAGCAAAATTTGACAAGACACATTACCCAACAAGGATAAATGAGTTTAAATTATTAAATTTGGCACTATTATTAAATAAATTATTTTCTAATCAACATGATTTTTTTTTTTTTTGGGTTAGGATTTTAGTTCTTAACTCATTTACTTGCTTAATGACATAATTATTTGTGAACAATAGACAAACATTTATATAGTATTCCATTTTGTAAAATTTTAGATAAATTTAAAATTTTAATGATATAATTGTGTAATATTTTAATATATATATATATATATATATATATATATATATATATATATCAATATTATATATTATTTAAATATATAAAAAAGTGCACTTTTAGTAAAATAAGTATAAAATATTTGATATAAATCGTGTCATCCATTTATTTTTAAGTTGAGTTTAAATTTAAATATTTTAACATACTAAATACGTTGTGTTTGCATTAATCTAAATTTGACACAATTGAAAATGACGAGAGCGCGATGGGTAAACTAATTAGCAAGCTCTACCGACTGATGATCATACACGTACCATTCACATGTGCACCTCGCGTGGTGTCCCGAGCAGTTGTTGTTCACGTGCTGTCCTGCGGGCATTATTAATTTCTATTTGAGACTTCGGCGTGGTGGGCGTTCGTGGGTGTTAATCTTATTACCGCTGGTTTCAAGTAACGAGAAGTCAACATCCAGCGAACAAGCACCAATTTGGACGATCAATAATGAGGCTGGGCTCAAAAGTCCTTAATAATGATGGAAAGTTTGAACCGTGACTTCATTTTTTTATTTTCAAATATAAATTTAATTGTTTAGCTCCCTCAGATTTTCATTTTTAACATTTCGACCCCAAAATGTTAGTTGGTAATGACCCCACAATGTTGGCCGTGTGGATTGTTTGTTGACTTACTGTTGCGTTGGGATGCAGCATGAACATTTTGGGCTGGAGTAATATGGTGTCGTTCGGAATGAATGCAGCCGTAAGGTACGTAATTAGTTCGTTGATCAATCTCCTGGTTCAACGTACGTACCTAAAAATTTCGTGCAACTAATTAATTTAGTCTGAAAAATAAGCGCAGTGTGAGAACTTCAAATGAACTAGGGGCAGCTCATCCAAGAACTGCAAAACTTTCACTAGTGGTGGCTGTGGTTTCTTCATTTCTCATCGGTCTGACCCTCTCCATCATTCTGATCGTCGCAAGGAACCGGTACCCGGCCTTATTTTCAAGCGATCCAGAAGTTATAGATCTTGTTATTGATCTCACGCCTTTGCTGGCTCTCTGCATTGTCATTAACAATATCCAACCGGTCCTCTCTGGTAAATAACTAGCGCATTAATTGATACATTCCATATACATTTAGTGCATTAATTGATTCTCTATACATTTGCTCTGTTAGCAGTATTGCGTTATTTGAATTTCAAAACTTTAATGTGCGATCGCTTGTACGCAGGAGTGGCAATTGGAGCTGGATGGCAAGCTACAGTTGCATACGTAAACATTGGGTGTTACTATCTCCTTGGCATCCCTCTGGGTCTCATATTGGGTTACTTGGTTGACTTGGGAGTCAAGGTGATTCTTCGTGCCTTTTTCTTGTGTTCTGTTCCTTTTTTTTTTTCTTTTTCTTTTTTAACTAATATTCTATCATACTTCGATTTGGGAGCCACCACAGACAAGGCAAATTGACTAGTCCGATTATAATATATACCTAGTTAATTACTTATGAAGCAATAGCCTAACGATGGATGGAGGCCTCCAACAACGTAGAAGGGCCTTAGTCGGAGTTAATTTCTTGATGGGGGACTTAATATTATTGAGAGGAGATATATCTCCCTCTCAGATTTTTGTTAGATCTCACATATGTGTGTGTAGAATTTTTAAATTATGATAAGTAGACCTCTAGGCTATATTGTAAATATATGGATTAACTTTATAGACCACCCCCATGGGGGTGGTGAAGGAAGGACTTCGATTGGTAGAAAAGGCCTGCAATCGCTTGGGGTTATCCTGCACTTAGAAGACGAAGTAGAAAAAGAAATAAGTATAGTGATAATTTGTTTCTTCGCCGCCGTACTAAATATGAGAGAAAATCAAATTTTTTTTCTTAGTTTTTACAATTAGAAAAAAAAAAAGAAAAAAAAGAGTTAATTAACTATGACACGTTCACTTAAAAAAAATCATTTTGGCGAATTATTTATTAAGAAAAATTGATAAGCTTAATATAAAAGCAAAAAATGAAATAATAATAACTTGCTTCTCGGTATCTATCATTATACCCACAATGGTCTGCCATACTGTTGCTATCCATAATGGATAGCAATAGACTCCAAATTGTAATATCTAAAGAGCATAGCAAATTCAAAAGGGTGGGGGGGAGCACCCAAAGATTGTTTTTCAATTGGCCTTAAGCCAAACATGCAAGCTAAATTGTTGGCTTATATCAATGAGATATGCGTTTCTTATTTTGCTTTTTCTCAGGGCATTTGGTGCGGAATGCTGTGTGGGACAGTCTTGCAGACTTGTGTAATTTTTGGGATAATTTATAAGACCAACTGGAACAAAGAGGTATGTAATTTTAAGTATGCAAGATTCTTGATTATGACTACATAAGCAAATGAAGTGGCATGTATTATATAGGAGAAATTTTAAAAATTTTATAGAAAATTTAATTGTACATGTCATACATTAATTAATTATTTTAATTTTAATATATTTTCAAATTCCTCGTTATATTATATTATAGAAGGGTTTACTTCACTGAGATCTCCAAATAACATTAATGTGCAGGCTGCTATTGCTGGAGACAGAATAAGGAAGTGGGGCGGGCATACAGAAAATGAAACCTAAAAGAAAACGGAGATCTTGGAGGGACGCTGAAACTATTCAATCTTTTGACAAAAGTTGGAAGAGCTAGCACGAGTAATAAAACAATCCCATTTGGAAGTGAATTCCGATTTGTAATTGAACTTCGTTTTATGATTTGGGGCCGGTAACTCAGGCCCTCGAAAGCTCTTTGATCGTTTTTTAAATTAAAAACGGCCCACGGGTAAAAATAAAATTATTAATGCAGGATTGATTTCAAAATAATTCCTGCGATGGGCTTGTGTTATTGAACATCTCGTGCTAGAAGCTAAGTTGCGTCTTTCCGCTGCTGCCATTTCCGTGGCCGATGGTTTCTTAAAAGGAAGAAAGTTTAGGGGAAGTGCTTTATTAGTTGTATTAAAAAAAAAAAAGGGTCAGTGTAGTCTCGCATCAAAACGTTAATGGATTCAAGTAAGATCACAGCCAATATATCATATCTCTCATCGGTGATGGAGGATAGTAAGCAGCAAGAGCGAGTGCCTTTGCTGCCCACGATGCCGCCGCCCTTCGATTAGTGGCGCCCTAGATGTCTTTAGAGGGTGCTTGAGAGAATCGAACATGTTTTGGAACCCTGCTGGTGCCCGGCTGTCCCAATGTCCCTCCCCAATTATGCAGGCGTAATTAATTGTTATGAACTTCTGTACATACTTTTTTTTTTTTTTTCGTGTAGTTTCAGTTGTTTTTGTTCAGTACTAAAATGGGCAGCAATGGATATTCTTTAAGTGCTTCAGTGATTTATTAACACATAATGTCATTTCTTAAAGAACACGTATGTACGAGAAGCGCGCGCTCGAAACTCTCAGAGGGCAAGCATTTGGAGTTTACATGCAAGGATCACCATGAACATCGCATCTTTAATTTTAATGTTAGTATGCATATTCGCAGGGCAACTTCTGGACGGACAACTGAGAAACATTAGAATCTACCTATACATAATGAAAAAATTATAAGGTCCTGGGTGTCCTTTTTGTCCTCGCGCATGTTTGTTCAATTTATTTTGTTTACATATACAACAATTTCAAATCATCCTTCATTTTTTAATCTCTTTAATCTGCTTAGAAAGATGGTACTTCAAGTGTAGTGTTAACATTCCCAGAAACCAGAATAGTTGAAAATAAATAAGGAAACTTCAGCGAATGCTGTACTGCATAGTGAGATTTTATTTATTTATTTTTTTTCGAAAGACAAAAATGAAAAGATCAGTACATATTGATGTTGAAATTGGTCTATACATTTTTTTTTTCTTTTTTTTGGTTAATAATTATATCAGATTTTGCAGCATGAATGTATTAGGCTGGAAAACCATGATAGGCAGAGGAACAAATAAGATGCGATATGTGATGAAGAAACTAACCATAATCCATTTCTCTTACCGGAAAAGATTTCAAGTACAAATTTCATAATGGTTTCAATCTTTGAAGATGTGCAGTGTGAGAGTGCCCAATCAACTAGGGGCGGGTCATTGGGAACGAATATCCATAATTTTTTATCCAACGACTCTCAATTCCAGGCTCTGGTAAAGGAGATCACACCATTCTTGGCACTCTCCATTTTTATTAAATATATATTATATTCAGCCTGTTTTGTCTGGTAATGAAATACATATTCTAAGCTTTTTCCCTGTGCTGAAGATAGCATTACCTTGTTGGAGGTTAAAATTAGTTGATTTCGGAGCTGGATGGCAAGCTACCGTAGCCCATGCGATTATTGGTTCTTATTATCTCACGGGGGCTCCTCTGTGTCTTATTTTTCGGTTACAAGCTCGACTTGGGGGGAAAGGTAAGACACTAACACTCTTCTCTCCATTCTGATTATATTTCCTGGTAATGGAAAAGTTAATTGATCTTGAATGATACCAGGGACGATCGTCCAGAGTTGTAATATGTTTTACATGATTTTCAAGACAATTTGGATTCAAGAGGTAAAGACATCCGGGATGGATATTATTTTATGTGCTTGAATCCACATCTCACTTTTGGTATGGAAGAAAGATTGGAATTTAGTCATCTCACACAATATGTACGACTTTACTAAACTGTTTTCTGTGACTGCAGCCTTTTCTTGAGATTTACAAAATGCATCATTTTTTTCTCATTAACGAGAATTTAACAAAATAATTAGCTTGCCCCTAAACGTAAAAAAAAAAATATTTAATCCCGACTAAATGATAAAAAAAAAAAAATTATTTTGTAGTTGTTAGGACCAATAATAACTATCTAAAATTATATAAAATCTGTCAATTTAAAGATACAAATCACCAAAATAAGCACCCCCGTTAATTTGTAACTCATTTACAACATAAATCATCAATTCCGCTCATATAATCCACACTAAAAAACATATCTTTGTCAACAATAACAAATCTTTAACAACAATAAATAGAAGCAATCATAGTTATCCAAAATACATTCAAAATAACCATAACACCAAATATGAAAAGCTTTGAACATTATACTTTGTTTCCACCAATTAAAAAAAAACAATTATGAAAAACTAAGGTAGCAATTGTTTTTTCTTTTTTTTTTCTAATCTAAAATATGAATGAATTTAAATTTGACTGAAATCTGAATGGGTATGAATCATTAAATGCCGAAACCTAGTCCATCCATCTCATGGAAAATCTCATTATGCCAAGAATAGATTTCAGAGACAAGAATTCTTTATATCTAAATTGGAAATTAGAATCCCAAGCAATAGGTGAAGCCTGAACTATTAGGCAAACTCACAGTCAAAACCAAGTAATTGCTTAGGGTTGATTGTTTGGATATCAATATTTTCACTTACCGATTCGAAATGCTGGAAAAAAGCACACAAATAACTGGTTCAAAGTATGGCCGGTGAAGTACATATATGTGAGTCGCAAACTGAATAAAGGAGCCAACATAACAATACATGAAGGCAGTAATTCCGTTGCAAGCAACCTTATAAGATAATTACACATGCATCACCACTAGTATATGTAGAAGTAGAACATAGTTGACACCGAGTGAACTCCATGTCAGAAATATGAGACATGGAAGTCAGCAACTAGAAATCTAAAATCAGCAGATAAATAGAAAACATAATAACATTTGCACAACAAATGCTCGTCTACATAGCTCAAGTTGTAGAATTTTAACTCTAAAACACAAATGCAAGATTTCAAGCTCAAGTCAAATAGTGGTCATCCGGGTCAAAGAAAATTCTGTTAATCTAATATCTTGCATCAGATCCTAAGCTGGGCGGGCCTGCCTGCGGTAACACATTTCAGATTGTGTATAACAAGACTAAGGTGCCCTTGAGTATTGGCTAAGAAGCATAGCTCCATGAAATCAGAAATCCTCATAGTGCATCACCAATAGTGAAATAATTTAAATCACCTACAACCTATGCAACCGGCACATGTAAGGCAAGCATGCTCATATTCTCAGTCAGGAAAAGCAACACAACATCTAGAATAAAATCCACATGAGCGTCCGTAAACAACTGCTTAAATTCAACAAGTCAAATAAAATAAGCCATTCAGGTCACATTTAATCATTAAGCGAGAGATGTACCCGAAAAAAAAAACCATTGTGATTTAAATAAGTATCAAAACAGATCCCAGAATAAAACAAAATCCCTAAACAAGGGAGAGTTACCACTATAACCCTAAGCTGTGAGCACGACAGCGCCACCAGCCTCCTTGATCTTTTTCTCAGCGGTCTTAGAAACAAGCTTGGCCTTGACAACGACGGGCTGGTTCTCCGGCAAAACACCTTTGCCCAAAACCTTAAAGTAGCCGAACTGAGTGACATCAATCATCGGAACGTTATCCTTGGTGGCCTTTGCTTTCACATCTTGTGGGACCATGGACCAGAGCTTGTCGATGTTGACGATGGGGCAGTGGAATTTGTTGCGGAGTTTGTGAAAATACCTCATACCGACTTTACCAAAATAACCCGGATGGTACTTGTCGAAGAGGATTCTGTGGTGGTGCATGCCTCCAGCGTTACCGCGACCTCCAGGATGCTTTCTGTGTTTCCCGATACGGCCATGACCGGCGCTGACGTGGCCTCTCTTCTTCCTGTTCTTCTTGAAGCGAGTCGTCATTTCGGCAGATCTTAAGAGGTCGCCAAGTCTGTGTTGAGCTGGCGGAGAGTGGTGAGACGATGAGATGGGGGATCGGGCATTTATATGGTCGTGAAGAGGCTAGGGTTTTGGTGTGATTCACTGGTTTGCGATATGTTAACGGGCTTTTGATTGGATCTTCGTGTTGGGCCTATTATGCGTTAATGGGTCTGTGAACATTTGCTCGCCGTAATATAGCCTTATTACTATTATTATTATTTTTTTTTGGGGACTTACCCTTGTGAATTCATTGAATCTTCGTTTTACATATACATACATACATACATACATACATACATACATACATATATATACGTGTGTGTGTCTGTATGTATCCATGCATGTTTTGAAACTTACGCCTCAATTTACTTTGCAGAATTCAAAAAATATTCTTACCCAATGGCAACTCAATTTCCTCCCTATTTCGAACCCATAATGAAAAACTCTTACTCAAAATTTTACCTATCATATTCGAACTCTTAAACCTTTTGAGAAGAATCCTGGTAAACATACACAGACCAGCAACCATGGAAGCTAAAATTTATTTTAAATGTAGGGCTTTATAAAGATATAGTTTGAAAAATATTATTCCTCAGATATTTTATAAAACCATTTGTAATTTCGCTAATAATGCATAACCCTTGAAAATTATGTTCCTCAATTAAATACCATTTTTGATGACACAGCGACTTGGTAAATACCCAATGGATTTTTACAATTTTCCAAGACAAGAATCATTAATTGGAAAGAAAGTGAAAATGGTCTTCAATCGTTAGAATAGCCCAAGTGAAAATTGGCCTCAATCGTTAGAATAGTCCCAAATCCGGCGCCTTTTTGTATAGAACACTGATGAATTTCCAAAAACTTTTGGTAATGCAACGATCCTGGGTTTGACAATGCTACAGGATGGCAACCGAAGCCTTAGCACATTTGTTGCATAAGCTCGAAGTGAAGATAATACCACTCATGCAACGAAAATGTAATGCGTAAATTTTGTAAACAAGAAAGGATGGATACAACTAAAACAAAAAAACGCTAAAGGATGTATAGTAAGCAATTTTTTCATAAGGATGACATATTGACATGTACAAGTGTACAATTCAGAAACAAGAGACATTTTTCAGCTTCATAGGTAAAATTATACAGGTATAATGAATTCACAATAACTCAAAGAATAATACACAAACGCAAGGGCAATATAAACAATCAACTGAACATATCATTACTGAAAACAATTACAATATGGCTACAATGAATATGTGACTCATCTTTGAAGAAGGATGGCAGCTCCAACCAAGCCAAACCACAATGTCAAACCTACCCAGAAGGCACGGTTTTTCTCCAATCCGACAGGAGGTCGCCACACTAGAAAGTCCCCCAAAAAGTCTCTGGAGGATGGAAGCTGGTTGGTCGTTGATCCACCTACCCGCTGATCCCTGTCCTTGTTTTTATCACTCCAAGTTGCCGCATAGCTGTAATGATGGCACACAAATAATCCATAAACCATTAGTGGTAGTAAGTTAAGTCACTCAAGGAGGGATTGAAGCCTGGAGAATTTGGCAAGTACATTTTCTTCAGGCCATAATAGTATACAGTAACAATAAATATACAACTGGCGGCAAAGCTTGAAAGAAAAACATATGGACCTGAACCATGAAGGGATTTGAAACTATGAGTTTTAAGTGAATTATTATAGGTTGTCTGTTTTCCAGCAAAAATAATGTCAAATAAAGGAGGGTCCCACTTCAAATGAAGTAGACAATTATGGATACGAGAAATCATTTCAGATTACAATTCTGTATATATTTATTTCGCAAAAGCTGGGATGCTTGATGTGAGTCAGCCAAAAACTAGAAAAGGGAAACAATAAATTATCTATTTTTTCATGTTAATAGTAGGGCAACTTCAATTAATAAAAGCTAAAATAGATGCACATAACAGTGCCATAGACTCTTTTATCTTTTCTAAGTGATCAAATTACAAACAGACAACATTGATCACAACCACAAAGAAGGAACAAGTCATTGGCGTGGTACCATCACTCTAATCATGGCCGGGAAAGAAATGACGGCATTGATTAATCTAAGCCAATCAAGCTAGCAAATTAAGTAACATTGGACTAACATACCATGTTGATCAAACTAGAATATTAAACAGAAGAGCAGTTGGTCATTATGAATTTATGGCTCTGTTTCTGGCTCAAGCTACAGCAGTCAATTAACTAGGAAGCAAATAAACATTACGAATTGATAAATTAAAAACAAAAAAAACCTCAAGGACATCTTATGTCTGTATGCGAATAACCCAATTCTTGTATTAGTGTACAAGAACATGAGCTGGCAGATCAACTTCCCAGCATGTTCCAATGGACGGATATTGAACTATTGAAATCAGAGACCACAAGGTTACTCATTTTAATTATTAAAACAAATGAAAGCATAGGCCACAAGCAAAAATGGGAACCGAGATATAATATTGAACCAAGGCAGCAAAATTACCTGTCATAACTAGAACCAATGAGTGGAATCGTAACCATCTCTTCTTGGGATATCTTAAGCTTTGGCGCTTGCAAGATATATCGAAGGTCAGCAGCTTGGCGCCGGATGTTTTTACTGGGGTGCTTACTCTCCAGTTGCTTATAAAGAGCAATGCAATCAGCGTGGCGGTTATTTGCCTCGTAAGCCATAGCAAGCCATATTTGAATCTGAAAATCCAAATACAAACGTTTCCTATGAAATCTATGGCTCAAAGTTTCCAAGAAACACCATTTGCAATCAAAGAGACACTAATCGGGTATTAACCAACCTCACCACCAAAAAACGTTGGTCTGGGAATGATAGTGAGAGCGCCTTCAAGAAACTCGATGGCTCGTCCGTACATGCCCTTACCGTAAGCCTTTTGTCCCAACTCGAACATCAATTGTGCTGTGGCTCTCCTCTCCGCCTGTTCCTTAGCCACCTGCTCTCACAAATAAATGAATAAATAAAAGTACATATAAAAAATTTAACCGGACGATTAATAAAATCGTAAAAGAGTTGATTCATAAAGAAGAAACCTTTTCGAGTTCTCGTCTGACTCTCATCCTCTTCTCTTCTTCAGTCTCTTCTTTAGCTTCACTATCACCATCAACCTCCTCCGCGTTACTCTGCAATTCCTCAGCTTTCTTCTCTAACTCTCTCATCTCTTCAATCTCTTTCACTCTCCTTCTCATCTCTTTCTCCCAATCATACTCCTCCTTTTCATTCTCACCATTCCCATTCCCATTCTCTTCATCGCTGGAACCCGCGTCGTAATCTACATCGCTCACCTTCGAATTCACCTTGCCACGTGTCACCACCCGGTGGTTCCAACTCTCCCCCTCGGAGTCCAAACTCTTGTTGGCTAAAGCAGAGTAGTTCAAGTGCAGGTCCCTCTTTGGTAGGTTCAAAACGACATCGAGCGCCAACGGGCGAGAATTACGGTCCGTTATTACCGTCCGAGGGGAGGCCACGTCTAGTAATAGAGCTAAATTTCCCACAACCACGGCCATAGTAGCGGTCAAGGGAGAGAGAAAGAGGTTGAATGAATGAATATGAATGACAGAGAGTTCAGCTGACGGAACACAGTGGTGAAGATATTTACTTGCCGATGATGATTCCTAAAGACTTAAGTGTCCTTGTGGTTGCTTCAAATGACTGAAAAGCCGTAAAATGTCAAGGGTAAAGTTGTCTGAAATTATGTGAACGTGGCGCTATGCAGACGAGAGTCGTGTTTGGGAACTGTGGCGGCACGTGATCACTTGAGTGGTCTCACGGAAGCGGTAGCTTTGATAATGTCAAGCACGTCACAATTCCTGCAATATCTATCAGCCGAAACGATACCGTTTGGTTTAAAAGTTTTTATGGCCAAAAAGAAGAAAAACCAAGAATGTTGCTTTTCAAAAATTAAAAAAAAAAAAAAAAACACGTTGGACTTATCTAACGGTGTGAAATCAAACACGAGGAACAATGTTCCCTTCTCAGTCGCCAATAAAAAGAGCGAAAATGCTACTCTAATTGCACGGATGCTCACGCGCCTCCACACGCCACACATTGCGCTTCTACGGGCCCCTCTCTTTTCAAGAAAAATTTTCTTAATTTTCTCTGCAGCCAAACACATAGCCGTTAACTTAACTATCTGTTTCCAATGGCTGTACCACTCTGCAACATACGACCTTGCGTGTTAACTTCATTTCGCCACAAACCAACACCTCGCGTTTACCGTAGTAATCTCCGATTCTCAAAAAATAACAAACTCCGGCTTCTACTTTCTAAATTCTCTCCCAGCTCTAAGCGATGGTGTCACTTCCATCCTCTAAAATCATCCTCAATTAATGGATTCTCATTACAGAACGACAGTCTTGAGCACTTTGATGGAGAAGTCAATGTTGACTTCAATGAGAAGATTCGGAGACGGATTCGTTTTATTCAATCGATACTCCCTGGAGGAAGCTGGTGGAGCTTCGATGATGATGTCGAAGTTAAAATTATGGCGAAACCGGTGACTTTGTGGCGGGCGCTTGGCAAAATGTGGGACTTGGTTTCTAAGGACCGTTGGATTATTTTTGCTGCTTTTTCTGCCTTAATTATTGCGGCGGTGCGTATGGTTTCTTCTTTTGTTTCTTAAGTTTCAATATCAAATAAGTTCTATGCAAATGTAGATTACGAGATGAGAAGCACAGAAGTTTGAAAATGGATATAGTACTGTCAAAAGTCAAAACAATTTCCGTTCGAAACTAGTTGTTTGGAGAGCGAATATCACCTATGGTTACTTCTCTTTAGAACTTATTAATTCTCTGGCTACTGGTTTTGTGGAACTTTAGATAAGATGGTGGCAATGCATTAAAGTTCTGTTGCATTTACTAACTGCTTTGATTTCTTGATACAGCTTTCAGAGATATTCATACCTCATTTTCTGACAGCATCAATTTTCACAGCACAGAGTAGTGAAATTGCAGTGTTCCACCGCAACGTTAGGCTATTGATTCTGCTGTGTGTTACTTCTGGAATATGCAGGTTAAAATCTTGTATGGTTAGATCTCCTATCTCCTTTACTTTGCGAATTATGGCATGACCCTCTTTCTGCATCAGCTAGGATCATGAATTTACTCAGATAGATCCATATTTACTGAATAGTTTTATATGAAAATCTTTTGTTGTTGCTACAGATGTCAAATCTCTCTCCCTCTCATATAGTTTATCATGTACTTGTGTCATTCGCAAGTTATCTCATTGAGATATGCACAATGGCAACATGTGCGGGGCTTTATATGAACTTTTCTCATAACATACATGAAATTTGATTAATCTCAATGAACAGTGTGACAGAACAGCTGACTCTGTATTCTGTTTATTTGAAATTCAGCGGTTTACGAGGTTGCTGTTTTGGCGTTGCGAATATGATTCTTGTACGTCATTATGAAATAGTTTCGTTTCACACACACACACACATATTTTCTCTTTCGATATTTTATTTAGGTTTGGCCTGGTCCGTAGTATATGACTTCAGCACTGAATGCGTTCGTGTAATATTTCTCAGGTAAAGCGAATGAGGGAAACACTATATTCTGCTCTTCTTCTTCAGGTTCTAATTGAAATTCGAATTTTGAAAAATATTTTTCCATTTGTATCTCTAAGCAAGATATACCTGTTTTGGGTATCATAGCTTATAATTGACTTACCTTATTGGTAAATTTGTTGTAGGATATATCCTTTTTCGACTCAGAGACAGTTGGTGATTTGACAAGCAGGCTTGGTTCAGACTGCCAGCAAGTGTCACGAGTTATTGGAAATGATCTTAATTTGATATTGCGCAATGTTCTTCAGGTCTTTTTTCTGAACAAATGATTGATAGTTCTGAGACTGCTATAATATAAGAATAATTTGTATCATTGTTTCTTTCCAGGGGACTGGAGCGTTGATTTACTTAATAGTTTTGTCATGGCCACTTGGATTGTGTACATTGATGATATGCTCAGCTTTAGCAGGATTAATGCTGATATATGGCCTGTAAGATTATGTACACACTCGTATTTTCCTCTTTTAAAACTTGAGCTTGTCTTGCTGAAAGTACATGCCTGTAAAATGCCTGATTGAAATGAGGACAGTCAATGGATGTGTGGCTACGATAGAAAGGAAAATCTTAGATATAAATATGAGCACTAATTAAGTCCAGAGACTTGTTTAACGGTATGTGAATATAATTGACTTTTCAAATATTAGCGAATGCCTTGAAGTACATGGAAAATACTGTCTTATAAAAGAATACAATGCTCTACAACAGCCATGGAAAAAGCTATCTTGCATTTGCTGAGATGTGCACTGTACATAATTCCTTTTAATGTATAAAGCTTTTAGGCGCATTGTAGCACACTCCTGGTTTCGACTTATGTATTTACTCTTGGAGCACGTGGATGACTGCTTCAACGGTGTCCTTCTGTGTAGGTACCAGAAGAAGGCAGCAAAGTTGGTCCAAGAGATCACTGCTTCTGCTAATGAAGTATATCAAGACACATGATCTGTAATTTTTCAAGAGATAAGGTTCTTGAATGTTTTGTACTAAATAATCTGACTTATATTCATTTGTGTAGGTTGCACAGGAGACATTCTCATTGATGAGAACTGTCCGTGTTTATGGAACAGAAAAGCAGGAAGTTAAAAGGTGATGCATTCTACTTAAACCTTGTCTTTTGTATATTATTTCTATCTGCACTTTTCCTTTTGCCGATGTAAATTATAAAACTGAAGAAAACATATCTCCACAGATGCATGTGTGTTATAAGTGGTTCTGAACTAAAGATGTTTCCGTCTATGGTTGATAGGTACAAGCACTGGCTTGGGAAATTGGCTGATATAAGTTTGCGACAAAGTGCTGCATATGGATTCTGGAACTTGTGCTTCAATATGCTTTATCACTCAACTCAGGTTTCTCTCTTTAATTGGCTTCAAAATCTTATGTTCTCTGTTTAAAGATGGTTCGTGTCTGAATAATTTTTAAATTTTACATGAAAATGTTATGTAAGATACTCAATGATAAATGGATTTCTGTACAATATGCTTTTGCCGTTTGTCTCTCCTATATAATCCTAAGATAAATTTCCTTTTTTTTCAACCATTGCGGTAATGATATTCTTATTCTTGTGCTATCTTTTTACTATATGCAAAGTGATTCATGCAGTTGTCCATCTATTGATTTACTTAACTGCTTTTGACATGGAAGTGACTACGATTGTTTAATTAACTGCTTTAAGTGTTACTGCATTTGTATGCTAGTCTTAAAATAGTGTTATTAGGTATAAACTAGCACAAGATATGCCAAAGAAGGATTCACTTCAAATTGTCTCTCTGGCTTAACTTCGCACTATTGGTTCTCAGGTTTAGCACCTTGAAGTTATCTTCTGGGCTTGGCTCTAGGAAGCCTGTTCAATCCCCATGTTGTGACTTGTGCGTGCTTTTGGCCTTTAACTTGACCTACCCTGTTTCTTGTCCCTGTTTGCAGTTTGAGGAAACTCATGCTAACTTTGGCTCTCTGTTATATGACTGGCCATATTATATTCCTTTCTTTGCTGTTCGACATATTGTGAGGAAGTTCTATGTGGTCCTAAAGTAAAATTTATTATGCTGGTATTCTTGCGCTTGACCTTGGAGACAATGCATGACAGTATATATATACTTGACTAAGTTAACGGACCCTTGGATTCTAAATACTCTACCTCACTTTCGATTGAATATGTCCTTTGCTTTCAATTCTTATGATTACTTGAGGTCTTAAAAGAGGCATGATTAAATGCATTTCTGTTAGCCTTGTTAGCCAAAAAGTGTGAATAATCAATTTTGTACATTTCAAATTCAAATTAGTGCATCTCTTGTCAAAACCTGATGCTTTAAGTTTATGACATAAATACAGTAAGTACTTATATTTTCAAGTGCCAGTCTTGTTTGTCTTCTTACCTTAGGGTTAATGTAAAGTTGGGTTTGACTTATGCTTTTGTTGTCACATTTGTTTTGTAGGTTATTGCCGTATTGATTGGAGGAATGTTTATTATGAGGGGTAATATAACGGCAGAGAAACTTACAAAGTTTATATTATACAGTGAATGGCTGATATATTCAACATGGTGGGTGGGAGATAACTTATCATCTCTGATGCAATCTGTTGGGGCAAGTGAAAAAGTCTTCCAATTAATGGATCTCATGCCTAGTAACCAGTTTATATCAAAAGGTTAGCATTTTGTGAACTTCAATTGAATGTCCAAGATAGTTAGTGGGTCCCTGCATTCAAGGTGATTGCTGCTTTATGCTTTATCGTGTCGATCTCAGAGAGATTAGTAGTAGTACATTGTTTACCATGTAACAGTATCACATAACGAGTTGAACTTGATCGCTTTATACGATATATATTCTGTTCAGTATAATATATACTTGTATTCATTTAATTTTACTCGATGTTCATTATTGTAGTTTTAGCATTTTGGATTTGAATGTTATTGATTGCAGGAAAGAAATTACAAAGATTGATGGGACGGATAGATTTTGTTGATGTATCTTTCCGTTACTCTTCAAGGGAAATGGTATATCTCTTTGTCATATCATAAACACCCCCTCTGGTTTTTTATTTTGATCCTCATTTGTCTGATATTCCACCATATGCAGCTGCTTTTCCTTGTTCCTTAGGGCAGTAATTCTCCATACAAAGTGCTGGCGTATATTTTTGTATCATAATAATAGGGAATCACAGTTGATAGTAGCTAATAAATAGAGTGGCTTTCATATAATAGAGTTCATTAGTTCCCAATGGATGGTAAATCACTTGCCATTATACTATTTCTTTCTTTAGAAAAAAGAACGTGGGAAACATCATACTTCTCGTGTTTAAAACTGAGATCAGTTGATTTGTCATTATGGCTTCTCCTCCTGACTCTGGTTGCTGATTTTAATTTGACCAATCTATTATTAGATGATACTATGTTAATAACTATTTTGTCATATATTTTGAACAGGTACCTGTACTGCAACATGTGAACATTTCAGTGAATCCTGGTGAAGTTGTTGCAATTGTTAGTGCTTTGTTCACTTACTTTATTTCTCGGCCACAAAGACCATAGGAACTTACTTTTACCATTTACTTTATTCTTTTTAGGTTGGTCTTAGTGGTAGTGGAAAGAGTACCCTGGTGAATCTCTTGCTCCGTCTTTATGAGCCAACAAGTGGGCAGGTAGAATTTCTTTACTGCTATTTTTTTTAATCCAAGGTATTGCAATTTATACATGAAAGGAAAGGATATAATGAAACTTGTGGATGTTATCAATCTGTTCTGAGAGTTTCATTTTAAGTCAAGTTGCTGAAAGATATTATAATCAGGAAATAGTAGGTGAACATCTGTTCTCTTCATAAGAGTGGTAATTGAAGTTTTTCTTTATATGTATTTCTGTTGGATTGCGTTTTGTGATTTTAAAACATGATTGACATTCAATTTGTCTACTAAAAATTGTTATAACATTAAATATTCAGTGTTAATCGCCCCAAGTCTGTGCACATATTTATTCTTTCCTAGTATAGTTTATCTTCTTAATTTCCTAGAACTTCCTTATATAGCCTAGTCTGAGCGTAAAGATTGCAACTTCTATGAATAAGAAATATTTTTCCCAATATTTTTCTCAGCTTCCCTGATGCAGAGATCGTAATCAATAACCAAGCTATTAATTCTATACTCCCATGTTAATGTACTAATTATTAGTGTGTGGATTCCTAAATGTTGAACTTTCATTATGCTCTTTTAATTTCAGATTTTGATTGATGGCTTCCCAATTAAAGAGTTGGACATCAAGTGGTTGAGGAGAAGAATTGGATTTGTGGGACAGGTTCTTCTTTAATTGCAGATTTTGATTGATGGCTTCCCAATTAAAGAGTCAATGATGATTTCCTTCTCATTAAGACCTTTTTTATTGGATTTCTCCTACTTAAAACCATTTTTCTTGGACAGGAACCAAAACTTTTCCGCATGAATATCAGTTCAAATATTTTATATGGATGTACCCGGGATATAAAGCAGGAGGACATTGAATGGGCTGCCAGGCAAGCGTATGCCCATGATTTCATCATGTCGCTGCCCAATGGTTATGAAACACTTGTGGATGATGATTTGCTTAGTGGGGGCCAGAAGCAGCGAATTGCTATTGCCCGTGCCATTATTAGGGACCCCACTATTTTGATCCTTGATGAAGCCACTAGTGCTCTAGATGCAGAGAGTGAACACAATATCAAGGTAGCTACACTGAGTAATGGCCTCCTGGTCAAGTCATTTACTTCATTTCCTATCTCTATACGTACTTATTTGCTACTACGTCTAGGGTGTTCTTCGTGCTGTGAGAAGTGACACGATGACGAGAAGAACTGTATTGGTGATTGCACACAGGTTAATATCCACTACCCTGTCATTTGAGTGTTAAATTGGAGTCCGAAGTTTGATCGTTCACTTTGTACAGGCTTTCCACTATACAAGCTGCTGACAGGATAGTGGTAATGGATGGCGGTCAAATTGTTGAGGTTTGTACTATGGCCATTTATTTGCAACTTCTAATCATTATTTATGCTCACCATTCATTTTGATAGTTCCACCATTATTTGCATGGTTGTCAACTGTACACATACACACACACACACACACACCCCATCATATGCATGACTGTGAGTGCTTTCTATGGGATTTATGAACAACACAATGGTAACCTTGTTGAGTTCTTCTTGATTCTTGGTTAATAATTGTTAGTATCATATTTCCTTTCCCTAGCTTATTGCCTGGTGGAGAATACATACCACTGCTTTTCGTGATGATTAGATGTTTTTTACATTACACTAACAAGAAAGAATGAAGTCTTGAGCATAGCTCTTCCCTTGCCACCCTTATGTGAGCCTCCCCGGACTAGCTATGAAACTATTAGAAGCATCTGAACCTGTTTGGATCAACTGTTGCAAATTTAATGTATCTTACTCTGCGGTTTGTAGTGTAAGTTATGTACGTCAAGTTTTTTCCATCATGCAGATGGGAAGTCACAAGGAGCTTCTCCGAAATGAAGGCCTATACGCACGACTGACTAGAAGGCAAGCAGATGCAGTAGCATGAAGATGGCACAAATTTTGGGTTATTTCTTCTTTATTTTTCTTTCAGCTTATTTCGATCAGTTGAGTGGTTCAAGCAACATTTTTACCGCTGACCTTACCGACGGATATTTAGACACGAGAAAATTGTACTGCCATTTTGATCATCATGAGAATGCGAGGAAGCCAAGATGTCTGGAAGCTTCTAACAGGAAATGCTGCATATTCGTTATGCATTCATTTGCTGTAATTTAGGTGTAAATTTGGGGAAGTACAATATCGAGACATGTATACGTGAGCATTATTGCAAATGCTATTTGTTTACTTTAAAAGAGAAATGCTATATTGAGAGAGAAGAGGGAAAAAAAAAAATTGGCAAGAAGAAGAAAGAAAAGAGTGAGATGCTGGATAAACTTTGTCATAAAAAGTTTTACATTACCAAGCATTATTCTATGATATGTTTCGACATATCATACAAGTGTTGTAAATGTTAGAGGTGTAAGTGATGAAGCTGTAACCATTCGATAACCATTCGATAATTTCTCCGGAATAAAAATTTTATAAAACATCACTTACATGCTGAAATTATAAATGATTTGTTGTAAGAAATTCATAAATTGTGTGATATATAACATCCACACAAAGCAATAAAATTATAACAGAAGTATGCATGCATATGGATACTGCTTGCTAAAGAGTTAGAATCTGTTGTGCCATCGTTCACTTACAAAGATCTTATTCTTATTTTTCTCTTTATAGTTTTTCTTTATTAAATGAGCAATTAATATTAAATTTTTAAATTTAATATTAACGATTAAATTAATTTTTTTAATTTATAATTGAATTAACTTTTTAACTAAATTAAAAAAAATAAGAGAAGAGTAAGGAGAGAAAAAAAAAAAAAAAAAAAAGGAAAGGAAAGAAAGAAAGAAAGAAGAAGATCTCAAATTAAATCCTTCGGAAAACTGTGTACCCCTACGAAGAAAAAGGGAAAGAATCAATTCCCTCTCTAATTTGTATAGCGAGCGTCGTTCATCCAGGACACGACTGCGGGAGACCTAAAACAACATGGAGGCGTACCAGCAGTCCCACCGGTACATGAGACCACCACCAGCACCAGCAGCGGGGCAACAGGCACCACCGATGGCAGATCATTATCATCACCACAACCCTTACCTTCACCAGCAGCAGCAACCGAGACTGCCAGGCCCTCCGCAAGGTCACCAGTGGTACTCCAACCAATTCCAGTACCAGCCTCCTCCTCCTCCTCCATCTCACTCTCCATCTCCACCCCCTCCTCCTTCCCAGTGGGCTTCACCTGTCCCTTCTCCCGCTTATCCTCCTCCTCCTCCGCCCCCTCCTTATCCTGCGCACCACTACCCTCTCCCTCCTCGACCTCACGTGCCTCCACCTCCTCCTCCTCCTCCTCCCCAAGTTTCCCAATCTTACCCTCAGCCCAATCAGGTAATTACCTTTCATTCCTTTTTGGAGCTTATTCAATGCCGAATCTTTTTTTTTTTTTTTTTAATTTAATAACGAAATCAATATGTGCAGGATTGGGGCAACTCGCACTGGAGCCATCACCACCAAGGCTGGGATTACACTGGTAGGTAGTTCCATTTGCGTTTCAATAGAAGGAATTTCATGTCAACTATTTTGTTGCCACTTACTTCCCTTTTTCATTTCTTTAAAGTTATTCTAGTTCATTTGTATGTCTTCCTAGTTATTGGTCTGTTAATACCTGCTTATTAGTGGAATGAAAGATTCTATCTCTGTCTCTGCATTGTCCCAATTCTGCAATGCACTTTCTGAAATTTGTGGAATAATTATTCTTTACGCAATATATGCAGTAAAATGGAGAATACTGATTGGACATGTTACTTAAGATGAAATAATCATAGTATGTTGTGGTGTCTTTTCCTGCTAAATCTGTCTCACTGTTACTTGGGTTGTTTTGGACTTCGGTGAACCTCAACTGTTACTAAAGTAACCTAGGAAGGTTTATCAAAATGACTGATGCTCTTGGCCCCAATATACATGTCACCACCACGCCCATGCTGGTGTTAAAATGTACGAGTGTTTGCCATTCTACTTTTTGTTGCTCTTTTCACACACTCTCTTCTGTTTACCTCAAAATATAAAATAAAATAAAACATTGAAATATAGTTTTTTTTCTTTTTTTTTTCTGCTATTTATTCCACCGACTTTTATTTCAAATGATCTTTGTAATGACCTTTATGATTCTTCTAATGGCAGCCCAGAACAATGCGCCAGATTGGGCTGCCAGGGCTAAGGAATGGGCCAATGCAAGGGCTGCAATGGAAAATCAGCATATTCAGTCTCAATATCCACAGCCTGCTGATTTTCGTTATGCAGATGCTCAACAACAGTCCATTCCAGCGTCCAGCTATCAGCAATTTTCAGTTCCAGCTGCACAGCCACACCAACCACCAATGGCTTATCAACAGGAGAATGCGGCCATGAGCTCTGGGCCATCTTCATATGGTCCTGATGTGCATATACCTTACTCTGGTAGAGATGGAGCTCCAGCTGGAGAAGCAAATGTTGGATTTCCTCATCAAGAAAGTTCATGTTCCAGTCCATCTGTTCATCAGCAGGAGGTACCTTCTAGTTATTCTTCTGTTACAGGTAATAATTCACTAGCATATTGAACTTGCATGTGAAGCTTGTGCTCAAGAACTGCTTCTATGGACCTCGTCCTTTTTAACTACCCCATTTTTTATTTCTGTTGATACTTGTCCTCAATGCGACCTTTGCTGGAGCTATATTTCGGATAAAGTTCATGATCTTCAGCATTTCAGACATCATAACTTTAGCATATATTGAGTCTTCTTAATTTGCTTTCTCAATCTTAGTCCATTTGGTTTGGGCAAGTTCAGTGTGAATAATCCTACCATCTCAATTCATTTTCCCTTTCTGTAAGTTGATTTGGTTATTGGAAAGTAGCTGAAAAGCAACATCACATTCGTGAAATGAAGTTATGACTATTTTTTTTCCTTATTTTTTATTTTTTGAGAGTCCCCGTGTGATAATTATATGTTACTTGCTCTATGTGCTGTGTTGGTTGCCTTTGAATGGCATTTTATGGGTTTTGTGACACATGAATGGCCCATCTCTATCCAGTGCATAGAAATGCAGAATTAGAATTTGGTCCATTATTTAAAAACTCTCAAATTATGGTTACAATTCTCCAAATGCGAGCTAGTTCTGTGATGTTCTATGCACAAAAAGAAATTCTGATGCCTAATTGATGTCTAATTGAGGGTATATGATAGCCTCATTACCGTGTGTGGGAGGCATGGCAATATCAATTGGTTGCTGAGATATTTTGCCTGTTTAATTAACTATTTTTAGATTATCCACTGCTGCTGTAAGTAAAGGGTAGACGCTTGTAGCTTTTATTGATTCCCAGAAACTTTAGAGATCAAAGAAGCTCCTAATTTCTGCTGAAATGTGGGTTTTGTCTGCATAACATCTGAAAAGCAAACAAATAGTGGTCAATTTGGATTCCTATTGCACTTAAGCTTTAGTTTATTTTATTTCTTCGATCTGCAGTTTGACTCTTTGTACCAATGGCAGGTGCAGAAGAGACTGCATATCAAAAGGAGCACATGTATGGGTCCTTGCCTTTGCCCATTCCTTCTGCTCAGGAAGGACAGCCATTTACATATGGGAATCAGGCTGCTGATCCTCCGACTGTTCTTAGCGACCAGCCTTTAGATTTTGCACCTAGGTTTAATCATGATCAGGATCTTCACATGCAAACCAGTTATGCTGCTCATCATGAGTCTGCAGGAACTGTAAGAGGCATTGACCCTGTTGCAGCAGTGCCTTCTGTTAATTCTTGGACGCCCCCTGTCACACCTGGTGTTGCTTATCCACCAATTCCTCCAGCAGGCTCACAGGTCTTGGTTCTGGTTTTATGATTGTGACTTTGGTTTCAGTTGCTTGCTTTTAAGATGCTAAAGTATTCTTTATTTCTCAGCATGACCATTCCATAGCGATGGCTTCTGTTCCTGGACCTGCTGCACATCAATTTGTAAGGTTTCCTGGTTCGGGCTTCCAGCCAACAATTTCATCTGCCAGTGCTTTTGGAATTGGTGCAGGAGCAACTCTTCATCCTACAACAGCCTTTCCAGGTGATGTGTATGGGGTTTCTGAACGTCCCAAAAAGGTACTTTTTGACTTTGAATGCTTCTGTGATCATTATTGAGAGATTCGACACAGAATAACTACCCTTTTGCAATTGTATCTATTGGAACTTTTTCTAGGCTCCAGTGCCCAATTGGCTTAAAGAGGAAATAATTAAGAATAAAGCCGCCATCACAAAGTCTTCAATAGAAAATCCTAAAGAGGAACCAGAATCCATTGAGGATGAAGTTGTTCATAAATCATCTGGAAAAGGTGACCAGGCAGATAGCAAAAGCATTGATTCTTCTAGGTCAACCGAAGAAGAAGACGATGATGAGGTTTTATTTCTCTATCTACTTAAACTGATGATGATTTAGTTTCTCTTATTATGATATAGTTATTTGGATGCACTTATTATGCCTTTGGATTAAACCTGAACTTTTGCTCCCACGTAGGATTACGTGGAAACAGCTAGAACTGCAGCAATTAATCAGGAAATAAAACGCATCCTGACCGAAGTTCTTTTGAAGGTTACGATTGCCGGATAGCTGATGTTCTTCTAATTTTAATGACTTTAATTCCATAGTTTTCATTTTTCCCCTCCTTTGACAGGTTACTGATGAGCTGTTTGATGAAATTGCAACTAAGGTTCTTAGTGAAGATGATCTGGAAATTGAAGGTGAGCACATTGTGACCTCTGAGCATGCTAACAACTTTTTTCCTTTTGAAGAGTTTTCTCTTATAGTATGACTTTCTCTTATAGTATGACTTTAACTACTGCAGTTAACAACAAAAACATGACTTCAAATTGTAAGGTATCACCACCTCCCCCATCAGTCCCTACTCCGAAGGCTTCTGCAAAGGTTGTCGTTCCAGTTAAAGCAAAGGAATCGGAAACTGAAGGTGCCAGTGAAAAAACTAGTTCCAGCTCACCTGGAGATGTATTGGGTCTTGCAAATTATGCCTCGGATGATGATGATGGGGATGATGAAATTCAAAGTTTCAGCATTAATAAACATTCTGAGTACATACTTGATGCTGCTGAGAATGGATTACATGTGAAACCCGAAAAGCAAAATGAAGCTCAGACAGATTCAGGGAGGGATTTGAGCAAAACTAATATCATTGGTGCTATCAGTGCATTGGGTGAGAATAGAGATGATACTCAAGCATACTCTTCCAATGCGGTCGCTGGAGATGCGGATAATGAAAGCAGTGTTAATGGTTCTGGGTTGGATGAAACTTTGAGAGAAAAGACTGGAATGAAAACGAAAAGTGAACTGCCTGGCACAAATGTCGATGTGAAAATATCAACAAATGATAGTTTACTTAATATGGAAGCCAGAATGAAATCAGTTAAAAATGATCGACATGAAAGCAAAAAGAGTTCTTTGGGGAAAGAGAGTGGTAAGGAAACAGAGGTCGGTAGTGGGGTTGACGTCAAGGGTGATGAAAATCATCGGAGACTGGCTGAAAGACATTCAAGAAAGGAAAAGACTGATGATCGAAATGGCTCAAGAGATAAAACAAGAGATGGAGGTGCAAAGTCCGAGGAAAGAGCTAAGGAATTCAAGTCAAGGAAGAGAACCACTGATGATGTCAAGGAGGACAGAAAAGATGCAGAGAGACACCAAAGAGGTACTATCAAAGAAGGTATTGATAAAAAAAGAGAACGGTCAAAGGAGGAAGATACATCAAGGCATAAACTTCCTAGTGACCCAGACAGGCATAAGAAAAGGCATTCTTCTTCAATTAGCAATAAGGGTAGAAACAGCAAGGAAAACTCAGTTAGTCATCTCAATGATTCAAGTGATCAATCATCAGATGATTCTAAAAGGTTTCTACCTACTATGTTTTTATCCCTTCTCTTCCCACCATGTTGTGAAGATCTCATAGTCTGTTATGCACTGCAGGAAGCGGCATTCAAGAAAACGCCACTCATCGCCATCACCTGTGAGGTCTAGTAGAAGGTAACCCACGCATCAGTTCATAACTTTTGTTCATGTTTCCATTTCCTAATTTGAAGTCTTTTCAAAGGTCAAATTTGGAGTGTTTAGACATACCATGGGAATTGAACTGGCTATTGTGGTTTATATAACATTCTATAGGGAAAAAAAAAAGGAAAAAAGTTTATTTTCTATGAGGACATATTTCCAGGAACACCAAAGAAAATTAAGATAGGCCATTAATTTAGTTCCATTTATTTGTTCTTATGTCAAAAGTCAAACCGAGATAATTGCTGACAGATGAAGATGATGGTTTAAACTCCAATTTCATGAGTTCTTAATGCCACTTATGAAACTTCTTAGTTATTTAATATAAGACTAGGATAGCTGATGACTTTTATTTGTTAATATATTTTTTGGTGGTTTCAGTTTCTCACTCTCACATGCATATTCTCTTCTGGTGTCAATGTTAAATGCATATAGTTTGATTGTTGGCACTGATTTTACTTTTTCCTCCCAATTTGTTGAGATGGGAGTGCCCTTGGACACTGAGAAGAGGATTTACTGGATTAACTGTTTTTTATAGCTGTATCTAGGTCAATTGCAGTAAAGCAGCCTTTAAATGTCCTTTAAATGTGCTTTCTGTTACATTTTTGGTAAAATTAAAATTCCTTGGTCTTTTATTTTTTGGGTTTGTGTACATAATTTGTAAGATTCATGACATCCACCACAAAGACTGGCTTTGCCTTGTCTCGAAGATTATATGTTTTGCAGTGGTTAATTTTCTAATTTTCCCATCTCTAAAAATTTGATGGTCAAATCTCTTTCTGTGACGTGGTTTCTGTATTTTCTGCTCTTGATGATGCATAATACGGTGGTTATATTTGCTTCGATTTGTAATCAGATAAATTTCACTAAATGAGAAGTTTGCACTACTGTCTGTCCTGGTAGGTTTTTGGAACCACTTTACAGTTGACATTCTGTTCAAAAGTTTTATATTTTCTCATCTTCTTGTAGTTCACACATTCTTTTTCGTGGAAGTGTCTTTAAGTTGATAAATGTTATAATGTAGGCAGTTATTGTAAGCAATGGATAAACTGTTAGGGCATTTCCTGATATGTGATGGAGAGGCATATAACTCATTATGTTTGTTTTGTCTTTTCCCTGAGAATTTATACATCTTTTCTCAGTTGGGAAAAATTTAAATGCAGAAGGTCAGCACTAGTAAAGTTCAATATGTTATAGGTTAACGCACAAGCCACAATAGCCTTCTGGATCTGCGGGATCTCCATTTGTGATACTTGGTTTCCTTTGATGATATAGATCCTTCTTATGTCATTAGTGAAAGAATAATGTTAGGGATCTCGACATTTGGATTCTAATCTATACCTCAACTGATGTGGCATTCGTCTATTGGATGGTATAATAGTAATTTTAATAGTTATAATTTCACTTGTAGCTGGGATATAAATTGGGATCCAAATATTGAGATTTCTAGCATTATTGTTAGTGGTGAAAACAAACTAAAAAGATTAAAAAAAAAAAAAAGTGGCAGCCTGAATATTGAGTTTGAGTATGTAAGAGGCTGAACATCTCATGAATTATATATATTTTAACTTACCATATCAGTGTGATCAATGTTTTCATTTCTAGACATGTTACGCGGTCACCACATAGCAAGCATTCTCAGCGCAGGCATTCTCCCTATTCTTCTCTTGAAACAACCAGGTATGATACCATGTATTCTTAAGATTAAGATTGTGTTAATGTTCATAAGACATACACAACCATCATTATAACAATATGCAGCTCAGGTGAAAGTGTTGGAATCCTAAAATTTCATTATAGACTTGCATATTGCTTAATTCATTAACTTTGTGATTTTTGGCAGGGGGAGGAGGTCAAGATCTAGATCACCTGTGCGGAGGCAGAGATGATTAAAGGGATTTCTGTGGTTGATTCAAGGTTTGAAGCAGAGGACTTCTGTTCGAAATGTATTTGAAGGTTTGATGTACCTTGAAACTGAAGATTTCACTTGTGATACTGTTGTGTAGCAATGGCTTCCTAGTAGGTTTCTGTGATCTCTCGAGTCTTGACGTGAAATGAATGCATGCTCAGTGAAGCTCTGTGGCTTCTGTTCAGTTTAGAATTAGGGATGGCATCTGAGGTAGTATCTTGCGCGTCTTTTGATAACGCTTGTATCCTTATCTGATTATGTTCTCTAGAATTATCACTTGTATCTCAGTTTTGTGATTTTAGGCTTGCAACGGTTCTCATGTGGTATGGTTCCTTGTGCTTAGTATACGATCAAAGATTTTTAATACTTTCATTGTTTTGAAATTTAGTGTTGAGGTGTTGTGGTTTTTCCATCTGGTGCTGAAAGATGGAATTACAAATTATCAAATAAAGGTGAGTGGCTGATAAATGCTGAAAGATGTCAAAATATCAAACAATTTAGGTTATAAACAATACTCAGTGCTGTTTCGATTGAAATATTGCTCTCAACAGTTAATATTTCGATTGAAAAATTCTGCATGCTATTTGCATGTGACTTGTGTACGGTTTAATAACCATATAAACCCTCTGTTTTAGTCCAACGGAAAATTGGGCATCTGCAGCAGAGTTGACTATTATCAGTATGAAGTCTGAACAATAAAACGCTGATGCTTCCAAGCTGAAGGGATTTAAAATCAAAATTGTGACTTATTATTAGTATGCACGTGTTACGAAATAACAATGATCAATTTAAATTGAAAACAGTTGTAACCTAGAACAAGAAAAAGTTGTAAGATAATTGATCAAATAGTTATAAATTCTTATATAAATTATTCTTGTATAAGTTAATATGGCGTTATATATTTAATTGGATGAAATATTTTTTTACCACATAATTAATTTTTACTATTTTATATTTTCATTCAACATAATTAATTTTTATTATTTTATATTATTATTCAATCAATAGAATGTAAGTTACCTTAATTTATCCAAAATAAATTTATATTGGTACCGGTATCTTTATCTTCGTATAATCGTTCGCTAATTGTATACGCGAATGGGCCTAGAACTAGAAATATCCACAGCGCTCAGCCCGCTACCACTAGTATCATAAAATGAAGTAAAAATTAAAGTCAATTGACATGACGGCGGAAGTGGTGTGGTGGTGGAAGTGGAGCGAAAGCTGACGTGTTCATGACGCGAAACGTCACATGTCCCGTGGATTTGGCCGTCTCGGAGGAGGTGCGAATGATAGTGGTGGCTTTTATGTGTTGGCAGCTCCTGCACTTCACGCCACAGGTCAGAGTTGCTTTTTTTAATTCAGTTAAAGTTCCACTTCTCCTCTCACTCTCTCTCTCTCTCGTTTTATTGAAAATATCCAACTTCATTTCATTCTCTCTCTTTTTTTTTTAATAGAACTTCATTTCGTTCGTATTTGCATTACAACAATGAAATTGAAAATGAAGGTCCTTTCTCATCGTCTTTTCTTTTCTTTTCATTTTTTTTTTGTCTTTTATTCTCTCTCTTGTTTCGAATCTTTATAAATGTGGTAATTTAACGCGTTTGGTTGTTTTGATTTGCATTGCAGGTGGTGTTGCAACTGGGTTTATGGTCAATGTGGCTGTCTGGTTTTATTTTAATTGGCCTCTCCATTTATGCTACTCACAAATTATCCACCTTTAACAAAGATGAAATCAATAACCATCCAAAAATTGCAATCTTTGCAGCACCTGCCCCGTTTACTGGTTCTGTTGGATCCAGGCAGAGTCTTGCTATTCGGTCATGGCTTGGCTTGTTACCTGATATTACTGTTATTCTCTTCAGCCAACACCCTTCTGTAGCTGCTTTTGCCGCCAACTTTAGTTCCAGGCTTTTTGTTGAACCCAATATCGATTTCACGTGAGCATTCCATTTTTCTTTTTTTTTTTTTCACATTGACTGCTTTTAGTTTTCCACTTGCTTAATATTCCATTGTAATTATTAAATGGTTACCATTTCTTAATATCCTTTAAATCCAATTGAATATTATCCCTGTTAGCAAATATTACCTCTGTCAGCAAATATTTCCTTTTCATGGCTTTAATAGTTCTATATTGAATACAGCCCAGATTATCATTTATCAAGATTGTAAACTTTTTGATTCTTATCTATGCAGTCATTCAAATCTGTGTTGTGCAATTAGGTCTTGTTTTGTTCACAATTGAAAATCAACTGATGAAACATTAGCCTTCTGCTCTGTGTTTGGGTGCTTTTAGGTTTCTCGGTACTCCATTCTTCCATTCTATGGTAGCAAGAATACAATCATTTAAATCAGATATATCTGTTTTAATTGATCCAGAAACCATTCTCTTGCCCGACTTCATTTCCACCCTGAATTATGCTTATGAAGCCGAAAATGACTGGCTTCTTGTTGCTTCATCACGAAATGTTTCCTACTTTCCATTTAACTTGAGTGATGATGGGAAATATTGGCTGAGAAAAGATGGGAAAATGGTTACAACCCAAGAGGTATGAAGGAATTGAATCCAGATTGAAAGTTGTTGGCCTATTGGTAGGAACTCAATTGATGTTGTTTCATTTCATCAGTTCCAGGTGATACTTGATCAGAGTCCACAGTGGAATCTTTGTGATGGCAGAATGCTTTTGGCGTGGAACAGTGTCGAGCTGCCCTTACATAATGGAGTTCTTCCTCCTTTCTTGTATGGAAAAGGGATTCACAACCCATGGGTCATTAGTGAGGCCCTGTCATGTGAACAAAGATTTGTGTTTGATGCCAGTTGGACTATCTCAAGTTTATATTTTAATGATCCTGAGAATTTATCTAATCAGTCAGGTAAGGAGTCCCAATTTTCAGGTGCAGAAAGCAGAAGCTGGGAGTCTATTGGGAATTCCCGCCTCGGGGCTCTATATGGATCATCTTTCTTCCTTGAAGTTAATTATTCTGGTCTGGCAAATCTTGTGAAGTGTGATGGGCAATATCTTTTTGTCAAAACAACAGAAAACATTGTTTATCCTGTTACATATGGGAGACTGAAGGGACAAATATTACATTCTTGGAGGTTAGAGAAACTTATGGCTTGTGTTGATGGTCTTAAATTATTACTCAGAAGATTAGATTGCTCTCTCGCAGATCAATTAAAGGCACTGCGCCCCCTTGATTTTCCATTTTCGTTGGAGTCACTCCTTTCAGTTATTGCAGATAAGAATAAGACAGTTGTGCTTGCAGTTGCTGGATATAGTTATAGGGAGATGCTAATGAGTTGGGTATGCAGATTACGTCGCCTGAGGGTCACAAATTTTGTGGTTTGTGCTCTAGACTTTGAAACCTATCAGTTTTCAATCTTGCAGGTATCTTTTCCATACATTTTCACTTTTTTTTTGGTCCACCTTGAAATGACTTTCATCCTTTTTCTGGCTCTTTCTCTGTGACGAAAAGCATCTTATGTGTAACCACATTCATAAACAAATCATAACCAAAATAGGAAGCCGGGGCATGCTAAATAGGATGAAGGTTTTAGCAGCCAAAAGGATTAATTCATTTTATCTTTTCTAGAGAGCCAGTAATTCACGTTGTTTAAACTTGGCTGTCAGGAGAATGTAAAGTTTGTTTAGGTACAGTGATGATATATGTATTCTCACATGGTTTTCAGTGCCTGGAATTGCCTTATATGACCCAACTGGAAATTGTTTCAGTTGTGCTTGTTTCTTGAATATTCTCCTGCAAAACCCTGTGGGGGGATATTCTCGCCTGCACTTTTCTGATTATATATTGTCCCAGGGCCTACCTGTTTTCAATGACCCATCAGCTCCAAGTAATATCAGCTTTAATGATTGCCACTTCGGAACAAAATGCTTTCAGAGGGTTACCAAAGTGAAGTCCAGAATGGTTTTGCAGATACTGAAGTTGGGATACAATGTTCTTTTGAGTGATGTTGATTTGTATTGGTTTAAAAATCCATTGCCGTTGCTTTACGCTTATGGGCCTTCTGTTCTTGCCGCACAGTCTGATGAATACAAAGCAACAGGTGATTTACCCATCCTTGCAAATATTATAGATAACCATCCATTGTTGACATTGTTTAAAATATGGCTTGAATATGTACAGTGGAAGGATTGGATGATTAGGATATCTGATTGAATTTTTATGCAATTTACTTCTTGATTATTTTCGTTTCTTCTTTCAGTATTTGGTGTAAAAACCTCTATCCATTTATCTATGATGTTATTACTAGATAAAATGCACATTGCTCCTCCATGAAAATATGTGTGTGTGTGTGTAAAATCGCCGCCTTTTGAGTTGGAAAAATAAAGAGATAAAATACTTCGATTCTTTGTGCTGCTGTTTCTATCTGCAGGAGCCATAAATTTACCAAGGCGCTTGAACTCCGGCTTCTACTTTGCTCGTTCAGATAGCTCTACTATTGCTGCTATGGGGAAAGTGGTGAAGCATGCAGCAACCTCTGGTCTATCTGAGCAGCCAAGCTTCTATGACACTTTATGTGGGGCACGTGGGTCCAATCGTATAGGAGATGATAGATGTGTAGAACCTGAAACAAATTTGACAGTTCAATTCTTGGACAGAAACCTCTTCCCAAATGGTGCATACCTGGGCCTGTGGCAGAAAAAGAATGTAAGGAGAGACTGTGCAAAGAATGATTGCCTTGTTCTACACAATAACTGGATAAGTGGGAGGTTGAAAAAGTTGGAACGTCAGGTTCTTTCAGGCCTATGGGAGTATGACATTGGAACAAGAATGTGCATGCAGAGGTGGGACAGGAGCAAACTGACCAAACCGACAAGAATTTTCTAAAACATACTGGTATTTCTTATCTTTATCCCTGGCTAACTTTGTTTGTATCGTTGAAGAGAAGAAAGGGAGGATATATTCCTTCACTTATACCTGCTTCTATACTAGGCCTAGGTTTCACCACTGCTTCATTTGGAATAAATAAGAATAAGGACGGCCGGCCAGGGAACAAAAGGTTGTCCAAATTAGACAATGCATAATACTATTGAAATTACCTCAAGCTAACATGATGCTCCACTTCCTGCTACTCTGCCGTTGACTCTGATGAAACATCTGGATCAGACAGCTTATTAATTGCTCGCGATGCTGAAGCGTTTTGGTCAATCATTAGGGCTAGTCAGGGAGGAAGATAAAGATTCCATAAGAAAGAAGGAATTTGGCAAAGTGCCAATAACATTGGACATGACCGTACAATCGAGGGATGTATGTGTACGGATAGTTCATGCAGGGGGACGGGAAGAGCTGTACCAAAATGCTGTTTCCACATCACAGTTGATGGAAAAATATCCTGGGATGTGTGTCACTCGGCCTGAAGTTTTCAAAAATCCTCTTGAGTCCTTTTTGTTGCCAGAAGATAAGCTGTTGCCTGGTCAGAAATATTACATGATCCCATCCACAACCGCACAGAAGCTGAAGCAAAAACACCTGAAGAAATTTAAAGTCCAAGGACCTGCTGAAGGTGTAGTAGATAAGTCAGATGCAAGGATCACTTGGGAAGTGCGAGGAGACAATATGGATGAGTCTGTTCGTTCTGCAAAAGATTTCTATGTCTCCGGGGGAAGTTGGTCAGAACGTCCAAACAAAAGAGGAGTTAGAAAGAAGAAGGCTTTTGTACCACCCCTTCCCAACACAAGGATGTTCCATGATTACAAGTGGGAACCCAGCTTAGCCTCTGTACTAGAACTTTCTCCATGAATTTGTTTCTTTAACGGCTCTCATCTATGTATTCTGGTACATTGTTCGGCAAACCAGTTGAATTGTTAATATATGGATTTAATGTTGGTTACTCGAGAGATTTAATGGACAAATATGATCATTAAAATATATTAAATGTAATAATTTTCTTGCCCTATTCTAGTCACGGCATTCTTTAGTGAAAGGACTCCTGTGGACTCTTGTGGAGGCTGTCTTTTGTCATTACACCATGTTAATAAAACGTTAGATATCCTCCAGGTCACTTTTTCATCTGTTGGTGATGTGATGTCTACGGATGGTAAAAAATTTGGGGGTCATTAAATTATGGTTGGATATTAAGTTTAATTTTTGAGTTTTGTTTATAAAA
Organism: Murraya paniculata; assembly: GCA_030449075.1. NCBI lineage: Eukaryota > Viridiplantae > Streptophyta > Magnoliopsida > Sapindales > Rutaceae > Murraya > Murraya paniculata. Next base: position 3,261,839 of record JAEVFN010000022.1, read on the forward strand.
ATGATTGGGTACAAGTATAACTTTTTATGTCCGTTTATGACGGGTCAGTAATACTTATTTTCGTTTACTAAATTTGTTGGATATTAAGTTTAATTTTTTAGTTTTGTTTATAAAAATAATTATATCCGTTTATAACGGGTCAGTAATACTCGTTTCTGTTTACTAAATTCGTTTGATTATTAATTATTTATTTATTAATTAATGTTTTATAGGTCAAATTTAAATAAATATTAAAGTTAACAAATAAAATTATGAAACGTAAACATTAGCACTTAGTAACTTAATAACTGGAATGATTATCTAATATAGTATTATCCTAGACATTTCTTAGAGATTTTAGATGTTTAATAGACTAGACACTTACCAAATAGAACCTTATCCTAATAAAAAGCAAATGAAAATAGTATAATATTGAAATCAAGGTCAGTTGAAAGGAGCGAATGATACGAAAATGTCAAAATAGAGACTTTTGTTTTCAATCTAAATATTTATTAATACAGTGATTAGAATTAAACTTAACAATCATCAAATTATAATTATTATTTACTTAAAATTGAAAATAATTTTTTAAAAATATTTTAAAATAAAATGCTAGATGTTCATCAGCTAAATAGTTAAGGTATATATATATTTTTAATATATGCAGATGTTACAAAATAAAAAGATAGATATAGCAATAGGGTAAGGGGACGGATATCTAGGCTTCGCAAAAATGTCTAGGTTGGCTTGGTCCCTTACATAAGGGCCTCAATGAGGGGTTAAGAAAAAAAAAATTGGGTTAAGCTTGATCTCTATTTTTTAAAAAAATAAATTTATAAATTAAAATAATTTATTAAAATCTATTAAAAAAAACTTAAATCCACTAATTTATAAATCAATATTGATTCAAAAAACTTAAAATTATAACATTAAACTTTCTTTGAAACTTTAATTAATTAAGATGATGTTTGAATTAGAGATTTATGTATTAAAAAATTAAATATGTAAACTTTTATTTGCTTCATTTTCTTATTTATTAATTTTATTTTGAAATAGTCATTTTATTTAATTCATTGTGAACAATAAATTCATCGAGAATTACAATTAGTTAAATAATGAACAATTTTTTTCCAGCACGTAGCATTTCATAACAAATTTTTCATTCAACACAGAAGTGAAGTCCTCGAAGGGCAGGCCTTAAACCAAGTTCAGCAGGACAACCAAATATCGTCCCCCGAATTTCTGAAGTCTGAACAAAAGCCAGTTTCGGCACTCCCCATGCTCAATATGTAAACAGGAGGAAACCAAGTCAGCTCAGGAAGTAATAATCATACAAGAATTTTGTTGGGAAAAGTATGGGTGCTTCAGTAAATCACATGAATCAAATTGTTTCTTTTTAATATTTAAACCTCTATTCAATATATGAATGACAAAAGCTTGGTCAAGATCCATGTGTAGAAAACAGCAAAGATGGCACCAACAGGAATTGTCACAGCCCATGAAAGCACAATTTCTTTCACAGTTTCTGCTCTAACACTGTTTAGTCCTCTTGCAAATCCAACTCCCATGACTGCACCCACCAAAGTATGCGTTGCTGAGATGGGTAATCCCAGCTTTGAAGCAAATAGAACCACCGAAGCTGCAGCAAACTCAGCTGCAAATCCTCTAGTGGGTGTTAGTTCTGTTATCTTCTTTCCAATTGTGGCTATCACTCTATAACCCCACACCATCAGTCCCGCAACAATTCCGAAACCTCCCCATGCTAGAACATCTATAGGAATAACAATCTCAGTTCCGCTGGCACCGCCATGAAGAATAGATAACGCAGCTGCCAAGGGACCTATTGCATTGGAGACATCATTTCCACCATGGGCAAATGACATGAAGCAAGCTGACAGTACCTGCATATACCCGAAGACACCATAAACTATTTCCAGCTGGGTACCTTTGGGGCCTGCAATATCAGAGAAAATACCAATATTCTTGTTGTGGATATTAGTGTCCTTGGGCACAGGTTGCAATGAGGTGGATTTGATGAGGAGATGACCAAGTTGTTTATGAATAATTCTGTAAACTAGGAAGGCCCCAGCAGCACCACACGCTAAAGCTTGGGCTAAAGCCAAAGGGAAGATCTTGCTCAGAGGAAATGCTGCAAAAGAGATTCCAGTTACACCCACAAAAACAGCAATTGGAGCAGCAGCAGCCGCAGCTTGTCCAGGATTTGGAGCACTGTATACAAACTGAAAAGCAAAAAGGTTATAACAGAAGCAGAGCCTACCCCCATGCCAGTAATAGAATATAGGTTAGATTTAGAAAAGTTTGTATATCCAAATTTATAATGCGTACAAACTGCCATTTGATCATTTTAGCCCTTTTGTGGTAGGTTTGCACTAATTAATGCAAAGCATTGAAAAAAGAGTCCGCATATGGTGTCTAAGTAACTTCTACATGCTCATGGCTCAAGATTTTCTGAAACTCTAAAGCAGTGAAATAATCGTCCTAACTAATATAATCTATATTTTAGAAACTACACGCACGAACAGATAAATTTTAAAAATTTCACAAGCCAATGCAAAGCCATGTCAGATGCAAGGCAGCGAGCATTATTAGTACAAGTCCATAAAGTGAAAGCACATACCCTACGAATGCATTTGTAGACAAGAAATGAGACCATTGCTCCCAGTATCGGTGAAATCACCCATGAAGATGTCACCCTCGCCAGTGACCTCCAAAAGACAGCACCAGCTCCCCCATAAGCAAGACCAAATCCAACCATCGATCCCACTATACAGTGTGTGGTCGAGACAGGCCAACCATAGTATGAGGCAACCTAATAATACAAGATACCGTTAGTGGAGAAAAACATAACTGAAAAATGTAGCATATAAGCGTTGAGGAGAACAACTGCCCTCAATTTTAGAGCTATTAAAATCAAAAGAGAAATTACTCAAGACTTTACATAAGCTGCTTATAAAATACAGTAACTAATTGGAAAATAGAAGTTCAATACTTTTCAGGTTGCATTTAATAATTGTTTTGGACTTTCAATACCTTTTTAAATACGTATTAGTACAAACATACTGAATACTTACAAGCATAAGTATAAGAGGCAATAGAAGAAATGAATAATCCTGATTACTCTTAAGTGACTGAAAGCTCTGTTTACTGAAGCTAAGAATGAAAAACTATATGAGTATCATTTCAAAGTTAGACATTCTGGTATTGATGGCCCAAATTCTTCCATAAAGTTGATTCACAGCCAACTCAACCCTGCTGCTTAATTGAATTGTTGTATACTATTATTAAAAGCTCCCAAACAAATCCGCAATATCATAATCAAGATCAAAATACGAATTAAAGAAGGAAGCTCAAATAATGTACCTGCAGCCAAGTACCAGCTGCAGCCAAAGAAGAGAGCAAGCCAGCAAAAAGGAGAGTGTCCTTTCCCTGAAACACATTAGCAACAAGAATCCCCTTCTGCATTGTACTGGTCACATGGGTTCCCATCAATAACGCTCCTGAAAACTCCAGTACAGCCGCAGTCAAAACAGCTTGTCGCAGTGTCAGAGCACCTGATCCCACTGAAGTCCCCATGGCATTGGCTACATCATTGGCTCCAATATTCCAAGCCATGTAAAAACCACATAAAATTGTTGCATGTGATAAAAGCTTGGTCTTTATATCAAGGCCTTGACCCAAAGACTTCATAAAGAAAGGAAGAGTAAGAGCAGCCAAGGCTATGCATATCGAAATAGCAGAGGCCGTACTTGAAGATATGTGAAAGGCTTGTGCCATTCCAGGCAAGTTGTCATGATCGGCTTCAGTTTTTGCAGGTTCATCATGATGATGTTTCCGAACTTGGAGTCCTTCTTTTGGTTCTTCTTCACCTTCAGCTTCCGCAAAAGATGATATACTAGCAAAACTATGCGTGAGTCTTGAGTTATTGAGGCTAAGGAGAGAATAAGATGATCTGGGTAGAGATAAATTGGGCTTGAGAAGAACAGCCGAGGAGGAAGAACGATGTTTATGAAGAAGAAATGCCTCTGGTGAAACAGTGTTTCTTGAAGAAGATAAGCAAAAAGAGGGAGGCATATTTTGGAGTGAGTGATGAGATAGGGAGAGTAGGGAAAAGAGAAAGAAAAGTATCTAAAGGAATTATTCAGATGGATTCTTGGCCATGGAATGTGCAACAGCTCATCGTTCTCAACAACAACAAGAGAGAGAAGTAGGTGGTGGTGGAGATTGGGAAGAAATGAGAGTGAGTTCATTTTCAATATTCTTTTTTGGACTTTTGATGGAGTGAAAAAAAATGAGGTGTAAGAGTGGATTTGGCAGCTTCCTTTGGTCCATTTTAAATGAGTGGTGCCTGTTTCTCTTGAGGCTTCTCTTCACCCATGCCATGACATGCGTCCCCACCCCACCATTCGAAGAATTTTCAAGAAAAAAAGGAAAATAATTTTAGAGACTAATAATAAAACATTATCCATAAGAGATTCAATTGTGTTTCCCACAAAGACTTGTTACATGGTTGCGAGTATGGTCATGTGACATTGTGACTCGCGCCAACAGTCAACCTGTAGCAGGAAGAAGTATTATGCTTCATTGGACTCGATGAACTGTTGGTTGGTTCGTCGGACTTTGTCTTTCCATTCCCTTGTTGTGATCATACCTCCCCCAAGAATGTCATCATGTTTAAGTAAAACTAGTGCAAAGATCTGAAGCCGTTCAAATAGCTAGCTCCACCGTATCAACAACAGAAATTCATTGAGTTCTTGTGTTTATACTGTGGTCCGAGGCCGAATGTGAGGTCCACCGAATAGGGCTCAGCATAGCCTAATAATGAAATTAACTGGGTTTTGATGAAAAATCAGAGTGTGGCCCATATTTACATGTTGCATTTGCCATTCTGAGATTTTTATACATGAATTTTCAATTTTGCCGAATTATTAGAGGGTTAAATTATAAATTCGATCAATTCTTCCTCCATCAATAATAAGTTCCAAAAATTGATTCGAGTTGAGTCAACTTCCAAAATGCATGGTACATACAATTAAAATAGTCCTCAACAAAATGATAACAGAATAATTGAATAAGGTACTACAAAATAAATGGAACTGGACGGATTTAGATATATATGTAAGGTGTTGAAGGAACAAATTCACATACATGAATGACTAGAAAGAAAAGAAAAATAAGAAAGCCATGTATGGTATTTTGAATCTGATCATATCACGATCAACATTTTATTGCAAATATATATAGATGGAAATGGGATGGCCATCAGCTTCCCGGATGCTTTCCATTACTAATAAATCCACCTTGGATTGCCGATAACCTCTCCAAGAAAATATTAAAGATCTCATCTCGGCTTAACATGCTAACCCTAGCATACTTTGGATCAGCCCCGAAATGTTTCCCGCCTCGCACCATTATCTTTTCTGCTCTTAAAAGTTTCTCACAGTCCTCATCCCCTTTGCTCTCCAACCACGCAAAGCCTGATAATTAAAAGACAAAAAGATACGTCAAATCAGTTTATTAGTTATTTATTTATTAATCGATTGATTTATTACCTGGATGTGAATTTGTGAATTTTCCAGTGAAATTGCAGTATTCTAGTGGGTACTCTGGCAAAGTAAAAACCCCACTTTTTCTAATCACTCGGCGCAGCATATCCCATCTTTCAGACATGAGTCGCTGGCCATACTCGAAGAAATTAGGGCAACTGCCACTAAGGACTCCAAGAATCTTAGCAGCTCGGAGCTGGGATTCTTTTGATACGCCTATGCTACTAAGTTCTATAAACCTAGTCATCTTTCTTGCAACTTCTGCATCCTTAACAAGCGCCCAGCTGAAAATACATATGTGTGTCAGTTTCTATTTATAACACCTACTAGATTATGAAACTATCATACGAATAATTAAATTATGATGTATATAAATATGCTCACCCAATGCGAGAACCAGCATGCCCAGTGCATTTTGAGAGAGTAAATAGCATAATATCATGATCAGCAGCTCCTGTAATGGGTGTGTATTGTGGCCAGTAATAGGCTAGGTCATGTATAAGCTTTCCTTCCTCAGATCGGTTCACCTTCGCCATCACAGCTTCTCTGATTGTTCCATCAGGATTGTTTGGTGAGTTAACAACCTCTATGTAAGCTCCATTATTTTTATCAAATGTGTTTGCATCACCATCCCATTTGTATAGCCCTGAACGCAGATAGTTTGTCTCTGCTGGATATTGCTGCAATCAATAAATTTTTGTTATATATAGTTCCATATTAAATTAAACCATAAAAATTAATAACTGACTGATCGCGAGAAGATTATATGATTTAATTATAATCATCTTAGTTGAGTTCTTTTCATATATTGCGGCACATCCAACTCCAAATCTTGATCATGTTTACCTCAGAAGTAATCAATTAAACTTAATTTATATATGTTTGCCCAACAGTTAACATGGTTCCTTCATGTTGCCATGTTTAAATGATCAAGATCTATAACACATGCATGCTACACATGGAATACCAATTTTTGTTCATTTTAGTTAAAGTGTATGTTCAACAAACATGTTTGTTCCTTTGTCTCATGATCTCTGCAAGATAAGGCAAAGTCGCAAAAAAGTGCACACTGTTTTAATTGATCGTGTTCAATTGACTTTGCTTTAAACACGTACTAATCAGGATCTAGATATATCCATATTAAAAAAAAAAGGTCAAATATTAAGGATTGACAGTAATTAAATCTAACGGAATGCGATTTCATCAATTGGCTCACCGAGTAGTAAGGGGCAGCGGAGACTACACTGATGGGCTCGGGCCCACTGGGAGAAGAGAGAGCGTAGAGTGCAGCCTGATAGAGTTGTGTGGAGCCCGTCCCGATCACGATTTGCCGACCGTCGGATACTGCATTATCAACTACATGATGTAGGTTGTTGATTGCTTCAGCGAGTTCCGGTACCAAAAACCAGCACACATTTCCCATATCGCTTAAATAGCTCATCAAATCACTCCCAGAGATCACCATCGTACACTTATCTCCCTGCTTCCTCCAAAACGCCTCAAACGCCATTGGATCCCCCCTGTTGATTAGGATTTTTTTTTTTTAATGAAAAGTTAATTAGGATTAAATCGCAATTATCCTCTTGTTTATTGGCTATAATTAGCACATAAAACTTATCCATTACAAAAAATAATAATAACAAAATTCCAATCTCATCAAAAGACTTATCCGAAGAAACAGCAACCGAAAGCTGTAAAGAAGAGTTAACGGAACTTCCCATCAATATTGGGTTCAATAAAGATTGCAAGCATGAATCATTACGTAAAATACAGCTGTGTGTGTGTGTGTGTCAACGAAACAGTAGTACTAAATCCCTAGAGAGTGCAGTGGCCTAGGGCAAGAATTGATTATATATGACTTACTGATCAAGGTTGATGCTGCAGCTTGACGAGAGAGGAGTTTTTGGATTGTTATTAGCCGTAATAATAGAGTTAGCTGCAGCAGTCTCAAAACCAACCATCTTGATGTAGTATTTGGTATGTGTGTGAGAGAGTGAAAGTGCTTGTCTCAAGTAGAAATTAGGGTTTGAATGTGGGCTGCTTGATGTGTTAGCTCTTGGTTATATATAGAGGGAATGAGGTGGGGATTAAGGAGTGCGAGTGGTGCATGATTCTAGCAAATGTATGCTTTCCAATAAACTTGAAATGTATGTATTCTAATCTCACCAGATTTTGTTGGATACTATCTGATTTATATTATTTATAGAATAACAGAAAGTTGAAAGTGAACATGCATATATATTAAAGGGAACACTCATAGGAAAGGTAGAAAACCAGATTTTGTTGGATACTTCCTATACTTTATAGCAGTATCATGATCACTTTATGATTATGTGTCATAAATAAAAAGGTCATATTTGCTTTTATCTTCTTTATCCAAAATGCCAGACTGGGGAAAAAAATAAAAAAAAAGGTGTGGTCTTATGTGTTATTGTCTACTTAAATCAGTATTTGAAAAAAAAAAAACAAAAAGAATAAACTTTGAAACCATACAGATAGATAAACTTTATTTGAAGAATGAAGAAATCTTAATACATTCAATTAGACCCACTATTAGCTCCAAACTCCCAATATCATTACGATGACCTAAACTATTAGCGCCGGCTTAACCCTCCAACACTATAATTAGTCCCACAACAAACTTTAGAAATCTCAATCACTTACTCATAATAAATAAAATGGGTAACAATTTTGATAACATGATAAACTTAAAAAAACTCAATCACTTACTATTTCACAATAAATTAAGTGAGTAATAGTTTTGGTAACATAAGGGTTACTTGAACAAAAAAATAAATAAATAAAATGTGTACTACTTCTTTGGTTCTCCCTTACGTAGGTTTTCTATCACTGATGGGTTTATCTTTCCCAAATTCTCCTTAACTTCCTTTAGCGAGTGTTTAGTGATGGATCTATTTTCTCAAATCACATTTTGTAAGTATGCGAATTAAGTTTTGTTGAGTTTTTTATAATCTTCTTTCTCTCGTGCATTTAGAATAGAGTAAAGTTGAAAATTTATTATAACTTTTATTCAATAACTATCAATAACAATATTACTTATAAAAAAAAAAAAAAAAGTGCAAAGTTCATCTCCACACATGAAATGAAATTGGTAGTGGAGTGGAAATTTAAAAATTGAAAGGAACAAATACGAGTAAACAATGTGTAGTATGTAACAATGATAAAATAGTATCAGATCGTTTGTATTGTATAATATAATATGTGGCAAATGAATCAATTATATTTATTTTCGAAAATAAACAAGCAAGCCTGCATTTTTTTCAGGGTGAAATAAGCAAATAAATAAATATGCAGAGATCATAATTAACTTACTAATGAATTTAATGATTCTGCATTAATTGATTATACACATATTATTTCAACCAGATTATTAAACTGGAAAAAATCCTTCGAATATCGCACATGATGTCGGTCAATCGGTCAACTTCTCCATGACAGATATATCATATATGACGCCCTATTTGCAGACATCATGTGCAGCACAAATGGCCTCTCTGCTAGCGCGCCCTGTGCCTCTAAGAATTTCTCAAGACAAGCAAACTATCATGTATCATCTGGCTATCTGCCCTAAACCATTCAACGTCATTAATTATTGGAGTTTTTTTTTTTTAAGCAGTTTCGCAGGGCGAGATCATGCGTTGTCGTTTAGACACATAAACAATTGTAGAAACATACGTTTTGATCTTAGACACACAAATATAATTGCTATATTAGTTGGGTTGATCATTTAATTTATTCAAGAAAATTTAGTTTGGTCGCCTGCACACATGACTTGCGATGCACATCTAAACAGAGGGACTCATTGTCGGCGTCAACTTCACGTGCCAACAACGGCTATGCATGCGGCATCGGTGATTACCCAAGCGACGTTTGCGGCTAGAATTTCTTTTTTAAAGAAAGAAATTAATTTATAATTGGGGATTTATAAGTGATTTTTTTTTTCATCAATGCATTTTAAGTAAAAACTTATTACTGCTCTAAGATTCGAGAAAAATACTACAATTGTCGTGGAACCGGTATCAATATTTTGGGAAATTTTATGAAAACGACCTTAAAATTAAGCCAATTTACAAAAATAGCAAAACTTACACTTATTTCTTATTTTTGTAGAAAAATATATATTTTTTCAACAATATGTCTCTAGATATAATGGCAAGCTAATCGTCACCAAATGTTGGGGATGCTATCGACCACCAATAAATGGTTGATGATGTCTCCCTGTATATATACATATACACCGAGATGCGGACATATTATTAAGCCGTATGATTTAATAAAATTAATTTTCAATACATTATAAAATTGTGTAGTTTAATAATATTAAAAATTAACCTTATTAAATCATACGGCTTAACAGCGTGTGCACGTGTGTAGAAAAAATGAAAGCGCTACAAAAATAAGAAAAATTTTAGTAAGCTATTTTGTATCGCGGTCAATTTTTTCCCCCTCGAATTATGGTCATCATGACTATAAAATTTAAATATTACAGACGGATACAACCCATGAAACTCGCTAAGTCCATGTCAGCCAGCCCACGATCAAGCTCAACAAGCTAGGAAGCCAAGTGACCAGACTACAGAAAACGCATTGCAAGCAAAACGACTATATCAACCTTATTAATTATTCCCAATCAGAGGTTAAAAAAGAAAAGAAAAGGCCTTGTTAATTATTCTGCATCGGCTTCATAATCATAGCAACATTGATTTGTAGTACAAACTAATTCGTAGCAATCTATCTAATATATGCACTTTGGTTCCTCAACACTTACTTGAACATATAATTCGGAACTGAATGCATACCTCATCTACGAATTGTGATCAATCAGAGATAGCAATAGCAGTTAGGGGGCATCAGCTCCTCTGTAATCTCTGTGGTATAAAATGAGGTAATTTTGAATCCAGTTGAGCAAAATGGATGCCACTCTCCGTGGAACCCAGATTATAAAAATTGTCTATGTGATCCAATATTCCTAAAATAACTAGAATAATCAAGTTGACATTTGAATAGGTAATTGACTAATAGGTGTGACAACCCTTCAAAAATAAAGGCTCTATTCCCCTCTTTTCTTCAACGCATAAGCACAACCTTTAACTCTATATCGAAATGAAAGATTCAGAAAGTTTCAAGAAGTTATAATTTCAAAAAAAAAAAAAAAAAAGAGAGAGAAAGAAATCATGCACATTACTACAATAATAAATCTGTGTACTCATCATGTTCAAGAATGCCCGTGTCCCAAGTATATCATCTACTTTGGTATGACAAGATATCAACGTAAAGACTAAAGCCCACTGACCACTCTCACAAATCTACAACCTAGATAAACTGATACAAGGAACAAAAAAATTAAGGGTGGAAAAAGGTACAAGTCCAACGTGAAAATGTACATTTACACCAGGGAAAGGAGAGAAGAGATCGAGGCTTCATTATATAATTTTCTCTTCCGGTTGTAGGGTACATGTGAGACTAACAGATCCTATGCTAATGGTGGGACTGATCGTGCAGAGTTGGCAGATTCTTTCTAAATACATGCTTTCTGCATCGTTCAAAAATGCTATCATAGATCAGATCAAACTGAACTCCAGCTCTTTCCCTATTAACAATGAAGAATATATGGTCAGCTTCCACAATCTTGTAGTACCTGCATAAAAGAAAAAACCATCATTAAGATCTCACAAGACAATCATAGTTCTACCACCAGAAGTGTTACTTAAATTCTTGTGGCTACTAATGCAATCTTATATTACCATCAACGAGGTTCAGGGCCAGCATTTTACATGGTATATGATATCTATTTTACGATATCTATAACTTGGAAGACAAAGAATTAATACTTCTCCGATACTTTACAAATTATATAATAAATTCCGTAAAATTCATGAAAGTCAGATTGGCTTGAAACCGGAACAAGGTCAAATTTGAAGTTTCAAAGGATTTAAAACCTTATAAAACATAGTTTCATGACTATGATATGAATTGCTTTGGACATCAATATGAATATTTATTTTTTAAATGTGACTATATTTTGCTCAACCAAACTCAATACTCACAATTCTTAATGTGATTTGTTGGTAACTGCAATAAGCAGATAAAGCTTTAAGAAAAATAACTAACCAAATCCCCGGTTGCAAAGGCTGGCAATCAGAATCATTTACAACATAACAGCTTGGATGTTCAATTGGGAGACGAGGGTGAGTCATGGATATGGTGTTCAGTGCTCCATCATTGTCCCACCAATCCTCATCCCTGTAGAAGCATTAAATCAAGACATGAGTCATGATGCAATTCAATTCTTGCTTTTTACAGCACGGAAACTGTTAAGAAATTTCTGGAACTTAAAATGTTTGACATTTTCTTAGTGTGGCGATTACTCCTCTCCGAATTGAGAGAGAAGGATTTGATGTTGAAATTGACCTTTGAATGGAATTATTGTTGGACGAGAATATGCTTAGGAAATCATATTTGAAAAAAAAAATTCCAACTGACTCAACCAAACATAATTTCAAAGTCAACAAGATTAGGTTAAGATCTAAAGCTATAACAAATGAAAAATGCTTATGCTTCTAAATGATAATATCTAAGCTATACAAGTAAACACCAAATTATATGTTGTTTGAAAGAGCATACCTGTAGCCTTTGTAAGGGGGACGGACATCTGGAGGTTGACGCCATTGGGTCATCTGCAATACTCTAATGAACAGCAGTGGATGGATTCCAAATATACTAGAAGGTACCGTGATACCCATAATCTTCCTGGTACGCTTGGTGGCATAGCTGAAATAATATGTGTTGGGAAAGGTTTGCAGATGGCAGTTAAGTTGCAAAGACCCTTGAATTGTAAGATCAGGAAGAATCCAATCTCCTGAAGTAAATGGCCCTGTATTACCCATAAGGCAATCAAGTAGACCACGAATACCCATTTTCTTCCACGACATGTTAAAGTGATCAAAGCCAAAATTGTAATAATCCTTTAGCCAAGCAATATCAAGCCAGTCATATATTATCACTCCTATGCGGCACAGCTGAAGCAGGCATATCGGTTTCATGGTTCTCCCATCTTCTGGTCTGTGATAATTTGAAAACACATCAGCAATGTTCTGAATCAGCCATATTTGGCATGTTGAAGAAAATAGAATTCGATACTGGAGAAATTGACACAATGAATAAAGTTGTTAATAACTTTCCAAGTATCACTTGGGAACATTTCAAGTATAAGAAACAAATAACAATTTCTGATGTACGACCATTTGACTGAATAGCAATATTCCAGCTGCTGCTGCTTCAGCTAAAGCCTTAAGCTACTTTGCATTCTCCAGCAATAAATCATCAATCTTAGTAAGTGAATATCCTATCATGTCATTCAGATATTGCATTTATTGCACCATAATTTTACTAAATTACTGTCTAAACTCAGGAGATTCCCTGCAACATTTCAAAAAAGGAATCCCCTAGATAAAGTTGTTCAAAATAAATGAAAAAGTTTGAATAGAACTTACTGCATCCCATCTAAGTAGGTTCTTGTAGTCCCATTAAATGCACCCGACAAGGAAGTGATGCTCAATACCCAGTTCTCTGAAGTGTTCTCATACCCTTTGAATGCCTAAAAATCATTATAAAAACAATTTAATATAACCAAACAAATAACAAAGAAAGGTAGATTATTTACCATTGCAATGATTACAAGAAAAAGCTGGACTAACCTTATCAGCAAGCATTTGCTGCAAAACGCGAACAACCTGAGCACCAGCTGAGTGCCCAACAAAGTGAATAGGATGGTCCTCATCCCATTCAGGGTAATACCCTGCATCCAGTAAAAAATACAAAACAAACTTCAAATTGGGCAATTTACTAACAAAAACATAATGTCTGAATTGCACTTAATAATTACAAAAAAGATAAAGAAATAAAAAGAAAGATTATCAACCTTGTTCATAAACCCGTCCGAACTGTGAGTGGCCGCAAGCTTTGCTGTGCTCTTCACCATAATCAACTTGCCCACCTTTTAAATAATAGAACAATTCACGAGCCCTGAAACCCAAAACCCCAATATAAAAACAGGAACTTGAATAAAGAAATATAACAGCAACAAAGAAACAGAACAAGAAATGACATTTATGAACCTACATCTCAGCATTCGAAACCAAAAACTTGCAAGCAACCTACCTATCATATATGCTTGTTAAAGACCCCAAATCTGGCACAAGAACCCTCTCATCTTTCTTCTCTGCCCCCGCAAAATACGATAAACCTCCCAGTCTCTAATGAAAGAAAATCCAGTTTAAGAATTGAAATGATACATTAAAATGACATAAAAAAAGGCGTTCATTTTGACAACGAAAAATGAAAACTTTAAATGACATACCCCTTTGCCGAATCCAAAGATTCCATGGACTAGAACAATAGGAGGAAGAGTATTAGCTTCAATTGTAGGCTTTGCTGTGGGTGCATTTGGCGGTTCTTGTTTAACCTCAATAACATTTACATTCGGCTTGAAAAAATATTCATTCAAAACCTGGGAGAGATCACCAGCCACGGCTGAGCTAAAAATGTAAAACCCATATAACAAATGCACTAGAGAACTCACAAACAGCTCTATCAATTGCAGGGCAGATATCCACCATCTTATCATCTTGCCAAAACTGAACTCTCTCAAGAATTGAAAAAAGATAAAAAAATCTCTCTTGCTCTGTTTTTTTTTTTATAACCCAGACCGGAGCCTTCTTTGAACCCCAAACACAAACAAAGAAGGCTCTTTTGCAATTGCAATAACAAAAGAAAAGCAAAAACTAAACTTGTCTTCTCATCAAAACCCTCCTACGATAACACAATACTTCTCATAGAAGGAGACAGCCTTTTTCATTTTTCTCTTCTTTTCTTTTGTTCAATTCTTCTACCTCCGTTGTTTCAAACTTGGAAACTGGGCTGCCACGATTTTCTCATTTTCAACCTTCAAAAATCACACAAAAAAGACAAAACACAACAAATCAAAAAGCCTTACTGTTCATTCATTGGCCTTTTAGAAATCGAGTTTTAGTCGTTTGGTTTGGGTTGGTGACAGGTGTCCTAGTGGCAGCCGCTCCCACCAATTTGTACAAACTCTAGAAGGGTCCCACTAAATATAGAAGAGTAGCAATATGATAAATCCTAATAAAACGAAAAATGATTTTTAATTTGGCGATAAAATTTTATCAATGACTGAATTCTTTCGTTCTAGTTCTAGGCGTCTCTTTCCAGGTCCAGTGTGCTGGATCACCGCTGTAAGGTTCCCAAATTTAGCCAACTTCCCAACTGTATTTCCCTTATCCATTTCTTTCTAAATTCATTATCAAAATTCGGTTACCCACTCGCGTTTAAGGAGGTGTAAGTGCACGGTCAATAATAATTCAATTCACAATCAATTTTTTATATAATAAATGTAACTGCTTCAATTAAAAAATATATATAATTTCTTCAATTGAAAAAAAAGATATAATTTCTTTCTTTATACATATAATCAAAGTAAAAAAAAAATTTAAATTTATCCATAACAAATATAAATTATTTTTACTATTAAAATAAATAAATATAATGTTTATTCGTTTGTTGATTTAACTTGTTCTCTTGAAAGTCAAGGTTTAGCTTTAGTAATAAAGAGTAACCTTCCTAATGCTTATGTTCTAAGTTCAAGTTTCAATGGATTAGTGAATTAGTTAAAAAAAAATATTTCCCTTAATAGACAGCTAGAGATTGTCTCTTAAATTAAATTTATCTCCCAAGCTAGTTTTTAAGTAACTTGAACCAATGCACCTATGGCGCATTTATTAATCAGTAATCGAAATGGATTGGGATTATAATGGGCTGAAATTAGAATGATGAATGAAAATAATAATAAATTGTTTATTTTAGTTATAGGAATTGGAATCAGAATAAGTTTTATTGTTATTGATGTATTTTATTTTAAAATTAGAATCAAAATTGGGTTAGATTGTCACAAATTACTAAAAAGTTCTTAATTAATTATTGTCATAATTATTATTTTATATTTTAATTATTGTGATTAATATTATTAAAAAATTGTTGTTGTTGTTGTTGTTGATAATAATAATATTATTATTACCATTAATATATTAATTAATCATAATACTTTTATCATTAATAATAATAATAATAATAATAATAATAATAATAATAATAATAATAATAATAATCAAAATCATCATCAACATCATCAGATCGGAACGGCGGCCACACAATTGTTGCCACTGTTGGATCGCGAGGCATCAAGAATGGCCCAAACAGAGACGATGTTGGTAACTAGTTGCTGCTCTATAACCGGTGACTAGCAACGACAACAATGGTGCTTATTTTTGGTAGTACCGACGACTAGCAACAACAACAATGGTGCTTAATTTTGGTAGCGACTATGAGATTTGTTTGGCTATGATGCGGTTGGTGTTTTATTTTTTAATTTATATTTTTTATTAAAAGGGAGGGCATCTTTAAAATATAAAAATATTAATGAGGCTGAATGGATAATCCTGGGAATTGATAATAGTCTCCTATTTTTCAATCTCAATTTGAGGGTGGGTCCCATCTATTTGATTTTGATTTCTATTGTTATTTTATTAAGTAAACACTATTAATCATTTTGATTATTTTATTCGGGAAGTAAACACACCACTAATGTTTCTTCTTCCCTTGATTGCTCCTCTAAGTTTCCTCTAATTTTCATTTGCGATCAATGATAGATCAACAAAAAAAAAAATTAAATTAAATTACATAATTTTTTATAATATTTATTGAAATTTAGATAAATAAAGATAGGTATCCTACGAGTCAGGTCGAGTAATTTTTGAATAATTTTATTTATGTAGATAGCTAAGTTCAAATTAAAAAAAGATTAAAAACTTAATTTTGACTTTCTACTCTTCTATTTTTTTAATATATAGATAAATTCGTTAAAAAGGTGGATTTTTCTTTTTCTAACAATGAAAATTTGCCATCTAGAAAGTCAATAATGACTAAGCGCGTTGAAGAAACAGTTGAAGCCGAATTTTGAGGCACATGGGACGTTTCCGTGTTTAGCTGAAGCCGAATTAAAACCGCTACCCAACAAATATAATCGGCTGCAGCCTGCAGTGGGTAAATTATTTATTGTTTATTATTATTATTTTACCCCAAAAATATTAGGGTTTGGTGAGTCTCTTTTGGTTGCTTTTTGGCTCAAAGGGATTTGACTGATTTCGCCATGCAACCAAAGTCGTTTTCACTTCTTGTCAATGTTAGCGGGCCCCCCAACAATGGTTCATAGTTTTGTTCATGTATTTTGATTAACTTCATTATCACGTGTTATTTGTTACTAATCACAAATTATATTTTTAAAAACGGTTCTTTGCCCTTTTAGGTCA
Source organism: Murraya paniculata (assembly GCA_030449075.1). Taxonomy (NCBI): domain Eukaryota; kingdom Viridiplantae; phylum Streptophyta; class Magnoliopsida; order Sapindales; family Rutaceae; genus Murraya; species Murraya paniculata. Next base: position 3,278,787 of record JAEVFN010000022.1, read on the forward strand.
TGTTTGGGAGTTGGGATTAAGTGTGGGATTAGATTAAGTTTGGGATTAAATGTCTTATCTCATGTTTGGCAACTTTGCTTGGATTGGATTAGGGAGGACTAAATTTAAATTTAGTCCTTAAATCATGAGATTAACAATCCCAATATATAAGTGGGTTTAGATGGGATTAGAATAAGAAAAAAAATTATTCATTTGAAATATTTCTTTCATATATAAGACCAATTTTTATTTATCACTTAAAATTTAATTAATTAATTATTTATTTATTTTATTCATGATTTACTTGGAATTTATTTTTATTTTATTTTTATAGTTTAATTAAATTGGAACTTTTACTTCAATAAAATTAACTATTTAATAATTTATTACTTGTATTAAATTTAATAATCACTAATGTAATACTAAAAATAATCATGAAAATTAATAATACCAATAATTAATAAATTTTATATATATTATTTGCTAACTTTTTGATAAAATAAAACATATTTAAAATATCTAATAAAAATTAATTAAATAATTAAATAGTTTTATTAATTTATATGTGTTTATTATATTTATGACTTCCCAATAACTATTTAATGTTCTTATTAATCACCTTTAAATTAATTTTAATTATTACTCTTAATTATTGATAAATATTTTTTTATATGAAAATATAATTTACATTGTCCAATCCGATATTGTTCCAAACATAATATAGTATTATATAATCCAACATAATCCAATCCAAACTAATCTAATCCAATCATAATATTTAGTCCAATCTAGTCCTGTGTGCCAAACGCACCCTTACGGTACCGACGAAGTTATATGGCGTAAGAAAATTTAAACAATTGATTGGTGAGATGAAGGGATGAGTCAGCACACGATTGTTGCTGACAAAGATTGAATGAGGGATAACATAGAAAAACATCATGTTGGGCGTGAAGAATTATTCGGTAGGGGATGTGGAAAAGCGTACACGCTAACAAAGTTTGGTTGGGTAAACTTGGGACCATAGATGCGCGCAGGGGTAGATGCGATGGGAAATATCGAGAACATGGTCCCTTCAAACTCGAGTGCCTTGACATTGTCAATGCATTAATAAACTGGTAAACACAATTATGTAAATTAATCAAGTTTACCGAAAATTAGATATGCAACAAATAAAGAAAGAATAAATGTGGACAAAGTTTCGGCAGCACGGCACAACTGACCACGAATTTCATCGTGGGCCACAAGAATTGCTCAAACCGGGGACCATATGCTGCTGCTGCTGCACCCAGCTTCAAGGAAAATCTACTTTATCATAAGAAACTTCTGGAATAACTTAAACGATAAATTATAATTTGTTTCTTAGACCTCATAGAAGGAAAAAGAAAAAAAAAATGAAAAAGATAAATAGATAAGGAGTATGGTTATTTAAATTCATCAATTTTTCTCTGCACTTTCTTTTTAATCAAGAATTTTATTATCTAAACATCTTTTTAAAATTACCTAATTAATCATTTCTTCTATTTTTTTTCTCAATTTTACAAATTCTAATAAGTTCATTAGGGTGTATTCTTTTAGCTGTAAATAGTTCATATTATTGATTGAGAGAAACAAAATCTACAATTTAAAATAAAAAATTAAATTATTAATAAATTTTTATCAACCGTAAAAATTAATGGATATCAAAGAATCAAAATTTTCAAATAAAATGCTATTTAACATCAATAAAAAAATTTTATATATAAAAAACATAAAATAAAGATTATAATTTACTAAGAAAGATTAAAAAATAAATTTAAAGGAGAATAAAATTAAGTATTTAGTTTACAGAATATGAGAGTAGAAAAAAAATAATCAAGGGAAATTATAAAATTTTTTATTTTAATAAAAAAAAGTTATTTTTTGAAACAAGCATATAAAAAATTTGGTGAGATGATCAAATAGGATGAGCAAGACGCGTTCACAAATAAGGGTTTCGGTGGCCTTTGCAGTTTGCACCTTTGAAACGTGTATCATCTTCCTTTTGAGGGGGTTCCCTACAGAGAGCTTTTACCACAAATTTTGACCTTTTAAAGGTCTTTCAGCACTTCGGCCGTACTCGTAATCAATAATAATTGATTGATGAGACGCAGCTTCGCCAAAGTCGTGGCCTCTGTCTGTGGGGCGCAAAAAACTTGTGTGTGCGGCGGTGGTAGTGCCTCGTCATATAACAAAATAACAAGTCTTATTGTAAGACCCACTGATATTTAATCACTGCCACATTGCATAAAACCATTGGGCTGTCCTTCTCCTGCCTGTGAACTGTGTCGCGTCCTGGAAGCGTTTTCCGATACCACGTGGATTGGCACGTTGAAGTAATGCTGGAGTTTTATTTACTTGGTCGGTGTGGTCAGTCAAAAACTTTTGTCGATTTCTTTACTTTAGTTAAGTTAGTTACTTCAAGGTCCAATTCCATTCACTCTAATTCACGTATATATGTATAAAATGATGGAAAAAAATTTTAAAAAAAATTATATGTTTTGTATTGTCATGATAAGTAATACATTAATTGCACTAAGTGATGCTGTCGTCTATATATGTTTTGTATTGTCTACGATAAAGTAATAATTTTTTGGGTTATTATTTTAATTTCTACCAAATTATTACAAATTAATGTCTTGGTCAAGTGTGCCGACCTCAGTGGATAGTCATAAATTCAGCTGCCATAACAGCAATAACATTTAAAAATAATTTTGAATTTATTTATATGATGGCATTAAAAGTGGATGTGCCATGTGCGAGGGAGAGGTTGGGCAAGCCGCAGGCTTTATACATTTTTTCAAAAACGGAAATTTCGTATAAACAGAACACGATGATAGCCTTGTGTGGGCAGCTTGTAGCGCTGCTAGTCCGCTTGGGGGTGTTATTAGTAGCCCGATTATAAAACTTTTTTGGGCTCAATAGATCTATATGTAACTCAAGTGAGGACCCAAAAAGATATGAGCCCAAGCTGAGTCCTTCACTCTTCCGAAGCCTAAACCCTACGGCGGATGTAACTGTTTTACTCCATCTGAGACTCAGTGAATGAATGCGACAACACAAAAAGAGCGGAGCAGAGGGTTCGGATTTTAGAGTTTAGAGAAAGCTAAAGAAGAAAAATGGCGATGCTGCAACGGTTTGGGAGGACCAAGAACATAGCAAAGCGGTCGAAGAAGCACTTGGAAGAAGCGCTTTACGACAGGCTATTCAAAGAAGGCAGCTCCGAGGTTAGCGTTCGCCAGCAGCTGAACCAGTTTCTCAAGAGCAAAAAACGTGTCTTCAAATGGGAAGTCGGCGACACTCTCAAGCAGCTTCGCGATCGCAAGCTCTATTACCCCGCCCTCAAGGTTTCCCATACCTCTCTCTCTTATGCGTCTAGTAAATATTCATGATTAAGATATTTGACTCATTTTAAGCGGGGAAAAGTATCAAATTTCTATTCTATGGCCAATTTATAATTTAATCAATCTTAAATGTTGGGTGGGTTTTGCGATCCAAGTAGTTAAGGCAATTAGTCATACTCGTGTATTGGCTATCTGATTTGTGGAATTTGGGCATTGTTATGGATTTGTTTTATTGTACGAATAGAAAGTTGAAGTAGATTTGTAGAAAGGATTCTGAAAAAATTAGTGGGTTAAAAATGTTTCGTTACATCCAATGAATGTCACCAAATTCATCAGTTACTAGGATAGGCAGTCAGATGAGTGTGCTGCAGGTTGTAATATTGTCTTTCTGTTTCAATTGTAGCATGTAGAATGCTAATTATGGTCGTTGTTGCTTGAATTGTCTGTTACGGTATCATAACTCCAACCAAGTTGCATTTGGTTTCTGATATAGCCGAGCCTGCAAACTTTTAGGTTCATATTCAATGCAGACAGTAAGCATCGCATATAATATTGATGTCGATGTTCATTTTACTTCCATCTTATCCCTGCACTTCTGGATGGCCGTTAATAAAACGGTTTTTTTTTTGGCCAAATGGTGGCATTGTCAGACTCAAAACTAAAAGGTGCTTTCTCAGCTCATCTGGTCATTGCTGTTTGTTGTCTTGTTAGCAAAAATAAAAACCTGCATTGGTCTTCTTTCATTTAGTCTGGGAAAGGTTGGGGCGGTTACCATTCTTTGGTCGCATAAAATTCCTCCCTCTCAATGTTCTGTTTATTTCTTTTCTCTTTGTTTTGCTGGTTTGAGTCTGAATAGTTTATTCGCAGTTATCAGAAAATATGGAAAAGAGGGGTATGAACAAGACAGTCAGTGATCAAGCTATTCATCTTGATCTAGTTGCCAAAGTTCGAGGTATTGATGCTGCAGAAAACTATTTTGTTGATCTTCCTGAAACATCAAAGAACCATCTTACATACGGTTCTCTTCTGAATTGCTACTGCAAGGAATTGATGACCGAAAAGGCAGAAGCTCTCTTGGAGAAGATGAAGGAACTTAACCTTGGGTTTAGCTCCATGCCTTTTAACAGCCTCATGACCCTTTATGCAAAGACTGGCCACCCAGAAAAAATACCAGCCATTGTACAAGAAATGAAGGCCTCGAGTATCATGCCAGACTCGTACACATACAATGTCTGGATGAGGGCTCTGGCTGCTGTCAATGATATTTCTGGGGCTGAGAGAGTCATTGAAGAGATGAAGAGGGACGGTCGGATTGCTGCTGATTGGACAACATTCAGTAACTTAGCTTCAATCTATGTTGAAGCTGGATTGTTTGAGAAGGCAGAAAGGGCACTCAAGGAATTGGAGAATAGAAATGCACATCGAGATCTTTCTGCTTACCAATTTTTAATTACATTGTACGGACGAACGGGTAACTTGTTTGAAGTTTATCGAATATGGCGCTCGTTGAGGCTCGCTTTTCCCAAGACTGCAAACATAAGCTACCTGAATATGATACAGGTGCTGGTTAACTTGAAAGATTTACCTGGTGCCGAGAAATGTTTCAAGGAATGGGAATCTGGTTGTGCCGCTTATGATATCAGAATCGCAAATGCTATGATTGGAGCATATGCCAAGGCGGGTAGGCTAGAAAATGCTGAAGAGCTGAAGGAGAGGGCCCGCAGGAGAGGAGCCGATCCTATTGCTAAAACCTGGGAGATATTTTCAGATTATTATTTGAGAAATGGGGACATGAAATTGGCAGTAGATTGTTTGGAGAAGGCTATAGATACTGGTAGAGGGGATGGTGGAAAGTGGGTCCCATCGTCTGAGACTATCAGAACATTCGTGAGGCACTTTGAGCAAGAAAAGGATGTTGATGGTGCTGAAGGTTTCTTGGAAATCTTGAAGAAGGTTGTAGATGATTTAGGGGTGGAGTTGTTTGAATCACTGATAAGAACTTATGCAGCTGCTGGAAGAACAAGCCCTGTGATGCGTCGGCGTTTGAAGATGGAGAAAGTGGAGGTGAGTGAGGCAAGTAGGAAGTTGCTTGAGGCGATTTGCGTAGAGTGATCTCTCCCCCCACCCCCCTGTTTTTTGCCCTTAATTCTACTGTTAGAATTGCAATTCCTCCCTGGCAAGGATTTTGAATAGCTGCTATTGTGTTTCAATGATAGCATGTGCTCTTCTTTTGCTTTTGATATAAAAAAGAATATGATTACCCAAGAATGCTCTGCTGATGTGGTCTTTTGTATTTCTTAACTAAATATGAATTACTTAGTGTAGGAGTTTGTTGAGCATAGAACCTGTAGGTTGTTAACTTTTATTGAAAGCAGCAATGTAGAATAATTTCTGGTTGAATCTAGGATACTATGTTGCACTTGAGATGGCCATAATTCAAAGGTCTGAATCATGTTTTTTGTGTTGATATATCAATTTGATGGATTGATGGTTGTATTTGGGGAGCATCGTTTTCATCCCTGGAAGTATTGACATTGTAATTTACCGCATGCAACTCAAGCCATGTTTGGGCATTTGCTCTCGGCTACTATCATTCCCCAAAAGAGAGATACCCAAGTTCTGTTGTGTGATCTCAGTTTTCCAGTACGGCGTTTTCATTGACGACAAGGTCCAGATAACATTAGGAATAAGACACTGGCTCTACGCCTATGGCCTTACGGGACACATCAAGCTTCTTTCCTACCATTTGGTTCTTATGCATTTGGTTCTTATGAAATTTTATTGGTTGGTGTTTGGCCATATCATCCCAACCAACAGATGCTAGATTTGTTTTCTGTGGCCGTGTCGCCTTTTCTATGCGCATTAGCTTGCGTAATAAATGAATGAATGCCACTGAAAGTCGCCGCTGAGCTGGCTTCAAAACCTCGAGTTTTTTGTTACCTGTAATCTATTATTATAAGGCTGAAAGTCTGAGAACGTGCAGGATGAGGATGTCTATGTACACGCCATACGCTATGCGCATGTTGCCGGTAAGTATGTACGTACAGAGAGTTATTGCCCCGGTTAAGCTCATTGTTGTGTTTGGACCACAAATTTTCAACTCGTGAAGGGGAAGTTATTGAAAGGATTTCTTATCTTTAGACTTGTTGTAATCATCTCTCCTGATAGGTTTGCACTATGGAGAGCCTTACTTATCTGAATAGGTTTGTACTACTAGTTACTATAGAGAGCAGGGATTGATTAAGTCGTGCATAAAGTTGTCTAAGGTTGTTTAAAATTAATAAAGTAGTTGGTAGGCTACATCTGAGGAGTGCGTAATTTCTTCGGTTCTGGACCACCAAATTTTTCATTCAACTAAATGAATGCGAGAGCGAAAGCTTTCTAACCTATCTTATGTCCACCCTCCGCAGGATGTACAAAATTTGAATGACATCTCCCTGGCATTAGCAAGCCTGTCACTGTTCTGTTTTTGTTCTCAGATCCGAGAAGGAATATCAAGTTTACAAATGGACACACTTGCAAGTCGTCGATTAGTAATCAATCAAAACGAACATCTGGGTTTATTATCCAGCTGTGAGCTCAAGCCTTATGGCCCATGGCATTGACATTACCTTCTGCTGAGAGTGTTGTAATATTCATTAGAGACTGTCCAAGGCAATGGAAGAACAGTCAGTTTCAGGACTTTCACCGCGGTTGGCTGATCGTGCGCTATCACTGATGCTCCTGATAATTTACAATTACTGTTGCAGTTGTTGGAATTTTCCATAAATCATCACAGACAATAACGTATCATTAGATTCCTTGCTGCTGTTGTTGTTGGGGAATTGGTTCACACACTTAAAACCCTCCACTACGTTGACGTGTCAGCTTAACATCTTGCCACGTTTTGATTCTGACAGACGTTGTCAGCCATCAATCATCATAGGTGGCGGTTGGTTGGCTGGCTGGCCGGCTTAATTAAGATTTAATTCTAAAAATGAAAGCTTTGCCATGTACTAATGGGCAATGGCTAGAGCTCAGAGTCAACACCACAGACCACTTCCGGTCCTGCCTGTAAACTCCCTTTTATAATTTGATCCAGTCTCTAGTTTTCTAAGCTTTCGCTTGCGTCTCAAGTAAATATTTTACAACAAAATATGATGCGCCTTCTGCACATGCTGACTCAAACTCATTCTCGCTCGCTATTTACTTGCATTATGGGATTTCTTTTTTCTTTATTTCTACTCATTTCGAATCGATGAATCCCAAATGCACATGGCCTGTTTATACAAAACAAAATGCTAAGTTAATCAATAATCTCAAGGAGTAGGAGTTGCTGAGAATTTCACATCCAATATGGTTACCGGTAATTGCTGCTAAACATAAGCTGCGTGCTAATGGCTCATTTATGATTATGGGAGCAATAAATATTGTTAGCGTGAACTTCAAGAGAAAAGATTGTGAGCAAAATCATGATCATATATTCATATCCATATGTAGTCGTGCAGATGCAATTGCAAACAAAGACCATGTGGGAACACAATACTAGAAATAGGACAATTTCTTAATCATGTCTCCACTCTGTGCAATACTAATTGCCAGTAGTCTTTGCCTTCAAGTAAATTAAACAGTGTCTATTATATTTCCTCCATCAATAAAACATAATTATGTGATAAGCTAGCTGTAAATTAAAATAATTTTAGGTTTGACTTGTACAGGAAAGTTTCTTTATTCACTGATCTCTATAATTCTTTTTATTCGTTACAAACTTCTGCAAATGTTTGCCTGAAATTACAAGTCATCATTAAGCTTCCCCGAAAATACTCAAAAAAGAAAAGAGTAGTGATGTAGCAGGGGGCTGGGGACCCCATGCCATTTATAAAGAGCAGGTGCGTGCAGGATTAATGCATTTATAATAATCATAGTGGTTATTGGTTAGATTTTAGCCATTTACATTTAGTGGTCCCGGCGCTTCGATGGAATGCCCCAAAATGAAAATCTTTCTAATAAAAACCAAGAGAGCGAATGAAATAAATCAATAATCACAAACCATAGACATATATATTCACTATTCCTTCCTTTGCCAAATTTACACTACATACCCTAAAATTGGTATAATTAATTAATGGATCACTTTCAAGTTTCACCTGTTAGTTAAGCCAAATAATTATAATAATAACCCCAAATGATCTCGAGAAGAAACCCAAATGACCCAACAAAGTGAAAAAAATGAATTATACTAACAAAAAGAAAATAACCTCCCCACCCATATACTTTTTTGCCTCTGCCTTTAGGGACACCTTGGATTTTTCCCAGGGCCCCCATAGTAAAAATAATTGCCCCAAACTCTGTTAATACCTCCTTGAATGTCGTAGCAGTTGGGGTGATCAGCTAAGACTCTTAAGTTTGATAATGGGATTAAGTTATTATCCCAATCAACAACTTGCAAATTTCTGAAATATGATGCTTTGCCAAATCCTTCGCCAGCAAAATGGCCGCTGCCCATTTGTGTTGATGTGTGGAAACCACTTGGCCTTGAGTTTACAATTTCTCCACCAAATTGCACCATGCTTGCATGGTCTCTAAGGTGAGTGAACAAGAATGATGGCCAATACCCGACTAGTACCCCGGATCCGAATTCAAGCCACCAATTTCCGTGCTTTGGATCCTGAAAATTTTTTGAAATTAAAAATAGTTTTATTAATGATTATTTAATTTGCCTGTCGTGTATATCTAAATATATAGAGGAAGCTTGAGGAGAATTTATCGAATAATGAAAAGTGAAAATAAAAAGAGTGGAGGGGTCAGTACTCAAAGCTTTTTTACTTAGAAAAGAAGAGAATCTTGTAAAGTAGAAAAGCAATAATGAAATTACTGGTATTATTTTTGAAGCCATCAGTGCACGCGAGAGCGATACACAACCCCTGTGGTGCTAGTGCAATTTTACAGCCATGCACTATTATTAAACAAGAAAAAAGTTGAAATAAAAAATAAAAGCCTTTGTTTTAATAAAAAATAAAAGCCTTGGGTTGTTGACAAAATAATTATGTTTAAATCTTAAGCCATTAACTTGGGTCTCGACTCGCTAATCTCCAGCAGATTATTTATTTTACTAATCTACTTTCGACAAGGTCTAGTACTTAACCTAAGCTTTATGAATCGGTGAGGTTCCACCAGCTCCATCATTGGCTGCATGGAGCTTTTCCCATAAAAACTTCCCCGGTTCAAGAAAAGCATTCAGATCGGAGGGCTCAGATTGGTCTGTCACGTTTGTGTTTACATATGCACTCAAATCAAATTCTGGATCTGGCACTCTTATTTTGTCTCTATTTGTGACCAAGGCCATCAACTGATGATTCATTGCAAGCTCAGGCTTTTATATTCAAGAAAAATAACTAAAAGAAATATGATCAAATTTCAATTTTGATTACCTTCCAAATCAGCAAACTAATATCGAATTGGCCACCACTGTATGATGATGTCGGTGAGATTGCAGCTCCGATTGCGATTCTATTGTTAGTTTGAACAAAGCCGGAGCATAGCAAATTGTAGCACCCAGTTGCTTGATATGCATCAGTCTGTAAATTAATATTACTATCAGCTTTTTTTTTTGAATTATTGTTTACGTGTGAATAAGCCAAATTATTTACACAAGAAAAGCCAAATTTTGTATTGGCTGTACTTACCGTCCAGTAAGTGAAGAACCTGGGATAGTTGTCCCCATACAGCTCTGGGCTTACCTGCAAAAATATAAATGATTTAGCAACCAACCATGGGCAAGAAAATGCATCAACAGTATACACATAAATATAAACATATTACGAAAATGAGAGGTAGTTGCACTGTTGTAGCAGCTGCTTTAAATGTTAAAAACACGACAAATATTTGACAATTTGATGCAGTAAATATTGGAAAACATGCTTGGCTCATTTTCGGGAAAATTTAATAGAATTAGGAGGAGGTTGGACATGCCTGCCAGCCAGCTTCAATGGTGTTAAGATCATCCCCAAATGAACCAGATATGACCCACATCTGTGATAAGCTGAATTCATACTGATTAACCACTCTTGGTGCCCACACATTTATGCTTGCTTTTGCTCCATAGTATTGATCTCCAGTCACATACCCAACTGCATGCTGTAAATTAACCAAATTTCAAAATTTAAAATTTTTGTCCAAGATGATCATCAAATTAATGGACAAGTTTTTAATATTGACGTGATTGAAGTTATGGTTGTTAGTCAAGAGAAATGAAAATTATAAAAAATAAAAAATAAATTTGATTTAGTGCTCAGTACAAAATTAGCTTAGCACTGAATCCCCTAATTCCACACTATAATAAGAAAGTTTCTAAGAAAGAAGATTAAGATGGCAAACAGTCATTATACAGAACTGCAGGGGACTCATTAATGAAAAATTCTTTTGCACTGAAATAAGTGAAGTTCTGTGATTACTAAAACCGAGAAGCTGCTTGTGTTTAATGATTGAAATAAAAGAGCACCGAGCTACTAGACTTACTTATTTCGCTCAATTGGAAATTAACAACAAACACACAAAATTTGTTAATTCTTTTTCTTTTTACCTCAGGAATTCATTATTGATGAAAACTAGATATTGCAGCACTTATTATTCACTGGAACAGCAATCTCTAGTTCATTTTGACGAAATTTCACTTTAAACTCGTAAGGAAAAACGATTAGAAAATAACAAAATCATAAAATAGTAGCAAATATATACTTTGCTTTCCTTATACATTAAAAAAAGAAAAAACTGTAAAAAGTATAAAAAAAAAGGAAAAAACTCTTTTGGTAATTCTTTTATAGATTTAAAAATTAAGATGATGGTCCTGTTCAAAAAGAGACCTAAAGCAGAAGACAATTAACAAGCCTGATGTGCCATTTTCTTTGACCACTTTCTTCAGAGTTGTTTGTTTCTTTGAATATGGTTGCAAGACTCCTGGGGGAAGAAAATGATATTACAGTGCAAATTTTTTTTTTTGTCAAAGAAAAAATTCGTACGCACTAATTACCTCATGGCCATTGCTGTTTGTGTCCCTTCTAACACGTCTTATTTTTTTCCTTCCAAATTTTCGGACAGAAGTAGCTCTTAACACGTCTTGTTCGGTTGTTCTTCTGATTGGAATTGTTCCTTCTGGACATGATTCACCAGAGAAGCTCCACAACTGAAATTCTTCAGTGATCATACCACTTGGGTTGTGCCCATTTGGTCTTGCAGGTGGATCCTGGAAATTTCAGAAACATTTAGAGGTTTAATGATCATTAATTCACTTGTTAAAGAAAATATATAATTACCAATGGTCTCTGTCCTTTCAACTTAGGATGATCAAAAGCTGGCTGTAGATGAGTTTCTATACAATCTATGATATCACCATCAGGACTCTGCAGCAATAAAAAGGAAAATATTAGACAACGCATTTGAAGTCCAGGAAAACAGGGCAAAAACAGGGGGGGGAAAAGGGGAAATTCTTTTCATAGAGAGAAAGTGAAAATGCCTGAATGGTCTTCACAGCAGGCTTGTTGATTTTGTCGAGATGAGCTCTAATAAGCTTCAGCTTGTGCAACTCTTCCTCTGGGCGTAGAGTTGTTTGATTGGTTGCATGTAGATTTTTGCCGGTATCCGAAGAATGAACAAGACAAATCGAAGAAGAAAATACAAGAAGATAAGAGACAAAAATGGGAATGACTGGGGAGATCTTACAGCAACTAGAAGAAGTCATGGTTGAGAAACTTCCTTGAGTAGTGGATTGTTTTTGGAAACCTGTTTGTGTTTCTGTACATTTGTGTTGCCGTTGTTGTCTGCTTCTGCTGTGATCAAAATGACACCATTTATGTCTAGTTTTTGTACGTAGAAACGCAACTCCCACCAAATCCATCCAACACGAAATGATCATTCTAAGAAACTCCAATTCTTAGTATTCACTCTCTCATCACCATTTCCCACTTCTTCTTCTTCTTCTTCTAAAATACCTTGGTTTTATGTTCTGACACCTTGGAACTTCTAAGACCTAAATAAATAAATAGAAAAACTCACAAATGGGTTGTATTTTCTTAAAGTTTTAACCATGTGGGTGTGGTGATTAAATACTTGGGTAGTGATGAGATCATGCCTAATAGAGAGAGAGAGAGAGAGAGAGAGAGAGAGAGAGAGAGAGAGAGAGGTGAGAGGGTGTGTTTCCGGTCTCCGATACAAGGACTGAAACTTTAGCTTTTGTGTTAATTTGAAGAGGGCAAAATGTCGCTCATTTCTGTTATTCTTTACTTTGGTTCTGCGGACAGATAGGAATTACACTTGATTCTGGCCGGGGTTACCGAAGTTCTTTGCTTTGGCTTACTTCTCTTTCTCACTTCCCTAGATGTTCTTTGTGTCAGCTACTCTAATTTTTATATTTGAGTGATCTCCCGTTGTAATTACTCCCATAATTTAACCATATAAAAGCTAACCCACTTTAGGTTTTCCTTAATTTGTTTGCATAATCAATTTGGGTTTTGGATAATTTGACCAAAAAGAGATTTTGTGGCTTCATTGGCTTGTCGCCAAGCCTACAGTAGTTTAGCTTGCACATTGGTTCATTGTTGTTACATTCTGTGGGTCACCACTAAATTCTCAAATATGAATAAGAAGAAGTCAGGAATATCTATGGTCTTAAATTTTGACTCAATAGAGTTTCTTCCAAATGTTACATCCTCATTGAGTGTCGTTTTCTATATATGCGAGTGGTAACCAATTTTTATTTATTTAATTAATTAATTTTTTTTTTTTTTGGTTGAGCCTGCCGTATGTGCTGGCACGCGCACTTGGTTATGTGCACTCATTGCATGCCTAATGCACAAACTCTATGCATGCATGCTTATGGGCTTAACATTACATGTACTAGCTGTTGTCGATCGTCTATGTTTATTTGGGGGATCAATCTGGTTTGTTTCTCCAAGGAAAAAAAAAAAAGAATAATCTGTCACCAATTATATACTCTTTTCACTTTTCTCTTGCATGGTGCGTTAAAAGAATACCAACCATCCGAGCTCTCTGATTTTCAATATTTATCAAGTAAAATGTATTATCTCTTACTAAATTTTTAGCTTTCCACCACGGCTAGCTGGCTATGCATGGGGTAACTGGGGTTGCCTTTTCTTCAGTATTGTAACTAAGGTCTCTTTTTAGGGCACTAGCAATGATGCCTGCAACTTCCCCAACAGTGCCTTCTCTCTCTCTCTCTCTCTCTATATATATATATATATATTCTAAATCTCTACTACTACTACTACTACGTGTTATGAAACTTTACCGCATCCACATCTGCAGCAAGTAAATTTAATAGAAAACATTCAAGAATAATATTATTGGCCCGCCAGCTAGTGGCACTCTCATTACACAACCAATGGGCTAATATATAATGAGATCATATCTCAGTGCGACAACGCTTTTCCCTTCGCTTCTCTTCAAGGACCCCCATATAACTGCATATCTAGTATATATGACAAATTACTGTGTTCAATTAGAAACAAGTATAAATTTTAGCTCGTTTTTTGCTGATAATTTTGGTGGAATGTTCCATTTTACTAATTAAACTAGTCGAGTGATGATAAGAATACAAAATTAAAGCTGCATATTAGGCTGGTATGTAAATTGCATGGGGCCGTCCTTGTCTTAGCTAGTTTACACACACAACACTGCCATACACGGTCCCAAATGGCTGCTAATTAATTGTCTGATATTTGGTGGTTGATTAATTAAATGAAAATGAGCCCAAAGAATTAATCCCCCGTATTTATTTATGACTTTACCTTATGAGGTATCAACAATTTAACCCTACAAACGGCTTCACAGCCCTTGGCCCAGATCTGCATGTGGTGGTAGCGTACTACTAAATTATGCGAAAATTACTCAAAAGCTGATGGTTAATTTGAAATGCTCTGCTAATTGAAAGCAATTAATTTTGTACATTAGATATTCTTTATGAAGGGGAACGGGACACCATGCAGAAATTTTATAAAAAAAGGCAATGACATGGCTGGGAACTATTAGGGTAAATAAGCCATCAAGTGATCATCAGACAATGCGTGTGCAGTTGAGCACGCATGTGTCTCGCTGTGTCTAATATTCAATGGAAAGTGCAATATTATTTATAGGGAAGTGAAAACATTGTTTTCTGTTCATTTCAGTTTCAATATAATCTCAAATGAAACTTTAAAATATTCCATCATTAATATATGTAGACTTATTACAGTGTGTTTCTGCCCTGAAACTCATTAAGATCTTTCAGAATTTATTTTTTTTTTCTGATAAATGCAGATGAAAATATGATTACCTGTTTTGAGGAGAGGCTGTTGGTTGATGCTGTACGTCCGAAACCATGTGCTGTTATCTTTTATAATAAATTCCAGTGTTTCCCTTTTCGTCATCCTGAGCTAGAGAGGAGGAAAAAGAAAAAAAAAAGCTGAAATTGAGGCCATTAATGTATTCAAAGTATTAGACCCAGATTCTGACGTCTATGCACCAGTCATCATTGCGGTTCCGCTGGAGCTACAATCAAATGTGAGAGTAATGAGCCTATTTCTTTCATGCACTGTGTATTCAGATATTTTAAAAGATAAAAAACTAAGTTATACAATTAGATCAATTCAAACTTTAAATATAATTTTCATTAGCCAAAACCTAGAGTTTAAGTTTGAATAAAATTTACACTTAGGTATAATGATGGTGTCTCCAACTTGAAGCTATGAGATGTTCTTGAAGCTTCTGGAAAAAGAAACAAGAATATTTAAGTATTCAGGAAAGGGCCACAGACACAGTTATTTGATGTATGTTAATTGACCCTTCATGGTGGGAGCCAAAGTTTTCCCTTTTTGACATTTCATTGCTGTTGGATTGCATTGACTCTAGATATTGAGTTGAACGATTGTATCAGCTTAAAGTCACACCACAGGATGTTTCTTTGTTGATCCATCGATCATTTTATTTTATTTTCTAATTTAGTGAGATCAAATGTAAAGTCGTACAGCCAATCGTGATGTACATGGAGCAAAATTTGATCAGAAAATACCATAGCAAAAGCTCAAAAGTTGGTGCTTGAACAGGCGTTTTTGTCGGCAGACACGGCCCATTAGATACATGCTTTGATGAAAAGTCCATCTAACCAAATGGGTCCTGCCCTAACCCCAAACCTAAAAATTCGATGAGGTCCAAGTTCTCAAAAGTGCTTTTGTGTAAGTGATCTTAGAAGCCGGTTGACCAAGTCCTGAATGGCTTAGAGAGACAACATGACAAAGACCCATTTCTTCTTCTGGTACAGCTGATTGCCCCACAAAAGACCAAAGGCGAGCTTTATAGGATTAATTTCCTAGAAGCTCGAAAAAAGCTGAGACAGAGATTGTGAGGGAGAATATTAGTGAGCTGTTTGGGTTAAACTTATAACCACGCACCAATAAGTATTTAGCAAGTTTGCAATGATGTATTTGTTATAATTCCTTGACTTAATGGAAAAGATAAACCGCAAGTTTTTCTACTGAAATTCTGTTCAAAGTCTAAGCCAAGGGGACACAAATACTCCGCAAACATTGACTCCATATTAAAGAATAAAGATAGTGGTTGAGATACGGGATAATCCTTTGCAAAATGCTTTGCTTGGTCGCTAAGAAGATATTGAGGGGAAAAAAAAAGAATTTTTTTTTTAAATGCATATATACACACACACACACACACACACACACACACACACACACACACACACACACACACGGCACACGGCATACGGCACTTGCAGTTCCAAACATTCTTCTCTTTCTCCATCATCTTTGTAAAACCAAAGGAAGCTAATTATATAGAGTCAAAATATTATAGATATAGTGGTATAATGAAATTTCTAGGCAGAAGCAGAATGGAATCAAATTAAAGCATCTATATCTTTGGGGGACTATGGTTAAAAGGTGGAGTTATAATAAAGCTAATTACGAGACCCACATGAAAAGAAGAGAATCGAATCATGAGAAAGAATGGTAGTAGTTTAATTAGGAGCTTAAAACAAGAATTATAAATTTATAACCATTGGACACCAAGTATATAAAAGATTATAGATGTTATATTAGTCCATGGTAGAAGGTAAGATGCATGACATTTGATAATCAATCGATACACTTTCCTCTATTTGTGTGTAGATAGCATATTTTAAAATAAGAAAGGGGTCTCAAAAAGTGGCAAAAAGGAATGTAGCTAAAGCTCTTAAGCATGGAACATTAATGTTGAGCAATGATTTTGTCTTTGCGTGGTCAGCTTTCCTACATAATTGATGATAAAATCAAACCATAAATCCTTAAAAACCGGTTTTGCAAAAGAGAAATTAATCAAATTATATACCACTGGGAAAATGTCCCTTGAGCATATTTGCCCAAAATCATGATTTAGGAAGGTGACATTTGTTTAAAAAGAATGTTCTATACTCGATTATTTTTTAATTTTCCTTTTTCTGCTGTGTGGCATGCATGCTTAGGGCTAGGGCATAATCTCAGTAATGGGCCAATTCTATTCGCGCACCATCATCATGATGATGTTGAGCAAACCAAGTACATGATCTCAAGTGGAGTCCCTTCATCATGCTTGTTTTGGGGACTACATGCGAATGATGATTAATGATCATAGTTATATGTGTGTGTTTGATTCATTACTGGTCATACAGTACTATCATATTTACTCATGTCCTGCTCCTGCCCAAGATTGACGTGATGCAAAAATGCTAGATGATTAGAATTAGACCGTCTCTTCTGGTGGTGACCAAAACCAGCTCAGAATTGACTGAGCCCAACCCAAGAACAGATTTATCAAAATATTAATGCTTTCACACCCTTCCCATGTCCTTATAAAACCCCCCCTTTTTTTAACTACAACTAGAAAAAATTACATAAAAGGATTATTATGAATTTAATTAAACTTAAGTGCCTATACAAAGCGTTATCAATTTATTTTTTACAGAGGCATTATTCTTGAATTATTCGTTTCCTCTAGGTTATAGATTTTGCCCTACTGAGAAAGAGCTTGTTCTTGATTACTTGAGGAACAAAGTCATGAACAAACCTTTGCCACCCAACAAGATTATGGATATTAATCTTCATAACTATGTTCCTCAGGATTTATCAGGCTGGTGATTCTTCATTATCAAATTAATTCGCATTTTTTAAGCTCCGAAATGAATCCAATATCATAACTATTTTACGTGGCTTTTCTGTTCTAGGGTTTAAGATGTTGAAAACCCTAGATAGTTAACTATTTTATGACTGGTGTCTGGTAACACTAACATGAATCGTGGATTTTAAAGCAACATCATAAGCGATCGACAATTATATTGCAATGATTACACATCAAGTTTTATTGAAGAAGACTTAAGTAATTATCTTTTTGATCTTCTGGTGATAGATTTTCCTTCTCCAAATTTCGATGACGTTAAGGGTCGTCCCTAGAGGTTGGCTAGCTAATCAAGCCTTTCGTCTTTTTTGTTTTTTGTTTTTTTTTTTTTTATTTATTTCAGGAAATAAATATTTTCAACTTGTCGAGTTCAGGATACAATGGATACTTTTGTTTCATTCTAAAAAAAAAAAGTGCCTATACAAATTATGAACCATAACTATCTTTAAATCCTAATATATGATATTACTGATTTTTTAATAAAATCAAAATAAGTAAAATATTGAATCAATGAAGAAATAAGTAATATTGAATCAATGAAGGAAAAAGTCACCTACTAATAAGATTTTTTTTTGGTGAAAAGTATGTTTATAATTTAGTTAATTTATTATAAATTATAGTAAAATTAATTAAAAAAAATAAAATAAAATGGACTTTCATAAGAGTTTTAAATAAGTGTTAGAAGCTCAACTCTTATAAGAATTTGAAAGCCCTCGTTCTGTTAATTTGCGGATTTTAGATGGGCTGGCTGTATGAGCATTATTGTGCTGGCCAGCTCTTGGGATTCATGGCTTAAAGCCATATTTTGTGTGTGGTGAGTCATAGCGGGGCGAGGGACATTTTATCATACTTAACTTTTTTCAGATTTAATTTACCTTACCTACGAGGAAAATTAAAATCTTAATTATCTTACCTGTTAATATGTGGAAAAAAAATTTAAATATTAAATTTTTGTTGGTGGTAGAACTCAAACTGGCACCCCTTAAATTTCAGGATACATGTACTCTTAGGTCATGTTTATGAGTTAGAATTAAGTATAAAATTAGATTAACTTTGGGATTTAATATTTTATCCCATGTTTGACGACCTTACTTGAATTGGACTAGGGAGGATTAAATTTAAATTTAGTCCTTAAATAATGGGATTAACAATCCCAATTTATAAGTGAGTTTAGATGATATTAGAATAAGAGAAAAAAAATTATTTATTTACAGTATTTCTTTCATATATAACACCATTTTTTATTTATCACTTAAAAATTAATTAATTATTTATTTTATTCATGATTTACTTGAAATTTATTTTTTATTTTGTTTTTATAGTCAACTAAATTGGTACTTTTACTTTAATAACATTAACTATTTAATAATTTATTACTTGTATTAAATTTAATAATCACTAATGTAATATTAAAAATAATCATGAAAATTAATAATACCAGCAATTAATTGATTTTTATATATATTATTTGCTAACTTTTTGATAAAATAAAATATATCTAAAATATTTGACAAAAATTAATTAAATAACTAAATGGTTTTATTAATTTATATTTGTTTATTATATTTATGACTACCCAATAACTATTTAATGTTCATATTAAATACCTTTAAATTAATTTTAATTATTACTCTTAACTATTCATAAATATTTTTTTTGTATTGATATATGATTTACATTGTCCAATCTGATATTATACCAAACATAATACAGTATTGTATAATCTAACATAATTTAATCAAAACTAATTCAGTTAAATCATAATATTTAGTCTAATCTAATCATGCGTACCAAATACTACCTTATTGGATTATAAAGCCTGTCGGTCCTACATATAACACTACTAATATGATCATTTACATTAAAGTCCTTAATGTTTGCTTAAAATTCAAATAAATTATTTATTTGCACAACCAATCAACTACATCCTCTCTAATTTCCTTTTTTGTCACTTAAATTCAACAAGGTTTTTCTTTTTTCTTTTTTTGTGAAATTTATTCATCTCACATTATGAGAGTAAACAATCAAATTAATTATGATTAAAAAAACGTAAGTGACACAAAATTACAAAAAAAAAGAAAAAGAAATTAGGGATTTAATTGATTACTTGTTCAAGCTATTAATTTAATCGAATTGTAAGCAAATAACAAGGATTTTTATGTATATGAATTACTCTATTAGTGGGGTGTGATTACACGTGTACATAAAATATCAACACCATCTTGAGGAAGTGAAGATTTTGTTCAGTGTAGCAAAATGCAATTTGGAGTGAAATAATCTGAGGCTACAAACAAAAGAGAATCAGCGGTGTCAGCTGAAGAAAAAGTAATGGAAAATGGGCGGGTTTGTCAAAGTTTATCTATCGTCCACCGTCAAATGTTTACCCACTAAGCCAAGAAAATGCATTAATTTCATGAATGCCGTGATCCTCACGCTGACTGCATCTTTGACTCATTCTTTTATTTTATTGAATAGAACTCACTTTTTATCCTGATAATCAAATTTACTTGGCAACCCCACAGAGTGAGCTTCCACTTTTTCGACAAAATGATGAAGTGGCAATACAATTCTTAGTTGCACAATTCAAGTGGCAATAGATAATAATCTGCGAAACCACTAAAGTTTGATTAAATAACAAAGGGGTACAAGAATTTGATCTTCTTTGCAGCGATCTCTGACATTTGGAAGATACAAAACAAAACACCAGATTGATATCTTCCTTTCCATTATCATTGGCATCAACTCTTGGCTTACCTAATATCCCACTTGGACTTAATCAGGTGTCGCTATTTTATTGCTTTTTTTTTTCCTCATTCTAGTACAAAGCTCACTGTCTGATTCTGATGCTGCTTGCACACAACACATGCCAATGTATCTCTATATAAACCAAAGTAGGAGGCAGTTTATTTTCATCATTCAGAAAGTTAAGCGGCAAGATGGAGTTGCATTTGGTGTCAATTGTACTGCTGGTATGCCTTGTACTGTCAGGTTTTGCTATAGCTATTGAATCACCGCATTACGCAGTTGTTCACTCAGAATCCGATTTTGAGATCAGACTCTACAGCGAAGCCTTCTGGGCCTCTGCTCTTGTCCAACGAAGTTCATTCCAGAACTCTACCAAACAAGGCTTTCACAGGTTTCCTTGTCTGTCATTGGCTAGTTCAATTAATTTGTTTTGACACTAATAATAATCACTATATCATTTTTGACATATTTGCGCGCTTCAGGTTATATCAATACATTCATGGAGCCAACCTCAACTCTGCTCGATTTCCTGTGACTGCTCCAGTCTTAACAAGCATTAACCCAACAACTACAAATGGTTCTGTATGTTATGTGAAAATTTATCTCGCTGCTAAATCGCCTCCACAGCCCAATTCTGAATTGAATTTGGAGATTGAGAAATGGACAAGTCACTGCATTGCGGTCAGGATGTTTTCTGGATTTGCTAAGGATGATAACATTTTGAAAGAAGTTGAAGCTCTTATGAATAGCTTAAATTTGCGCTTCGCTGGGAATACATCAATTCCAGAAGATAAACTATCCTACACAATTGCTCAGTACAATTCTTCTCGTCACCAAGCTGGCCGTCTAAATGAAGTGTGGATGAATGTTCCAGGATTTAATGCAGAAGGATGTTCGAATTATCAAGGAAATTATTGATTTGGCTGTTCTATGATGTCATGAAACATCAAGGGATTTGATCTCTGATCATGTGTAGAATAAAAGTAACGATAATCCCGACTGTAAATACATCTCTTCATCAAGAATGAACTTGAAATTTGGAAGTCTTAAAAGTACTTTTTAAGATCTCAAAACGGTTTTTAAGTAGGAATGTATTAACCTATAACGTAATGTATTGTATTGTATTATGTATTACGGGCAATGCAGTGTTACACTGCAATGCAAAGCATAATATTACCTTAGCTACTATGAACTGTAGTCTTATACCTCCAATGGAGCGTACAATTGCACTACAATAAAACGTTATAATTGCACTACAATAAAACCTCACAGTGAAGCTTAGTAGAACAGAACAAGGCAATATATCTAATAGCATCACATTTCAATTACAACATAGCATATGCTGATCCCCTATAATGAAGTGCATAATATTACCCAGAATCAAATTTAACATTACATGCTTATGGACAAAAATGCTCTAATTTTGACCCAGGATGATGCCAACTGGATAGTCTTCATACAGAGGAAAACATCCAGTATACAATTTCCAAGTGAATTTACATGTTCTGGTCAATTGCAACTTTATTCCTCTCTCCTTTTGTACCTTTATCTCACTTTCTTCCAAATAAATACCCCCTCCCCTTTTATCCTTTCTTGGCTTGACCTCTATAATTTCTTTTTTAATTTTTTTCATTGATACAATGCTTTTATCAATAGCTTCCCATCAGGAAAAATAAAAAAGGAAAAGAAGAACAGCCTCACATTTGGGGCCTTGTCTGGACAACATATATTTTCCCATCCCTAACCACACCTTCAATGTCTTGTGCAGATCCAAATAGCTCCTCAATCTCACATCCTGCATGAGCAATGGAAGAGAGAATTGATTGCTGGAAGAGTCCATCAGTGATCAGACGGTCTGAAGAGTAATCAAGCACAACTTTCTCCTCGTCATCCATTGGCACACTGCATAATAAGGGAATACCAAAATCAAAATGCAGCATATGAAAACAAAATGGAAAACAAAAAATTCAGTAACACCTTTGATGTAAATACGTGCGCCCATAAAATAAACTGCCAAGGAAATATGAACATCATACAATGTCACAACACACCCTATTTATGGATAACCCATTTCCAGCAGAATCGAAACTCATTAAATGCTATCCATATGAGATTGCCAGTGTGTAAGAATTTGGAAGGAGTTTACCTATCATAAAGGCCAGCACCAGCATAACCTTCTAGATCTTCACCATTGGAATCAGATCGGAAGATGATTGATCGTCTTATAAAAAGCCCAATGGGCTTGCTTGGATAACCCAAAACCTAAAACTCATATGAATTTGTTAGTTCAAATTGCAATAGATTGATTAGCAGCCTGAGTAACGAAAGATGAATGAAACCATGGCACACAAACAACTCTTGTATCTTATTCAGGTTCATTCTTGATAAAAAGACCCTGGTCAACCAAATGAAGATGTTTACCCAAGGAGAGTTCAAATCTTTTTTCTTGCAGACAAAACTCAAAGCACGGCCTGGATAAGCTCCAACTAGAGTTTCTCCAAGTCCCTTCACCACCTAATCCAGGAGGTATAACTAATTTAATGCTTTTCCTTATGAAAAATTAATTTAAATGCCAGAAGAAAATAACTCAAAAAGTAAATGAAAATAAAATACCTCGGCATATATTTCTGATGAGTCTCCTGAAGAGGGATTAGTCGTATGGATAACAAATGCATAATCAGCATTGATTATTTCCTGAACCAGGACAGCCATGCAGAGATATTCATGATCTAATTTTACTTTCCTTGTGCTGAAGAATGCTCTCTCATTCCATTTTGAAGCCCAGACCTGGATTACAAGTAGGTAGCATATGAGTTCTCAAAATATAGAAACAGAATTCTGCAACTGCGTTAAGTGTAAAATCAAAATTAGATTGAGTGTCAGGATAACAAATAAATGTCGCTTCACACACTACTAAGGCTAGAGTCTTAAGAGGTACAAGAGCATAAGAAATTTTGTTTGAAAGAGAAGGAACAGAATGCCAATTGACTATAATTGCATTGGCATCTCCTCTCCCTATCAGATAAGGAAGAAGAAAAAGGTCCAGGTTCAGTTGTGCTAGGGAGCATGAGTATAATGTATTATCTGCCAAATAGGCTGTTCTGCATTAATGAAATACATATAGAGAAATCAAAGTGTAGGTGATATCCTATTCTACTGGGCAAGCAAAGCAGTTTACCTTCTTGACAGCCGTCCATGCTTGCTCCCAGCGCTGCTCACCTTCATCACCAGGCCAAGGCATACCAGAACTTTTCATCTTGGTCTTCAGTTCTTGCACCTGAAACAAATTCTTGCTTCTAGGTTAAAAATCAAGTAAATATCCCAGAAGAACCCCTAAAGACTTCCACAATATAGATACGTAATTTCATAGCAGGTAATGGATTTTGGACAATATCTGCATCATATGGAAGATTTACGTGACAGAGGGGACTCCTCAGGGGTCACTCAACTGAACTATGTCTCAACCACAATCTAGTTGGGTTCTTACATGAATCGTTTCCCTCCAATCCTACTTAACCCTGGGCCTTTGGAAGCCTATGGTTTATACATGAAAATAGACGCTAAATAGGGGCAACTAGCATTCATCTTGCTTTGGTAAGTAGGATTGGAATGAGGAACTTGATCAAGGAAAAGCTGCCCAAACAAGACAACTATGCACCTATCAACAACATAGGCTGGTCTAGAATTTATATTATCTTAAAAATTAAATATCTTTAAAAAAGAAAAATTGTTTTATCCCTAACAACAAAAATAGCATACCAACTGGTCTGGTGCTTTCATCTGTAAAACGGTTTCCCGAATCTCCCTAAGAGCACTATAGTCTTCTTCCCCTAACTTTCGTTTCAAAATTTGCAACTTCTCTGCCACTGCCTGCCAATTATAGAGAAGAGAGAGAGAGAGAGAGAACAGGTCAGACAAAGAAAACCATATATTCCCTGCAACAGAAAACATGCATTATAAATTTCTTGAAAATGAAATACTTTGTAAATATTAGGATAGTAGCAATGTGGCATGATAATATCCTAGTAAAACTTATAAGTTTTTCACTAAAATTATTAAACCTTGGAGGTGCATCTCCAGTATGAGTTCTAGAGATCTTTTTCTAAGTCATCCAGATTAAAAGATCTACAATCCAAAAGTTGCCATGTTTATGTTCAGCTCCAAAACCAAACTATGAGCAAAATAGTTGCTCTTCTGTTTAGAGTTTGAAACCCAGTATGTAAAAAGATTTCTTCTGCAGGTACAATGTCACAACTAATAGTCATCTTAAAAGATATCCAGGAGTCATATAATGATAAAAGGAGTCATATAATGGTAAAACTGCAAATTTCTGAAATCAAAATTTTTAATTGCTGGATACATGTAACAAGTTAGCCTACATAAGATAAAGAATTATTCAAGCTTGTGATAAAAATTCATGAAGTTTCAGAGACATTCATAACCTGATTTATATCATCTGAAAGAACCTTCTCAAACACTCCAAATGGTAGGGCAACTGATGTCGGAATCCCAATCCAAGATGGTACTTTTCTTTTCAGATATGCAATATTACGTGATTTAGCACCAACCTGAGAAAATTATCCCATGCAAAGCATTTAAATCATGAGGAACTTAGCAGTAAAAAGTTCTGAGTACTATCTTAAAACAACAAAAGAAAACTACAAAAAGTATGAAGAGAACAGATCCTTCAACATGAAAAAGAAACAAATAAATGTAATTTTGAAGCTTCACCAGTTTGCCAGTGAACTCATCAGATGTTATAGCATATCTGCCAGCAAACTGCTTTTTGACTAGTGTTACAGAAGATGAAGGACCATCTTCTTCTTTTAAGTTAGCTGAACCTGAATCTGCTAGCTCACTGCCCTCCACCACACTGAAAAAATACATAAAGAAGAAAGCAAGATAAGATTTCATTTATTCCAACATAAGGAATGCTGGTAGAGAGCAAAGTATAGAATGTGAAAGTTCTGAACCATGGATTTTTAAATTCCCCAATATTCTATGGCGCATGACGTGGTGTATAATCATTTCCAGCATTAAGTTGCATGTGGATTACCTATATGCAACATCAGCAGATGTTGGTTTTAGGTGCAGCATTTTCCCTTCATTTGCCTGTAGGTCAGCCAAGATATTGGGATCAAAGCATGTAGCGAAGCAAACCTGTAAGTAGCATTTCACAACCACAAGAAACAGTTATCATCTAGAAATGCGCACAGCAAATTCAAAAACAGTAGATGATTACCTTGCAATTTCTAGCTCGAACTGAAACATGAGATAGGACATCTGGCGTATCTGCTGTCAGTACAGCAACTGTACCATCTGGAATTTCTTCCTCTCCTTTTACATGTCTTGCCAGTAATATTGTAGGCCGATCATAAGATTTATCCTGTACAGCTAGTAACTCATCCACAATTCCGACATATCCAGAAACTTCAACAGGGCTAATAACCTGCCAACTGTTCCAGGGAAAGTTGTAGAAATTACCATTCAGAAGTGGCAGATGTTACAACAAAATCCTATTTCAATGCCCTTTATGTAACACAAACATCAATATAATCAATTTATAATAACTAAAATTGATTTTAACTATCTAAGTTTCCAACAGGAGTCAGTGAGTTGGCAAAGGATAATGTACAAACCTTCCCAGACTAGCTGTCTTACGAAGAACTGGATCAAGTCGATTAAGAAGTAAGGATAGAGCTGCAGCTGATCCAGCACGAATCATTTCCTCTGTAAATATGTCCACCTGGAAGAAGTATTCATCCAAATTATTTTCTCTTTTCTTTCATGTAATGAGTTGAAACTCAAGGTACCTATCCGAAACATAAAATCAAAGCAGGATTTTTTTTTTTCCTGGTTTAGTGCTAGAAATGACATACAGCCCACTTATCAACACTCAACAGTCTTCCAAGATACTCTGCCGATGGTTGCAAAACTTTCTGATACCAGTCTGCCTTGCTGGCAAGTGCAAGGCGAGTTCTGTCAAGAACTGATTTTGCAAATAATGCCCAGTTATCACTTT
Organism: Murraya paniculata; assembly: GCA_030449075.1. NCBI lineage: Eukaryota > Viridiplantae > Streptophyta > Magnoliopsida > Sapindales > Rutaceae > Murraya > Murraya paniculata. The sequence continues at coordinate 3,305,064 of JAEVFN010000022.1, forward strand.
TACTCTTGGACATGCTTAAAGCATTACTCCAACCCTGCATACATGAAGTATGTAATGCAAAAGATGATTATGGAGAATATTTCTCATGTAGAAAAACAAATCAACATATGCTAACAGATGACCGTAACAAAGCACCTAGAGATTCGTCTTTTCTACTGTTTTAAAGGATGAATTGGTGGCTCTGCCTATCTGAAGAATACTGCCAAAATATATAATCGTGCCCAATAGCCTGAGTCCTCCAAGAGGAAAATTTTACCTTCAGACAGTAGATGAGATCCTCATTGTCATCTGATGAAAGTGCGAGATTTTCAAGAATCAGAGAGATGAAGTACATGATTTTCTGCAAAGTGTGCAAACAGGCCAATCAAGATAAGCTAAAATCACCAACCACGCACATACAGAGACACCAACCAGTACATGACAATGACATAAACGTTAAAGAGGTTTAACGATTGTGATGAGCATAAAATGTCCTGCTGATGACAAGAATTACCTCTGGTCCAGCCTCATTCAATTCCTCATATCCTCTTTCAATAGCTGTCCTAACAGTAGACTCAAGGGCTATGTCCAAAAATAATAGATCCTTCAGACGATCATTGTGCTTGAACAGCAATGGCCGAATCTCTTGACGAGCCTCCAGCAAACCCTGTGTTCAAGTTTGACACAGAAGCAATGCAACAGTAGAACGTAATTGAAAAATAGTAAATTATAATTTCAAAATCAAATTTTGCTTACCTCAAGCAATGCTTCTACATTTCTATCTTCAACATGCTCAGAGACAAATCGGAGCAATTCCTGCATATTGAAGATACGTCAAATTAGAGTTGCTTTTGACAAATCTGTTTTATACAGGTCACACTTTGAATCACAAATAGGGAAGAAAAAGTTTAATATATTACTGGAAATCCAGATGGCAAGTTTGGTATAGGATTTATCTGCACCCCGACCATGAACCCTTGACCCTGAAGAGAATTACAAGTCTGGTCAAATTTGGAGAATAAGACATTTTTTTGGGGAATTTCAGCTTCATTCCGACGTTACCTCAGATCTGTAGCCCAAGCAATTCGTGATAGCAGACTCAAGATCTGCACCTGAATGAACCGCCTAGATATGAATCAAAATAAGCCCAATTGTTATTTATGTTTACATTATTTTATGATAAAACTGAAGAGAATCAAATGAAGTTCGTTCAATCAAAAGAGCACAGGTTGGGGGGGGGGGGTTGTGGAACTCTTTCAAATAATGAAACAGAATGGAATCTCTGCTATTATCCATTCCACTTCAATCATCACAAGCACATGTATATGTGGACTATTCAATACTCTTTCATACATTTCTCAATCATCACCAATAAACTAAGAAATCAATTGAAGCATTACATCCTTCGTCTTTTATGCGAAAATAATGCTCCATAAGTGTATTTACAATATCATGCATAGCACAACAAGATCTCAGAGATGACTGAAAATGAACCAGCTGCAGTTTTCATGTAAGAGAGGATTTTACGTAAAAACTGACAAGAATATGAAATTGTCTAGAAAGGTTTAGGAAACCAACCTTTAAGGTTCTCATGTAGTTTCCTAGATCACGCAACAAACCATCCTTCTGATCTCTTCTGAATTTTGGCTCAGAATGGATCGCACGATCATAACTTAGAAGATGTTCTTTCGTAATGCCATTGTCATTCAAAGTCTTCCAGTAAACACTGATGTCCAAGTCACTTTTAACATAATCAATCAATGCCTGCAAGAATCTTTTTCTTATAAAAAATTTTCGGAGAAGAAACCTACTGAAGAAGCAGATTCAAATTCACATTTCTGATACCTGACAAATTATAATATCATCAGGACTAGTGTTATTATGCAACTTCTGATGCCATTCTTCCATCATTCCACCCTTGCAATCATTGTTTCTCTAAAATCATAAATTACAATTCAGACAACTCCAACCTTTCAAAAGCAATGGGAAAATAGGAATACAAAAGAAAGAATAAGTAACAAGAGGTTCTATTTTGACCTGGATAACCAGGATTTCATCACGAATTCGCTGTCCCACATCTCCTTCACCTCCACGACCAACAGTAGACATAATCATGCGCACAATTTCCCTGTACTCTGGATTACTAATGTAGACATTCTGGAGCAGGTCTGTAAGCCTATCCTGGGCTTTACTGATCTCACTGCATCAATGTGGTGAATAAGTACATTTAACTTGTCAGATGATTTGAGTCATTATCAGATTGATAATATGAAGCTTACCTATGAAACCAAATTTCTTTCTTTAAATAAAAAAGTCCAATAGATTCAATAATGGATAGGACTAGAGTTTAGTTGGCAAATAGGTAAGTAATCCAATTTGGCCACCAATTTATGTTGCTAAATATCTCACAAAACTATAAAAGTGACGAGTACATGGCAAAACTTAAAACATCCAAATCCTGTATTCAGATTATGTATCATCTATACCGTGGTTTGACATTGTAGTTTTTATTCCATGTTAGCTGCCTTGTAGCCATAAACCTCATCCACACCAAGATCCCAGCAAAGCCCCATTCACCAGCCTCTTTGGCTTCTTCTATCAAGTCTGCTGCAATGTTAAACCTAAAAGGAGAAGGGAGAAAAGTGATGACTTATTGCTCAAGAACAATGGCCACGGAAACTATTAATGAAGACCATTATACAAGTAATTTATTAAGTAATTTATGATAATAAGAGCTGTTTTTTAACTGCATTTTAGCAGATGCTACACCTTTAATGATATGCTAATCAGCCAGAGATCAGGCTGAAACTTCAACCTCCAATGAAAGCATCAACGGTGAGGAAACAAACAAGAGAGATACACGAGGCTTTGCACATCTTAAGCATACAAATGTTGAAAAACATCAGAACCAATGTAAAATAGTTGGTTATTGTGACCATTACTCAGTAAAAATGATAACTTTTTAAAAAAAAATAAATATATAAAAGAACCTTGAGTTAATGCAAGTTCAAGTTATAAGGTTTGGTGATTAATCATTCCCTTCATTCCTCTTCACAATTTATTATTTGGAAAGTAGTCCCCTTTTGGGATAAACTAGTTATCTTTTAGGTAATAAATAACAAAGTGAAAACAGGCCCAAATACAAGGACAATAGACATACACCCAATTCAAATCTAAAAATTCTATTGAGCTGAAGTTATCTTTAAGGCAGCCAGTTATCCAAAAACAGATTATATGTGAATTTATGAACGTACATAACTTGGTAATGAAATTTGATCAAAAGTTTTCCTCAAGTCAGTAAATCCAGCAGATTACTGACCGGTGCATAAAGGACTTCTGTGCCTCAATTTCCAACCCTGCTATTTTCTCCAACAAAGCCTTGGCCGTCCCCTTGCCATCACCAACATTCTTCGACCCACAAAAGTCAAGTTAATTATCACGGAAGGAGACATGTAATTGGAGAATAGACCATCATAATAAGAAATCTATGGTCACCTGTTGGACTTGCTTAGATTCATAGCTAAAGTCAACATAGAAGTCAGAGCCTTTATTCTTTATCCAATTTCCACCAGACAGAAGGACAAATGGCATTCCAACATAACCGTCTTCTTCAATCTCTATCTCAATTGATTGGACCTAAAAATTGGATTCAGGATATCGATGGCTGTTTAAAAACCAGGTAATATGTTGATTCCAACATTTTCATTAATGCAATTTTTGATAGTCCCTAGGCATGTAAAATCAAATCAAATTATTGCACACCTGATAAGGTAGATCCGCAAGAGAGCTAGTTGTGAATTTTGTTTCAACTGCCCCACTCAGCGAAACTGAACCTGCAGGCATTACACTAGGAGGCGGAGCCTGCAATCCATACATCTTATATAACTAATGCAATCCATACATCTTATATAACTAATGCAGGTAAAGATGGCAATGATTTACATGAAGAAAAATTTTATTCTGAAATTAACAGTTTAAAGATTCTTACCAACCATTCTCCAGCCTTTTTAGACAAAGCCCAGTGGAGAATGAGTGGCCCTTTGAAATCAGTAGCTAGGTGAATTTTAGTCTTGCCACCATGCTTGTCCACAAGTACCTTGAAAATGTGTAGAAAAGATTAAGCATTAAAATACTTCTTGCAAGGTAAAATATTCTTGAAAGGAAGGAGGAGTGGATGGCTAATATCAGCAAAACATCTTTATCTCACCAGAAGTTCTTTGTCAGCAAGCTTGTAGATTTTCTTGTTGAGAATAGAATCACCCTCCTGTTCTTCAATTGCCTTGACGAAAAGTTCAACTGGTGTCAAGGGTTTTCGTTCAACTGAAATATTCTTCTTCTCCATGGGTTCAGCTGCATGTTTGTTTAGAATCTGCATAAAGTCCCTCTGCTTCCTCTGAATCCTTTCAGTGCTAAAATACTTTTTAGTTTTAAGTTGATCAGAGACCTTAGTCTGGATCTCCCCTTTGGTAATCTTTTTCCGTATTTCGTCAAGAGAGATACCTTTCTCTAGTTCAGATTGCAATTCTTTTCTTGCTTCCTCAAATTCCCTCTAATTATGGAAACATCAATACTTCAATAAGGCAATGACTAACATCTTTAACCATATTAATACCATAAATGAAATACTTCACAATAAATTAAGAGCTGCTGAAAACAATTATAGAAAACGAGATGTTAATTTACAAGCTGTTGGTCTGCAGAGTAATTGGGCTTCCCAGATCTCTCCCACCGTATATAAGACTGTATTTGCACAAGATCATCAGGTATCGCATTTTTTGTTCCATGGGAAGAAGATTCCTTAATTTCTTGTCTATCATTTTTGTTTGTTAGTTTTGCTCGCAGGTCCTCCACAGAAGTACCTCTAACAATTTCTTCCAACAGCTCAGTGCGAGCTGCTTCATACTCCTCCTATGAAAATGAAGAGTGTGCATTATGAATAGACAACATAGAAAGATCAAAAGATATGTCCAAGCAAATTTGATTGGTATAAGCAACAATAAAATAGTGAAGAACCTCAAATTCTCGCCTTAATATAAGGTTACAGACGAATTTTACAAGCAGTGTTATAGCACATTTAATGGGACATGTTTCACATGTCGCATAGCACTTATCCCTAACCTTTGAGAGTACATATTCTACTGAATGATATTGATAGGGTCAGCAACTTAGAATATCTTTTATTTTTATTAATTTCAGCAAGACATAACAGAAAATTTGAAGACTAAGTCATAACCAGTTAAACTTATAGAAATATCAAAAGGGTGTCAAATTGAGCAAGCAACCCAAAAGTAGAAAAAGAAAAAGAAATCAAGATTTAAGAAAAGAGTAGAGAATTCATAATTAATCAATTACCTTCTCTTGTTCGGGAGTATAAATCTGTTTACCCTTTCTTTCCCACCTTAAATATGCTTGAGTCCGTACAAGATCTTCAGGAACTGAAACATTTTGAATTAATTCCTCTCTGATGGGTAACTTTACATGGAAATTTGCACCATTGTTTTTGAACCTGGACGAGATTTTTATTTTTAAATTTTAAATTCTAGTTATGAAAAAATACATTATAAGGAGCCCATGTACAAGTTATTACATATCAAAAACAAATGTAATACAAGCTCACCATTTATTCTGGGCTTCATCGAGTATAAGAAACTCTACTGCTACTATTGTAGGATCATCAATCTCTATTTTAACGAAGGATTTGGAAGCAGACTATGGAGAAAAAGAATATTAAAATAGAACTAATAACAATAAACAGCTAATTATATATAAGGATCAGTCAAATAACTTTGAGTTCATGAATGATGGTGCCGCATTTTAGGTACTTACGCTCACAAAGGGAGTTCTAAGGGCTCTATTCTTATAATTTTTGGTTCCATCTGGCTGACGAGAAGGCAGTACCCACTTTCTGGCAGAAGGAAAAAACATCATAAGAGAGAACTATTGAACAAAAAAGAACTAGTGGGGAGCTGGGACAGGGCACTTTACAAAAACTTAAGACTTGAATATAGGAAACTAACAGAAAAAGACATTAAATAAATCACTCAGATCTACATATGAACTTACTCCTTTTTGTCACATATCGCGCCCCAGTGCAGAAGCAAGGAATTGCTACTATATGAGATCTCAATATTTACTTGCGTCAAAGACCCTGGGGTTGGAGCACCAACTGTAACCTGATCAAGTTAATGGACGAAACTTTTTAAGTCTATTAGTTGCAATGAGCTACAAATACAAAATTCAGAACGACCCAGCAAAGTCTTATTTCAAGCATCTGAGGTTGGGTAAAATACTGAACCTGCAATTCAACATTCCCATCAAGGTTGAATTTTCCTCCAATCTGCTGCAAGGCAAGAGTCAGTCAAATCCATTGAAATATCTGAACCAAGAACTCATATGCTCTAGCAAGCTCTCACACACACAATACAGATGCACACATGATGCAAGCATTTTCACAAGGTAACACTGACTAGATGAATATGATTTCAGCACCCTCTATGGGATTCATGTAAAGATCGGTTAATGCTGGGTTCAAAGCATTCGAGCAAGCTATGCTTTCATTTCTTTACCAAGATACATTCTTTGTTTAAAGATATCGTGAGAAGTCTTTCCATGACACAATGCGAAACTTCTAACAGAAATGTGAGAATAGAATATTCTAATTTCGAAAGTTAATGAGAATTTATTGCACCTCCCTCAATGTATGAACCTAAGTTGTACGAGAAAAGTTTGGAACATGCTAGACGCATAAAACTCTTCATCCTAGGCTGGTTGTAATTATTGTTTTCATGAAAACTTATAGAGAATGTTAAAGGAGAGGGAATATAAATGCAAGTAAAGATTTGATGAAGCATAACGAAGACCATGAATTCTTTTCAATAACTTCACAATGCTTCTAATCGTATGAAAGGTGGCCCTTGTAACATTTAGGTTATTCCAACTTCAGAAACATTATGTTAAAATTTTTAAAATATTTGGGAATGCTATTAAGGAGCAATCATTCCACGTACAAACTCCCGGATTTTGGTCTTACACCATCCTAGCTATTCATTTGCAACAGGGTCAGTCAATACATCTGAAACTGAAAAGTACATGCTGTGATTTTCAATATTCAGCAAGGGAAAAATTACCTCAGAAGCCGGATCCATGGCTAATACAGCACGTGGAGTGATCAAAACAGGGCGATGCATTAACATGGCTAGCCTTGGTCGTCTAGCATTCAAACTCGTCCCATAAAATTTGGTAGATAAAGGTGACTTGCGTGCTGCCGCCGCCCCAGCCGGTTGACTTACAGAGGCAACTTGAAACAAAGAGTTTGCAGGAATGCCAGAAGAATGAAGTTTGCTTTGATGCTCAAAAGCCGTTGAACAAAGCAAGCTCTGTTGGAGTAAAGTACGGCCAATGCTATTGCTCATATTCCTCTACAAAAAGTACACTTCTTAGCTCTGGAAAATAAATAAATAAATAAATACAATCGGAGGATCATACAACAGCAACGGTGTCAAATAAATTCCAAAGAGTAATAAAGGCAAACGAAGCAAAGTTGAAGGAAAATTTTGTTTATTAGAATATTGAAGAAATCAGTTCACTAAAGTCAAATACTTAATAAACATAAATAAATATTCTAATTTTTCAAACACAAATAATTTTCTCGGCAATCAAACAGAGAAATAACTGAAAGCTTAATAATGAATTGAATAGTGGAAACTCGTAACTTACCTCAGAGTAATTGGAGCTTGAACGGGCAAGTGAATGTGAATACACGAACAGATACTGCTTAATAGAGAGATTGATGAAGCTGAGAAGGTGACAATCGCTACTGGCTATTATTTGATTTTGGTCTTTTTCACGGAGTCTATAAGAAACAACTACTGAAATCTGGAGCGAGACTTCAGTGTGATGCGATTTATCTCAGTCGCGGACGACGCGTGGCACCTTGTAATAGCTGCACCAACGCAAACTGCTCTCGAATTGAAGAACTTCACGTTCCAGATTTGTGATTTTTTTAAATATATATGTGCTTGTAGCTTATGGCCCTTGTTTTTCCGAGAAATTTCAGATTGACCCTTTCTCTTTCTATATTTTGTGGAGTATTTTTTAAATCAATTTTTTTTTTTAATTTTTCTATTTTTGGTAGAGTCTGGAAATGCAAGTCCGAACATGAACAAGATCTAGAATCCAGAGTACATGTCATTATTGAATAATATTTTTTTCTTAGTTTTAAAAAATTGTACGTATTAAACAACAAATGAAAATATTTTGAAGTTTATGGAAATTGTTCGAAGATCAGGCATGCACCAGCGGCAGTGGCAGCTAGCACGGCAATACACGTCAATTGTGGATTCACTCTCGTACCCTCATTGATGGATCCAAGATTCCTATAAATAAATGGGTTGTGGTCAAATATATTTATATATAACACTATCCAAGATATTATATTTAAGTGATCACTCGTTGGTACTAACTAAAAAAATATCTAATTAAAAAAAAATCTAATTCTCTTTTTACTTTTATTTTTTTCGGGGTTTAAATTTCACGTAATTGTAGTATATTGCAAGCAGAAATTATTCAAAGCGTAAAGATAACGAAAGAGATCTCTGAAAATCTATTATTACCTTTCAAATCAGCAATAAAAAATATGAAAAGAGTCACGAGCTAAAAGACAAAGCTGATAAAAAGGGGTCGGGCCTTGGACGGGACACATGAAAACGAATGCAAATTTGGTATTGAGACACTTACCCAACCACGCAAGCAATGCTTTTCTCTCTTTTTTGCTCTAGCTGTAAGATTGTGATGTGCTTATTTTCTCTGTGGACAATTTACACGAGGGATATTTATTATCTAGATCTTTTCTCTTGCTTGATTGATGGGTGTGAAACCCTAATCAACCATTGTGGGGTTGCGAAGAGGAAGATGATGCGAGAGATTTAAAGAAGGAAAATGGTAAGGAGACCGAATTTGCTAGAAACCGCAATTTCACTTTCATTTAACCAGTGCAATATAACATACAAGAACAATTAAATTGAGATAAGAAAATTAATGATGTTTTGCACAGTCGGTCAGTATGTTCGATCCCAATATCATTACTCTTTAAGGAAATAAAAGATAAAGTTGGCCTCCCAAAAGATTAGAGAACTATTAAAACTGCTTTGTTGTTGGTTAACTTTAGCTTTTGGTTGCTGGTGACTGTATACATGGAGATTCTCTCGTGCAGAGGTTCTCCCGTTTCTCAAATATGACTATTTAATTTGTTATTTAAAGAATTATAAACAAAAAAATAAAAATAAAAATTACTGGATAAGTAAAATCTCGAATTTCGTGATCTTTTGTCTTCGATCAGTAATCTCTTTTAACAAAATATTTTTTTGTTCGCATTTTATAGAACATAAAACTTTTGCACTAAAAAATTTACGCCGATCCACTTGTTTACATGCATAATATTGTAAATAAAAAAATGATTACTTGATTCTATTGTAAGTCATTTCACTAGAAAAAGCGGAAAAAAAAATAAAACGTTTCTCTTACACGTTTATACAGTACTGGTGACTTTTCTAGAAGTTTGATTGGCATGTGATGGAATCAAGCTGAAGGAAGAAAATATATAAATAAATAATAGATTCCTAATTTTATGATAATGACTATGAACTCATAGCCAATTAAAGATATATATTTTAAAGAGTGCGACTGCGAAGAAAGAAAATATTTTGAAAAGATTATTGATCAATGTTGTTGTGGTCGTCCTTGACAGAGTGATGTTTTTGATATAGCGAAGAAAATATATAACCACGTACGTAATATATAGATGCTTCAAATAAATGTGACAATTAATAATGTCAAATTATTATAACGATGAGCTAGAATTATATTAATTAGGAGATCGTCGAAAAGTAATTTTCAAGGTTTCATGACTAATTGGAGTTCAAGTTGAGCTAGCCTCCGACACATAGCTGTTATTAATTAATTAAATGATGTTCTGCAGGATGCATGGAGATGGACGCGTGGCTGTGATTAGTCTAGTCTAGTCAAGCCAAGCAGCCAATGCCATGCAGTTGCTAGTCATGTGACGCAACGTTCTGGTGTTATTAGCAAGAGGAGAGGGTCTACCAATTTCAGCAAACGCGTCATCGCAAGAGGCAAAGTCGCCCACAGCAGCACCAAGGTTCTTGTCCAGGGACACTCTGTCACGTTCCTTTAGATTCTTCTGAGCCGTCCTGAGACTTACAATGGCGTAACCAAAATTGTCGTGGCAGGTGTCAAGCTCCCTTGACGTTCCAAGCCTTTTCGTCACTTCTTTTGCGTTCACTGTTTCCGCAATCACTGCACTAATTGCAGCTTCTGTGGCCATTTCTGGATTTGTAATCCCCTTCACTGCTGACCTGCACAGTTCCTGATAGTCCGTTTCTTTGCACAAGTCACGCGCTGGGCCCGGTATTATGGCATTTGCTTTTCCGCTGAAGAGGATGAAGCCCGCCGCCACGGCCGCTGCGACAAAGATCAATGAAAATGAGTTCTTGGTAGCCATTTCCTTTTAATTTCACTTTTTTCTGTTCTTTTTTATTTGTATATATGTTTCTTTCTTCTTTTTCTTTTACTCTTTTGCTGGATATGATAATTCACTGAATTTTTAGTCTGTATATATACTGTTTATGTTCAGGTTGTTAGCTAGTCTCTTTATGATCGCTTTTTTGGCCTTAAGTTTTATAATCAATTAAGCTTGTGATATGTTTCCTTTGAGTGACGTACAACATATGATAAACTAAAGCTTGTGATATGCCTCCTCTTGAACGTATGGTCGATGGATTTTTCCTTTTTGTCTGTGGATCCATACCGGATGGAAAAAAACAATTTTGTGACGCTGAAATAATAAAAGCTAAGATATTGCATAAACCATATAAATTAAGCTTGTATTTCATATGATAAAATAAGAGAATATCTAGAAAAATGGAAAAAGAGAAAAGGAAAGAAAATTTTAAAATGCATGCCATACTAGGAGCTGGTCGATGCAACGTGGGCATGTGTGTAAAAGATTTTTAGGGCATCCGTGTGGTCCTCGCCAGAATGATGCATGGCGTGCATTCAATTGGGTCATGGTCGTCCATGCAACGATGCTACTGATGAAAGAGAGCGGTACACGCCTTGCCTATATTATTATTATTATCAAGAAGTAAAAAATAAAAAATATATTAAAAAATAATTCCCAAAAGGGATTGAAAATATGAAACCCACCTACCCAATTAAGAGTCCAAAGTAAAAGTTATTATTATTAAGCTTTTATACATTCGATTATGTAAGGGATGATCTGAATTTCAGATAATTAAAGGAAGCACAAATCTTACAGAATAAGACACAGATTATGTTTGCATTCCTCAATCGTGGGAATTCATTGACAACGTCAAATCAGCTTTCACCATTCCCCATTGAAAAGCCGCCAGACGCGCACCTAACCCCACTCCCTCCCTCGAGTCTCTGGCAATGCCTTTGCCATTTGCCAAGCATTGCACATTTGCACTTCCAAATGTTCTTCTCGTGCCTAAATTCAGATTCTTTATTATGATTATTATTATTATTATTATTTTGTTTAATTTTGAAGAAAGCGCACTAGTAAGATCGTGCGCACTACAAGACATTTATATTATATTATAAACCGATTTAGGTCCTCTTTGCTATTAGGGTAAAGTTGTTATTATAGAATAAAAATTAATAGTGTGTGATAAATATAAATTTAATTAAAATAATATAAATATTATAGATTTTTCATTTTTTTTAAGTATAAGATCAAATTAATCTAATTTTTTAGACTACAAAAATAAATTTTTACTTTAGTGTGGTTCAATTATACCACCAAACAGGGCTTTAGACTCGTGGAAATGTACTGGCTGTTTAGCCGCTCGATTTCTCCAACATCAAGATTAAAAGAAAAAGAATCTGATATCCAATCATCGGGAACGGTACTAACTGCAGCAGTAGTTGGCTAGGGAATTGGTCACCTCATACATAGCACTCGTACTTGATGGAGCTGTAAAACTAGCAAATAAAACAAAGTCAACCATTTCAAAGAGTATAAGTGCTGGCTAGATTTTTCAAACAGCCAAATAATAATTTATATGGAATCTTTAGCTACGATTATGAACTCAAATCCACCATAAAAATAGGTATCGAACTTTGAGTTTTCTCCTAAATTACCAATTACAGATTAAACCATTCTCTTAGAAGTCAGAACTCGGGTTGAATGAAAAGAAAAAGTGTATGGTAATTGGGTTATTTTCGATCCAATTCATTATAGTACCT